>JAABKJ010075445.1:53068997-53437732 GCA_011634705.1 Andricus grossulariae
AAGAAACTTATGATTTTATTTTATTTTCTTGAAACCTTTAAAGATCCTTCAAAAAGCTTCAAAATTTTATTTCGAAATTTTCAAAAATTTAGTTATTTATTTTTCGAAATCTTTTTCAGTTTGAAATTTAGCTAAGAATCTTCTCAAAACTTCGATATATATTTAAAACTTACTGGATAATTTTCCAAATTATTAATTATTGAATTATCATTTATTACTCAACATTTTAAAAAAAATCTTTTTCAATATTCTCTTAAAATTAATTTTTCAAAAGAAAAATCATTTTAAATTTTCCTAGCAAACTTAAGAATTTTATTTTATAAAACCTTAAAGGATCCTTAAAAAGCTTCAAAATTTTATTTTGAAATCTTCAAGAATGTAGTTATTTATTCTTCGAAATCTTTTCCAGTTTTAAGTTAAGTTTGGATCTTCTCAAAACTTGGAAATATCTCTTGAACTAACTCAAATTTTTTCCAAATTTATATTTGTTATTTGTGCATGAAAATTCAATAATTTCACTCACATATCAAAAATTTGTTAAATAGAACCATTAGAATAGTAAAAAAATGTCTTCCTTAACTAAAAAATTTCAAATTAAATGGTTAAAAAATGGAATATTTTAGATTGAAACAATATTTGAATATGATTTGAAATTGAATGAGGGCGTCTAATTTTTGAAATTATTTTAAAATTAAGAATAGTTTACAAAGTTTCAATCTAACATTTACATTTGTTTAACTACTGAAGTTCAAAATTTTCTATTTTTAACTTTATTGTTAATTGTTTTACTTTTATAGAAGAAAATACAAGAGCAACTTAGCTAATTATATTTACCTGTATTTTTTCGTTGAATTTAGTGCATTTTTCACAAAAAAGTACATCTTTTGACAAAAAATCACTGTTGTAGAAATTTTGTACTTTTTTGTAAAAATTTTTTCCACCAGGAAAAAATGTTTACTATTATTTATAAGTAATAGTGAAAATATCAAAATCGATTTTTGTAATAATAAAGGCTCTTATTCATGTAAGCAAAATCAATGTCGAACAGGACGACGTGTGGACAAGTGAATAGTCGTGCTAATATGCTGATAATAATCTTCACCACATCTCTAATTAGCGAACAATCTAGTCCTTCAATGAAAGGGCTCTAATGTGCCTATGACGACGCTCATCCTCGATGTAATTAGGCGATTGAAAAAGCTCACTGAAGAAAAAAAAAGTTTCCTAGTAACATCCTCCTTAAGCAACAATGAAAAAACAAAATAAAAACTAAAAATAAATAGCTAAAATTACCTGAATTAAAAGCTTGCTAGAGTTTATAAAAATTTAAGATACCATATTTAGGGAATTACTATAAAGAAAACTTCCTTTTTCTGCATCGGGATTCGAACCCGCAACATTGCTACTAATAGTTGGCCTATTGAAAAACAATAATCCATGTACGCTTCCAGCTCCTGGCGAAATTCTTTTTATTAATGTTTAATGTTTTTCAAAAACTTATCTTTTAGTAGACACTATAGTCAAAAAGTAATTAATATAATTGAAGTATTTCAAATTTAGATATTTCCATTTCAAAGGAACATTGAAATTAAAATATTTTGTAATGAAGAATTTAAAAAATTTCTGAATGTTAAAGATTTTTATGCTAAAATTAGAAGAGTTTGAAATTGAAGCGAGTATTGCCTTCCCGCAAAACATGCCGGATTTTAATATTCACTTCAAGTGGCTAATAATTCTACTATTTGGTTAAATATTTAATTATTTCGTTGAAAATGCAACTATATTGTACAAAATTCATATTTTGTTGAATTGCTTTGTAAAAATTATTATTTTTTTTTTGGCTGAAGATTCTTTTCGTTGGTTGCAAATTCAACTATTTTGTTAAAAATTCTTTTGATTCTTGATTGAAAATTCAATTGAAATTTCATATTTTTCAGTTAAACATTCAAGTACTTCATTCAAAATGAATTTATTTGCTTGATAATTCATCTTTTGTTGTAAATAATTGATCTTTTTCCTTAAAAAATCAACTTTGATTTTGAAAATTCAGCTCTTTGGTTGAATTTTGAACTCATTTCTTTGACATAAACTTAACGACTGTGCTGAAAATTTATTTTTTCGGCTGAAAATGAATTTTTTTGTTAATAATTTAAATATTTTGTTGAAAATGCAACTGTATTGTTAAAAAGTCATCTTTTGTCGAATTACTTTGTAGAAAATTATTATTTTTTTGGCTGAAGATTCATTTCTTTGGTTGCAAATTTTCCTATTTTATTAAAAATTCTTTTGAATAAATATTAGTTTTTTTAACTGAAAATTTAACTATTCCATTTTTTTTTCTATTGAAATTTCATATTTTTCAGTTGAAAATTCAAGCACTTGATTGAAAATGAATTTATTTGCTTGATAATTCATCTTTTGTTGTGAAAAATTGATCTTTTTCCTTAAAAATCCACTTTTAGTTTGAAAATTCAGCTCTTTGGTTGAATTTTGAACTCATTTCTTTGACATAAACTTAACGACTGTGCTGAAAATTTATCAGTTTTCCCAAGAATCTTTAAAAGAACACTTTTTCATTCCCTTGAAACCGTTCAAAACTCTTGAAAAGCTTTTTTTCGAAATCTTCAATAATCCACATTCTATTTTTACATTTCTTGAAATCATTTCTAGTTTTAAATTATTCTTGAATTTTTTTCAAAATTTTTAAATATCTTTTAAACTACTTCGAATTTTTCATTGAATTGAAAAAAATTGCTTTAAGATCTTCCAGATTCTTTTCCGGAAATTTTGGAAATCTTTTGAAATGTTTTGAAATCTTATTCAATTTTACCGTAAAATTAATTTATCCAAATAAAAAATCATTTAAATTTTGCCAGGAATCTTAAAATAACTTGTTTATTCTCTTGAAATCTTTCAAAAATCTTAAAAACCTAATTTTTTCGAAATTTTCATGATCTACATTTCGTTAAAAAAATTTTAAAATCTTTTCTTAATTATTTTTGAACCTTTTCAATACTTCTTGAGAAAATGTTTTCTTTGAAATCTTTGAAAATCTATTTTATTTGAAATTTTATGAAATCTTTGCAAAAGTTCTTAACATTTCCATAACTAACACGAATTTTTTCTAAAAATTTGTAATCTTGCAAAATTAAAATATTTTGCTTTAAAATTATCTACATTATTTTTCGAAATTTTATAAAATCATTTCATATCCTGCAAAATAAAAACATTTGACCAAAAAATCTTCCAGATTGTTCGTCAGTTTTCGAAATCTTTTTAAATGTTCTCCTAAAATTAATTTACCAAGTTAACATTATTTAAATCTTCCCAGGAATTTTAAGAAGATTTTTGTATCCTCTTGGTACCCTTCAAAAGTTTAAAAAACCTTTTTTTATTCATTTTAAAAAATCTTCATTTTTTCTTAATTTCATTGAAATTTTTTCAAGTTTGAAATTATTTTTGAAATCTTTTCAAAAATAATTTTTTTTTTTAGATTCAGCAAAAAAAATTGATTTAATATCTTCCAGATATTTTGTCGACAACGTTGGAAATCTTTTCAAATCTTTGAAACTCTTCATTCTGCAAAATACAAAAAATGCCTTAAAATCTTCTGGATTCAATTTCGGAAATATTTTGAAATAAGTTTCAATTTTATCTTGAAATTAACTTTTCAAAATAAAAAATCATTTTTTCAAAAATTAAAAAAGATTTGTAATTTTGCAAAATTCAAAATTTTTGCATTAAAATATTCTACATTCTTTTTCAAAATCAATTTTTGAAATTTTTTCCAACCTTCTTAATATCTTTTAAAGTGATTCGAATTTTTCATCATTTTTTTTAATTGGAAAATTTTAGAAATTGCTCTAAAATCTTTCAGATTCTTTTTGGACAATTTTGGAGACCTTTTGAAATCTCTAAAAGAAAATTTTTATTCTCTTGAAGCCTTTCAAAATTACTAAAAAGCATCTTTTTTCGAAATCTTCAAAATTCAACATTTTGTTTTAAATGTCGTGAAATCGTTCCAAGGTTTAAATTATTTAAAAAACTTCTTCAAAACTTCTCAATATATTTTAAAATGAGTAGTATTTTTCCTAATAAAATTTTTATTCTGCAAAATGAAAAAATTGCCTTAAAATCTTCGACATATTTTTTTGACAATTTTGGAAATCTTTCGAAACGTTCTGAATTTTTCTTCAATGTTATCGAGAAAAGTTTTTCTTTCTCTTGAAATCTTTCATTCTTAAAAATATTGTACATTTTTTCTTGGAAATCTTTGAAAAACGATTTTTTTAAAAATTTTATGAAATATTTGCGAAACTTCTTAATATTTCTTGAACTAATACGAATTTTTTGTAAAATGTTGTAAACGTGCAGAATTGAAAAATTTCGCTTTAAAATTTTCTACATTATTTTTCGAAATTTTAGAGAATCATTTTTTAATATTCTCTCAATATTCTAATAACTAAAAATTAAAACAAAAAGGATGAAAAATTATTAACAATCTTTAAACATTGAAATCTTAACTGCTGCTGTTGCTAATTAATTGAATGTAAGTCAAAATTACACAAAATAAAAAATTAAGTAAAAAAATTCACCAATTTGAAAGACCAAAATTAATAATTTTGAAGGTGAAATATTAGCAATATAAGATATTTCTTGTTGTGAATTTAAAAAATAGAGAAATTTGGTAAAATTCGTTATTGTTAAATTAAACGTTAAATGAGATTACAAAAATAATATAGTTAAATTAGTTAAAAATGTCAAATGTGTTCATGAAAAATTTTATTCTTCTATAAAAATTGATGTGATGCATCAATCATTCTATTTCTTAACAAATTACGATCTCCAGTATTTTCAATCAAACAAATATTTGACTACCTTTAACAATATCTAAAATTATGTTTCGTTTGTTTGTTAAAAAAGATGAACTAAATTTGTTTCCTAGCCTTAAAATATCATTAACTTCATAGGGAATAACATTACTAAAATTTATAATCCAAGGATCTTTATAATCAGAATTAATTGTATCTTTATGTTTGTTTATGTTTATAGGTATATGAACCTTACTATTAATTTTTAAGGTTTAAAGTTTTTTCTCTAGCTTTTGTTTATCTTTTAAATTTATTACCGTGCGATTCAATTGATTTTCTAAAATTTCAGTATATCTATTGTTAGGTAATGAATTTCGTAAATTTATTTCAACATTAATTCAATTTTGTTTTAAATATTCTAAATGGATATTTAATTCTTTGATTTCATCATTAAGGCCAACCTCTCACTTTCTCCGTCTTTTTTATACTACGATGGGACCAACATGTTTCGAAGTCATTTAGACCCCCTCATCAGGGATTATTTATAGGGAATGACTAAAAGTATGAAAACCCAATTAAACCCGTGAAGAAAATATTTAAAAAAATGTTAATACAATATTTGATTTGAGATATTAGATTTTGAGATGAAATCTTTCTGTTATCTAGTAAAAGAAAATTACTGTAACCAGTTAATTACTCTATCCCATACTTTGTTATATCTTGAGAGGTCCCTTTTTAAATTAATTCAAGAAAGGAAACAAAATGTCAACATTTGAATCTTACACCAAATAGTTACATTTTTAGTTTAAAAAATAAAATTTCAACCAAAAAACCTAATTTTCAACAAATTAGTTTAATTTTTAGGCAAAGAGATAAATTTTTAACAAAATAGTTGAACGTCCAACCAAAACAGATTGATAATTTGCAACCAAAACAGTTGCATTTTGCACAGAAAAAAATTATTTTTAAAAAAAAAAGATTAAATTTAACCAAGAAGATTAATTTTCTGCCAAAAAGACGAACCTTTAACGTAACAGTTAAATTTTCAATCAAAGACATGAATTTTCAACCGAAAAGATCAATTTTCAACCCAAAAAGATGAATCTTCAACAAGAGTTGATTTTTTTTCCAAGAAAGATTTTTCAGTCAAAAAAGAAAAAAAAATGTCCAAAACTTGAATTTTTTACCAAGCAGTTAAATTTTCTGTTAAAAAATTAACTTTTAACCAAAAAAACTAATTTTCAGCAAATTAGTTAAATTTTTAGCCAAAGTGATAAATTTTTAACTAAAATTATGAATCTTCAACCAAAAAAATGAATTTTCAGCAAAGGAGTTCTAACAAGTAGTTTAATTTTCAACCAAAAAAGGATGAATTTTCAATGAAAAATAAAAAAAATTCATATTTCGAAAAAAAATATATGAATTTTTATTTGAAAACATTTGAATTTAAGCAAAAGAATGAATTTTCAACAAAATAGTTGAATGCCCAACCAAAATGGATTAATTTTGAACCAAAACAGTTGCTTTTTGCACTGAAAAAATTTATTTTTTAACAAAAAAGATGAATTTGAAAAAAAAAAATTTCTACAAAATAGTTCATTTTCAAACAAAAAAGACGAATTTCTAACAAAATACTATAAATTTTCTACAAAATAGTTGGACTTTATACTGAACAGTTGAATTTTCTCCAAAAGTTAAATTTTCAAGCCAAAAATATGACATTTCAACAAAAAAGTTAATTTTCAATTAAAAACTTAAATTTGTCTCCAAATAGTTAAATTTTTAGTTTAAAAATCAACTTCTATCAAAAAAAAAAAAAAAAACTAAATTTCATCAAATTAGTTAAATTTTTAGCAAAAGAGATAAATTTTCAATCAAAATTATGAATCTTCAAAAAAAAAATGAATTTTCAGCAAAGGAGTTCTAACAAGTAGTTTAATTTTCAACCAAAAAAGGATGAATTTTTCAATGAAAAATAAAAAAATTCATATTTAAAAAAAATATATATATATTAATTTTTATTTGAAAACATTTGAATTTATCCAAAGAAATGAATTTTCAACCAAATAGTTGAATGCCCAACCAAAACGGATGCACTAAAAAAGTTTATTTTTTAACAAAAAAGGCAAATTTTTGACAAAATACATAAATTTGCTACAAAATAGTTGGATTTTCTACTAAACAGTGAAATTTCTACAAAGCAGTTAAATTTTTAACACAAAAATATGACATGTCAACAAAAAAGTTAATTTTCAACCGAAAACTTGAATCTTTCTCCAAATATAAAATAAATATAGTTATTTGATATTTATATATAAAATATATAAATATATTTTAGTTAAAAAATCAACTTTTAACCAAAAAAACTAATTTTCAGCAAATTAGTTGAATTTTTAGCGAAAGAGACAAATTTTCAACTAGAATTATGAATCTTCAGCCAAAAAAAGGAATTTTTAACAAAGGAGTTCTAACAAGTAGTTTAATTTTCACCAAAAAAAGGATGAATTTTTAATGAAAAATAAAAAAATTTGTATTCAAACAAAAAATATATCAATTTTTATTTGAAAACATTTAAATTTAAACAAAAAAGCAAATCGGTTAAATTTTTAGCCAAAGAGATAAATTTTCAACTAAAATTATGAATCTTCAACCAAAAAAATGAATTTTTAACCAAGTATATGAAGCAAGTAGTTGAATTTTCAACCAAAAAAGGATGAATTTTTAATGAAAAATAAAAAAATTCATATTTAAAAAAAAATATATTAATTTTTATTTGAAAACATTTGAATTTAATCGAAAAAATGAATTTTCAACAAAATAGTTTAATGCCCAACCAAAACGTATTAATTTAAAAAAAACAGTTCCCTTTTGCACTTAAAAAGTTTATTTAGAAAAAAGACAAATTTTTGATAAAATACATAAATTTTCTACAAAAAAGTTGAATTTTCTACCACGCAGTTAACTTTTCAACCTAAAAATATGAATTTTTAACAAAAAAGTTCATTTTCAAACAAAAACTGGAATTTTTCTCCAAAAATTAAAATTTTCAGTTTAAAAAATAATTTTCAACCAAGATAACTAATTTTCAAAAAATTAGTTTAATTTGTAGCAAAAGATGAATTTTCAGCTAAAATTATGAATCTTCAACGAAAAAGATGAGAGAAAAATGTTACAGTTGATATTTCAATCAAAAAATATTTTAATTTCTTTCGAAAACAGCTCAATCAAAAAAGATTAATTTTCAACCAAAACAGTTGCATTTTGCATGCAAAAAATTATTTTTTAACAAAAAGACGAATTTTCAACAAAAAAGATTAAATTTATCCAAGAAGATTAATTTTCTGCTAAAAAGACGAACTCTTAACATAATAGTTAAATTTTCAATCAAAGAAATGAATTTTTAACCGAAAAGATCAATTTTCAACCCAAAAAGATGAATTTTCAACAAGAGTTGAATTTTTTGCCAAGAAAGATTTTTCAGTCAATAAAGGAAAAAAATGTCCAACACTTGAATTTTTCACCAAATAGTTAAATTTTCAGTTAAAAAATTAACTTTTAACCAAAAAAAAAATAATTTTCCAACAAATCAGTTGAATTTTTAGACAAAGAGATAAATTTTAAACTAACATTATGAATCTTTAACCAAAAAAGGATGAATTTTCAATGAAAAATAAAATAGTTTATTTTTCAACAATAAAATATATTAATTTTTATTTGAAAACATTTGAATTTAACCAGAAAGACTATTTTCAATCCAAAAATGACTTTTTGACAGGTTCCAGAGATTAATTTAATGGTTTTCACTGAATTTTATAATAATGTTCGAATATTTTTCTGATCAATTTATAGCGATTTGAATTAAAAATTGATATTCTTTGTGAATTCGAGGGAATTCTCGATTGATTTTAATGGCACGAAGGAAATTTCAAATCTTTTTTTTTTTTCCTCTTACAAAAATCATGGCATTTTTAGGACTTTTTGACCGGTTCCAGAGATTAATTTAATGGTTTTCACTGAATTTTATAATAATTTTCGAATATTTTTCTGATCAATTTATAGTGATTTGAATTTAAAATTGATATTCTTTTTGAAATCGAGGGAATTCTCGATTGATTTTAATGTTTTGAAGGAAGTTTCAGAGCTTTTTTTCTTCTCATAAAAATCATGGCATTTTTAGGACTTTTCGACAGGTTCCAGATATTAGTTTAATGGTTTTCACTGAATTTTATAATAATGTTCGAATATTTTTCTAATCAATTTGTAGAGATTTGAATTTGAAATAGATATTCTCTTTGAATTCGAGGGATTTCTAGATTGATTTTAATGGTTTGAAGGAAGTTTCAGAGCTTTTTTTCTCTTAGAAAAATCCTGACATTTTTTAGGACTTTTTGACAGGTTCCAGAGACTAATTTAATGGTTATTACTGAATTTTATAACAATGCTCGAATATTTTTCAAATCAATTTATAGTGATTTGAATTTGAAATTGTTATTCTTTTTGAATTCGAGGGAAATCTAGATTGATTTTAAATGGTTAGATGGAAGTTTCAAACTTTTTTTTCCTCCTATAAAAATCATGGCATTTTTAGGACTTTTTGACAGGTTCCAGAGATTAATTTAATGGTTGTTACTGAATTCTATAATAATGCTTCGAACATTTTTCCCATCAATTCATAGTGACTTCAATTTGAAATTGTTATTCTCTTTGAATTCGAGGGAATTCTCGATTCATTTTGAATGGTTAGAAGGAAGTTTTAGAGCTTTTTCTCTTCTTCTAAAAATCATGGCATTTTTAGGACTTTTTGACAGGTTCCAGAAAATAATTTGATGGTTTTCACTGAATTTTATAATAATGTTCGAATATTTTTCTAATCAATTTATAGTGATTTGAATTTAAAATTCATATTCTTTTTGAATTCGAGGGAATTCTCGATTGATTTTAATAGTTTGAAGGCAATTTCAGAGCTTTTTTTCTTCTTATAGAAATCATGGCATTTTTAGGACTTTTTGACAGGCTCCAGAGATTAATTTAATGGCTTTCTCTGAATTTTATGATAATGTTCGAATATTTTTCTAATCAGTTCGTAGTGATTTGAATTTGAAATTGTTATTCTCTTTTAATTCGAGGGAATTCTCGATTGATTTTAATGGTTTGATGGAAGTTTCAGAGCTTTTTTTCTATTATAAAAATCATGGCATTTTTTAGGACTTTTTGACAGGTTCCAGAGATAAATTGAATGGATATTACTGAATTTTATAATAATGTTCGAATATTTTTCCAATCAATTTATAGTGATTAGAATTTGAAATTGATATTCTTGTTGAATTTGAGGGAATTCTCGATTGATTTTAATGGTTTGAAGGAAGTTTCAGAGCTTTTTTTCGTCTTATAAAAATCATGGCATTTTTAGGACTTTTTGACAGGTTCCAGATATTAGTTTAATGGTTTTCACTGAATTTTATGATAATGTTCGAATATTTTTCTGATCAATTCATAGTGATTTGAATTTGAAATTGTTATTCTCTTTTAATTCGAGGTAATTCTCGATTGATTTTAATGGTTCGAAGGTAGTTTCAGAGCTTTTTTTCCTCTTATTAAAATCATGGCATTTTTAGGACTTTTTGACAGGTTCCAGAGATTAATTTAATGGTTTTCACTGAATTTTATAATAATGTTCGAATATTTTTCCAATCAATTTATAGTGATTTGAATTTGAAATTGTTATTCTTTTTGAATTCGAGGGAATTCTAGATTGATTTTCAATGGTTAGAAGGAAGTTTCAAGCCTTTTTTTTCCTCTTATAACAATCATGGCATATTTAGGACTTTTTGACAGGTTCCAGAGATTAATTTAATGGTTATTACTGAATTTTGTAATAATGTTCGAATATTTTTCCAAATAATTTATAGTGATTTGAATTTGAAATTGTTATTCTTTTTGAATTCCAGGGAATTCTCGATTGATTTTAAATGGCTAGAAGGAAGTTTCGAAGCTTTTTTTTCCTGTCCTAAAAATCATGGCATTTTTAGTAATTTTTGACATGTTTCCGAGATTAATTTAGTGGTTTTCACTGAATTTTATAATAATGTTTGAATATTTTTCTAATTAATTTATAGTGATTTGAATTTGAAAATGTTATTCTCTTTGAATTCGAGTAAATTATCGATTGATTTAAAATGTTTAGGAAAAAGTTTCAAGGCTTTTTTTTCCTCTTATAAGAATCATGGCATTTTTAGGACTTTTTGACAGGTTCCAGAGATCAACTTAATGGTTATTACCGAATTCTATAATAATACTTCGAATATTTTTCCCATCAATTTATAGTGATTTCAATTTGAAATTGTTATTCTCTTTAAATTCGAGGGAATTCTCGATTCAATTTGAATTTTTAGAAGGAAGTTTCAGAGCTTTTTTTCCTCTTATAAAAATCGTGGCATTTTTAGGACTTTTTGACAGGTTCCAGAGATTAATTTGATGGTTTTCACTGAATTTCATGATAATGTTCGAATATATTTCTAATCAATTTATAGTGATTTGAATTTAAAATTCATATTGTTTTTGAATTCGAGGGGATTCTCGATTGATTTTAATAGTTTGAAGGAAATTTCAGAGCTTTTTTTCTTCTTATAGGAATCATGGCATTTTTAGGACTTTTTGACAGGTTCCAGAGATTAATTTAATGGTTTTCACTGAATTTTATGATAATGTTCGAATATTTTTCTAATCAATTTATAGTGATTTGAATTTGAAATTGTTATTCTTTTTGAATTCGAGGGAATATTATTGTAGGAAAAAAGCCGGGGGAACCTAACACTGCTGAAATCGATAATTTTCACAAGTATCACATGCCCTTAAGAGAGATATTTACAATTAAACGGTTGGTAACCATTAATTACGCAAATATTGAGAAAAAGTAATTTAGACTTGTGCAAAGTTCTTTAAATTTTAATTTTCTACTCGAAAATTCTCGTTACACCTACTATTTAACACTGTTTTCAAAATTCTTATTCACTCAATCCAACATATGTCAATTGCTTTGGCCTACCGTTCCATTTTTATAAACTCAAACTTGAAAAAGAATGTTTACCCTCTTAACAAAATAATATCTTTGGCATATCCCTAGGATATTTCGGCAGGACTTGGGATATCCTGAAAAATGTCCCCAAAATCTCCCCAAAATCTCCCGGTATATCCGTGACAAATTCCGAGGATATCGAGATTTCCGCCTCGTGCGATATCCACACAATATCCTGCGCGGGATATATACAATTTTGGCTACGGAATCCAATATGCTTAGAATGCATATTAATTAAAATATGTAGAATACCTGAAAACAAAAAGATTCAGAAAAATCTGTTTAACAAAAATCCGCTTTATACAAATCTCGAATATTCAGTTTCTTTCATATTCTATATTAGTATAATTATAAAAAGTTATTACCGCAAGTTATTTTTACAACAAATAACAGCATACTTACAATAAAAAATAAGTCACTTTCAAAAAATTTAAGAGTTGGCTGTTATTGCCTCTATAACCTATATCACGGAGAAAAATGCGGAATTAGGAACAAGTTACCGGATATTTAAAAGTGAATCCCAAATATCCAGGATTGTGTTAAGAAATTCAGGACGGAGAACTGTAATTTAGGAATCGGGATCCATTATTAATATTTCGAGCCTCTTTCTCGACTGAGTCGGGACTGATTCCTAAACTGTAGGTAGCAGGAGATTGCACTTTTTTCTATGAGCATTATGGAAAAATCAGTTTTTGCGACAAAAAACAATAAAATTAAGGTAAATGTCCCAGTAAACGTGAAGGCCCCAATAATCGTGAAACTTGGTTATAATTTGAATATATTGTTACAAAAATATGTTAAAAGTAACATATAGTTGGCAGTAAATACGTCTGAATTTGCAGGAATATACCAAATTATAGAATTGGGGTATCTTGGAGACATCCTTGGCATATAAAATTGGGATATAAGTGGAATATTCTGAATATCTTTGGGGCATTCCAGGGATATCGATATTTTTGCCCTGTACGATATCATTCGCGATATTCCTAGGATATGCCCAAGATATCCTGGGAGATAAATGGGATATCCCGCCGATATCTCATGCTGTGAGGGTAATTTCTTATAAGCACGGTACAGAAGTTAATAATTACTAGAAAAAAGTAATTAAATTTTCTAGTTATAATTTCTGTTTTAAAATAATAACCATAATAAAATAGTAACTGCAGATAAGTTTGGCTTTAAAATTGAATTACATATATTTTTTTAAGTAATTTTGAGAATTTGAATTTCTAATAAATGATTTAATTATCTTTTGCGTGCGTATTTATTATTTGCCTTTTTATGAATTATCATAAGATTTTCTTTATTTAGGATTCTTGAAGCTAGTTGCATTTTAATGTCTTTGTACAAGGAAAGATTGTAGAAAATTTATTTCTTCATTAGCTTACGTAATCTAAATGTCACGATACGTTGATTCTCGCGTAATTTTCACAACGGCATTTATATTGACGTCTGCCATTATCAGAATAAAAACATTTCATTTTGAACCACTAGAAGTTCATTTTTGACAGCTAACTTCGAAGGAGTTAAAAACAAACTTGTAAAAAAATGAAATGAAATAAAATTCAAATTAAGAGTGGTTTAGGTTTAGGCGATCTAAAAGTGGCCCTACTTCAGTGGAAAGTGACCCTCGCTCTTTCAGGCCCGCAGTGGCCAAAACATCTCAAAATGTAAACAAAGAAGCTGTTGAGCACCATGAATACGCTGCTGAAGGTCAGACGGTGAACAAAAAGTTTTACCAAGAACTTCTGAACTGATTACATGACCTAGTAAGAAGGAAGCGGCCTCATATGTGGAAAAGTGGCGTCCGGATCTGTCTCTATGTGATTTCTGGCTGTATTCCAAATTAAAGTATTCTCTAAAAGCAAAACGATCATAAGACTTAAAGGAAATAAAACAGAAAGCGAAGAATCAGTTTTTAGCTATACCGAAAGGTGACTTTAAGGAGTGCTTCCGAAAGAGGGAGGATCGCAGGAAGAAATTTGTGGCTTCCAAATGGGAGCACTCTAGAGAGAATATCATCGCCATTGACCAGAATTACCTCTTACTTCTGGTACATTACAAGGTCGGTTACTTTCTGGATAGACTTAATACTTTCTATCCTAAGAATTCTAAATCTATAGAAGAGGAACTCAATAAAGAAATAATAATTAAGTTGGGTTTGATATTTGATTTATTAGCGAGAATCCACTAAATTACATAGTAATATTAGCAGTGCTGCAAAAACCAAATGCAAAGTTTGTTTTAAGTCGATCAGCCATTTGCTTTACTTAACCATTTCAGTCCGTGATTGTCAGTCGTGAAATAAGTCAACCAAGAATAGAATCTCACAGAGCAACTTTATGAAAACGGGATTGCAGATCTGTATAAAGTATTCAAACTTATCTTTACTTGATGAAAAACCTTTGCTTCGTCTGTGAATTAACTATAATTGCTATAATGACGAGAAAAAAGCTAACTGAAGAGGGTTGAGATTGCTCATATTCTAGAGAATCTAGGTATTTTAGAGATTCTACTTCACTGGGACGAATTCGGTTTGTCAGGCTCGAAAAAGCTAATAGCTTTCGGTCGTCTCTTTCACGTGAAAGATCTCGACGTCCTTGAAGTATGCGTTGGGCAGTGTGAAGAACCATGGTTTCACTGGTCTGTCCAATGGGAAGCCGAAAGGTTTTCCGTCGTAGAAATATTTGCCAATCAATGGCAGATCGTAGAGTTTGCCCAGATTTTGCAAAATAATGTACAAATGTTATTTTTCATGATGACTTCAATATTTGCTCCTTATTTTGCACTAATTTTCATCCTCAGCTACCCTAAAATATCTGTCATTTCAATAATCTTATATTATCACAATTCATAATATGAATTGGTATCGAAACATACGTATTTTCATTGTTTTGTTTTCATAATTATAAAAAAGTGTGCATCCTATACAAAAAAATGTTGTTATTACACATTTTATCGCAACTTGTGTCGTTTTTCCATAAATTTAATTTGCTTATTTCGAACGTTATTTGTTTATGATTTAAACTGAAATTACGCATACTCGTGTAAAATGGTTTAAAGCAAATTTTGTAGATATGATGTAGGCGAAAAATGTTGTTAAATAAAAAGTAATTGCAGCTTGTTTCGATTTTCCAAAAATTTCATTTTTGATGTATTTTTATAGCAAGAGTTTATAATAAATTTGTAGACCTTTTTTGGTTGAACAGTTTTTGTCTTTTAATTTTTTTTCACCGCTTGTGTCACTTTAAAAATTTAATTTTTCAATTTTTATGCTTATTGTTCACGATTTAAAAATATACTCGCCCTTTCTGAAACTTATAAATAACAAATTTGTACATCCACTTCGAGTGATTAAAATAATTTTGTAGACACTTTTTTGATTGCACGATTTTTGTATCTCCATATTTTTTTGTGTCTTGCATAGTTTGACCGCAAAATAGAATATTTAATTTTTAATTATTTTTTTTTGTTCGATCAAAATTTGAATTATCGATTTTTCGAAAAAATTCAAAAGTTTGTTATAGCAATAATGTAGCGCTTGCAAAAAGAAACGTTTTTCTTCCCCTAATTTTTTTCATATCATGCGTTTTTCGGCTTAAAATATTAATTTTTTTTTGTTTTCTGAGATTTTAAAAATGCTATAACTCTGACAATCTTGATTTTATCGAAAAATTCCACAAAGATAAATTGTTTGTCTCTTGGATTACTACTAACAACCGCACATAGAATTTGTATCTAGCATAGTTGGCCGCATAATGGAATTTTTCATTTTTCAGTATTTTCTGTGCGATCAAAATTTGAATTTTCGATTTTTCGATTTTATCGAATCTGATCAATCGTTCGAAATTTATCGTGCCTTCACGATACTACATACTACAGACAGACAGACAGACAGTCAGACATACAGATGGACAGACAGACAGACACCTTCGTAAAAACCGTTTTTTCTGACTCAGGGGGCCTCTAAACGTCGACATTTGATTGAATCCGCGAAAGTCATTTTTCACAAAAAACCAATACCTTCTCATTGATATGAGAATGTAAAAAATGAAATAGGCAAAGTTTTGATGAAAATGTGCCCACTACTCGGGCCGATTTTTTCACTAGTAATGTTATTTTTTACGAATAAAGCAGAAACTACACATCCCATGAAAAAGTGATTAGGAACAAATTTGTAGATCTTTTTGAAATGCACAATTTTTGTTGAATCATCATTTGTCGTATCTTGCATAGTTTGACCGTGAAATGAAATTTTTTATTTTTCATTATTTTTCGTGCAATAAAAATCAGAATCTTCGATTTTTCAAGTAAAATTCAAAAAGTCGTTATGATAATCCTGCAGGGCATGCAAAAAAAAAACTCTTTTCTCATGTCTTTTTTCCGTGTCTTGCGTCGTTTGGTTGAAAATGTTAATTTTCGTATTCTCTTTTGGATTTTGAAAATGCTGTAAGTCTGAAAATTTTTGATTGATCAAAAAATGTCATATAGATAAATTGTTTAAGTATTTTAGTACTGTGAACAAGCGCACATATAATTTTCAAATTGTGAAAAAAATTACCTGAAAAATTTTCAAAATGCGCTCACTTTTTGAACTTTCATCCAAAATGGCTCGCTAACGAACTTGACCTTTCGCTTGCGAGACACAAAGGGTATACTAAAGACCAATCCAATAGGTAAATTCTTCCGAAAGTTATCGTGTTCACATACAGACAGACATACATACATACAGACACATTCGTAAAAACATGTTTTTTGGGTTCAGGGGGTCTCAAAACGTGGACATTTGACAAAAAACGGGAGGGGGGGTCACATTTTTTACAAATCTAATACCTTCTCTAGATGAAAATGTAAAAAGTCAAAACTGCTAATTGTTTAATAATAATTAATTGGAAATTGAGACCTGAAGGTAAGCACGTTTTTTTAGCTTTGGCGAAGAAAAGTATCAAGGGAACTTTTAGAGTTGAAACAACTTCCAGTGAGACATTTGTTCCTCACTATTGAAGGAAGATTTCTGGAATAAATAACTCAAAATAGGAAAATTTGTGCTACGCAAGTTGTTCCAAAGATTATTACTGAGTCTTGGAAGAACTCTTGAGTTTTGCAAATAGTAATAAAATGTTTTAAAAAAGGTCAAACTTTAGAGAAACTCGCCACTATCTAGCATTATTGCAGGAAAATATAGTTAAAAACAACAATAATCTGATTAAACACTTATTTTTGCTGAATTGCATTCATTATTACCTCACTCTAACTCTAAGTGAAAGGTTGACAAAAAGTGGAAAATTTCAACAACAAAAACGCATCTACCTAGCATTACTATATGAGACAATATTTGTACACAATAATAATTTTTTTAAACAATTATTTTGTTTCAATTTCAGTAATTATCACCACGCTCTAAATTCTACATAAAAAGTAGACAAAGAGTTGAATATTTCAGAAAAAATCCGCAACTTTCTGAACATTATTCAACGGGAATATTATTAAAAATAATAATAAGTTGTTCGAAAAATTATGCTTGTTAACGTAAATTAATTATTACCTCAGTATAATTTAAAAGTAGACCAAAAGATATTTTTTACATAATCTCTTTAAAAAATTATAAAAAATTTTTCCTCGAAAATCGAATTTTTATTTTAAAAAAATAAAATAAAAATAAATTTTGTGATAAAACATAAACCAGTGCTAAAAATTTTTATTAAATATTTTTTTAAAATAAATTAATCAAATATCTTTCCGATTTTCAGGTTACACCGTTACAAAAAATCAAACTTTAGTATTTTAAATTTTGTTTGTTTCCCAAATTCTGCGAGACACGACTTTCTTCTACTGAAGCACGCCCGCGATTGATTTCGAGAATAATGGGTGGTCACGTGTCAAGTGTAATATTATTATTCTTCATTAGATATTAATTGTTTGGATATATATTCATATTTTTATTCACTTTTACCAACATCAATATTTAGCACAGTACTGTTTAATGTTTAACTGCGTAATTAATGATGTACAATGATAATGCAATAATGCACTAAGAGAAAGACATATCTGTGGTTTGCATGTGAATCTCAAATCGCTACTATTAACAATCAATTTGAGGAAAACATTGAAACAATTATTTAGGAAATAAATTATGTCATTCGCTAATACTGAATTACTTTCATTCAATTCTGAACTCAATTGGAAAAGGAAATGAAGTATTAGAAAAAAAGAGTTAGAAGACGCCGAAACAAAGGGTTCAGGGCTTCAGGTACCTGACGCCGGAGTTTGCAGTAGGATGAAAAACGCAGTAGAAATCCGGCCGAAGTTACTGTTTCCTCCGGCGGCCGGAGGGAGCAGTAGCCGAAGTTTAAAACTGGACTTCGGTAAGCAGAAGCCCTGCCTGCCGGCGGACAAGCAGTAGTCGAAGTACTGCTCGTCCCATCTCTAGTAATCACTAATAACTTGAAAATTGTGGCTTGTAGATATAAAAAAAGGTAATCGCTAATAACTTGAAAATTGCAGCTTGTAAGCATTGTTTATAAGGCCGTGAATAAATAATGGATCGTCGTACGAGAAAATATCACAAGAGTGAAAAGTTTAATTATGTGTCAAGGATTAATAAAAAAATTTTTTTAATCAAGTCTGGTTATTGAGGGTCGTTATTTATATGAATTGTTATAAACAATTCAGCAAGAGATTATGAACAATAAATTATTTTATTAATGGTAGATAAAGGTTTCGCAACAATTTTAAGCAACATTAGGACACAAGTTGGTCTGGACGATTTTTCATTAATAAACGAAAAGTCTAAACGATTTCCTCTTAAAGATAGCAATTTTTTAACAATTTATGGAGAGAAGTTTTTATTCGATCAAAAGATTTCTTTTTCCTTTCAAGAGCTCTATCCTCGATATAGACAGTATACAAGTTTAAAAAAATTCTGAGCAACAGATTCTAAGGTAACACAGTGCAAATACGGCAATTTTGTTTTAAAATCATTTGTGTATAACGCTGTAGCTTGCAAACGGTTCGTCGTGCGAAAAAAGTGCAGAATGCAAAAAAGTTTTAGTTTTTCTCAGTCATGCTAAAAATAATTGTATTCGTTTTTTTTTGTAAATGAATGATAAAATAGTTAAAAACTTGTTTAAACAAAAATTGACTCAGATTTCGAAAACCTACCCAAGATATTCGTGATCAGGGGACTTTTTTTGACCTTTTGAAAAAGAGTAATCTCGGGGACCTATTAGTGCATTCGGAAGTGTTAGTGGCGACTAGAATAACTCTCTTACACTTTGTAGGTTCGTTTCTGCTTTCCGTTGAAATCACAAATACAGGAATCGAATGTCACGTAGGAACATTCACCTGAAAAATTGAAATTAAAATCAAATAACTAAACATTCATCAGGTATTTACAATACTGTACACCTTGAAAACAAGTCACAATAATTAATGCTTTAAAAAATGCGACATATTACAGTTTAACCCATAATTATGAGCATTTGAAGTAAGAAGAGTTTTATAATTAAGAATTATTATATATATAATTATATAATTAAGAATTATTTATAATATACAAATGAGAAAATAAACATTTTCAATCCTAAGAAGCTGAAATTCAGAATTTTTCTGACTGCAACAATTCGAAAATACAGTTATTCTTTCAAATTGGAATTGCATTTACACTGGATGCGTTAAATATGAAATTCCTTCACCACAACTAAGTATACTACAAACTTTTAATTCTTATTTTCATTTCTGAGGTTTTCGGAATGCAATTCATTTCAAATTTTTAATTCTCTAATCAGACTACAACATTTTAATTGTCTAAGATTTCAATTAACATGTAGATTGAGACAGAGGTTATTTTTCGACAAAATAATAACCTATAACCTTCTCCTTATAATCATGCTACTTACTAACGTTTTTAATCATAAATATTAAAGAAAAATATTGCATCCACTTTTCGTTCAAACTGATGTTTCGAGTAAGGCAACGCAACCGGTATGCTGATCCTTTGTTACCGTCATTTACGCAAGTTAATGCATACATGCGTACGTGCCTGAAAGTGGCACATAGGCGCTTCCGTACGAGTCACCCTCGCCACTCGAGATTCCGGACCTGTTAATACGACCGTGAAAGGGGTATTCGGGCGCACTGTTTTCCGATAAGTCGGTGAGAGCGCGTGACGTCACAAGTAAAATAGACTATCTTACACACGCACCAGCCCATACACATGTATAACACAAACATACCGTGAGAACATTTCTTTTTCCCACGAAATAATCCACTCTTTCCACCAATTTTCTAGAGAAGCTTTACGTACGAGAGCGCGATTTCCATAAACTTAAGAAATTCCTGCATTCGATACAGAACGCAACAATCACATAATATGCAGTATTTGATATGAAAATGTGAATTTTTCCAACACTCATCACATACCATACACCCGCTATAACCTACAACCCCAACTGTCTCCAAGTTTCCCCACCATGATCCATCACGCAACATGGACCATGATCAAAAAATACATGGTCTAGCCACGCGCAACTAAAAAAAAAGTTAACCTATAGGAATCAATTCTACCACAGCCAGCCATATTAGATATATGAGCGCGCGAGAATAAAGTATATTTAAAAGGACGTAAATGCCATGAGCGAAGATTTCAAGTAAAAGATAAAGAAATTGTACAATCTATAAATCAAAAAGTTAGTTTGAAAAAAATGTAATTTGTGCCATAGATAATATAAAATATTCAACAATATATAACATCACAAATACAAAAAATTTGACAATATTTTTCAAGAATATGGCCAAAGCATTCTCTTAAAAATGTAGCTAGCTTGAGGTAAGAGAAAAAAACTCTAAAACCTTCCATACATACACTTATTTCTTCTAGTATTATCTACATATTGCTATTTTCGAGTAGTGGATACGCCCTTGCCATAGAACTTTGCATTATTAGAGGCAATAAATATATACGTGCATACACACATACATGCATCCAAGCACACATTCATACATGCGTAAATTCATATATGCATAAATACATGCATGCATATATAATACATACATAAATACATATATATATATATACTAGAGTGCTTGACTTTATGTGGCAAGGGAAAATGATCTCTGAATCTGAACATGCACACTGGGCTAAGTTGTACCTTTTTAGTCCAAAAATTTTTTATGGAAAATATATAATATGATCTGATTAAGAGGTCTCCTCTTTCGGGTTTGTCTCTTTTATTGATTTTTTGTTGTTTTCATTTTCACAATGCCTTGAAAATGGATGCATTTAATTTTTATACATATAGAATTACTATCATCGTGCATGATTTTAACGCAAATTTCTAAACTCATTTTTCAAAAATAGAACAATTTTATCTTACCTGTTTCACATTTTTTATATGACTTTGAAATACGATGTGTCAATTAGAAAACACAGGTACTAAATTTAAAAAGTTACTTATTATAGAAAATGTAAAAAAGAAAAAGTAAGCAAAACTGATTACTTTCCTTAAAAATGGGTTCACATGTTTTAATGACATGAGAACTCTATATTTATGGATGAACATTTAATACATACATTTTCAAGCAATTGAGAAAATAAAAACAAAAAAATACAAAAAAAAGGACGAAACCAGTACTGGTCGCCAGTAAATATAATCGGCAATTCGCCCAGTACTGGCGGACGGCTGGCTCCACGATCGAAGCAGTACTATGCCAAAATTATATTGAAAAAGTGAAAAAATACATTCAGAATATGGTTAATGTGCTATAAAATGGTCTGAAACAACTAAAAATCAAAACGTCACACGAAAATTAAGAAAATTTGTTACTAAAAACATTGTCACAATTAGCGATACAATTTCTAAGTTCCGTAGGTGAAACTTTTGAATGTTCATTAAAAATGACATTTTATGTTATCATAAAAAGTTGTGAAATGGACTAATACACGAAAAAACGAAATATTACACGAAGAAATATTTTAATCGATTTGATTTATTTATTTAAATGTTATTTTATTTATATTCGCGTGAACAGTTCATTTATTTCACATCTATATAAAGTCGTATCATAATAAAAAATTGTTTAAAAATAAAGTTAACAAAATGATTTTTTTCACTATTTTGAGCTGTGGCGTATGAGGTTGGTTTTTTTATTGGCTTCTAATTCTGTAAGTATAGAGTAATGGTTAAGACTACCGACTGCTAGGCGATAGATTTATATGTAGGTAGGTTCGAAACTCTGTAGCGTTAGAAATTTTACCAGCCCCCCATTAGCATTTCCACAAGGGATGTTTTTTGTTGAAAAATTATCTTTTTGTGTCGAAAATTAATCTTTTCGGTTTGAAATTCAACTGTTTGGTTCAAAATTTATTTATTTTTTGGCTAAGAAAAACTTGTGTGCTTAAAGATTCACCACTTTACTGAAAAATTAATTTCTTCGGTTATAAATTTACCTACTAGGTTGAAAATTTAACTATTAACTTGAAAATTCCTTAATTTCAAATTATTTTGTCAAAATTCATGTATTTTGTTAAAAATAAATCTTTTTGGCTAGAAAATTAATCTTTTCTTATTTAAAATTCAACATTTTAGCTAAGACTTTTTTCCTTTATTGAGCTTTATTGACTTTAAGTTAATAAAAATAAAACAGAAGGGGTAAAAGCTACCACAGGGTTCGCATCCAGCCTCGCGACCTGCCGTCGGCGGACCTATTGTTTCGGCCGAGTCGAGCTCTGGCCGTAGAGTCTTGATCAAAAAGACGCAATGTCCCAAAAGACCCATCGTCGCGATACATTAGAAAGAAAAGGAAAAACAAGAGGAAAAGTAAGGAAATACAGTGCAGGACTACATATTATGGATTTATGTTAATAATTAAAAATTATTTTACTGTTTATTTCTTTTTTTTGGTTTAAATGTAAATTATTTCATATTATGGAAACGGGAATTAAAATTGCATTATTTGTTAATTCATTCATTTAGAATTTATGCAAGTTATTGTAAATAATTCATTGCATGTTTTAAAATAATATATTATTTGCGGATGATTCTGAAACCAATCTATTTAGATTATTACCTTTTCCAAATAGGAAAATGAACAATCCAAAATTTTTAATGTATTTCTAACATTACTAATATATAATGCATTCCTTTTCTCAAAAATTTTAAATAAAAAGATTTCTTTCAAGAAGTTGAGGTAAAATTATTTAGAACCAATTAAAAGAATTCTGAAAATATTCATAAGCAAACCCTGCAGATTGGAATGAATCATGAGTTTAGTTTCTATATTTATAAAATTTTTAAATTAAAATTGAAAAAAAATATATCACGACACTAATTAAAAAATACTGTTGAAAGTCACAAATTCCTTCGTTAGAAAAATTGTTTGGCCCTGAATAGGGCCGATTGCTCTTGGATGTCTCTTGCTTAATACGGTTTTGACCTTTTCAACTAAATTTTTCTCGGGGACCTATTGGAGCATACAGATATACTAGTGGCGACTAGTTTATAGCGGCGATAATAACGGCGATAATAACATCGGTAAATTCTAAATGAATTAATTAAAAAAAAGTGGAATTTGAATTCCCGTTTCCATACTATGAAGTCATTTACATTTAAACCAAAAAAAAAGAAAGAAACAGTAAAATAATTTTAAATTGTTAGCATAACTCCATAATATGTAGTCCTGCACTGTTTTCCCCATCTTTTCCTTTTCCTAGTGTCTCTCTTTTTCTTCCTAATGTATCGCGACGATGGATACTACAGATCAGAGGGTTTTTTTTGCACTTTTAGGTTAGGATATCTTGAAAACCTGACGTACAGGAGCAATTTTGAGCTCGGATTCGGATTCAGCACATCAAAATCCTTCGGAAATGTTAGGTCTGGTCTCTGGCTTTAAAATTTGTCGGCCTGTGTAATTATTGTAGATGATTGCAATTTTAATATACGAACTGTATTCTCAACAATGATTTGTTTAAAGAATGTTTGAAAACATTTTCTTTCAATTAAATTATATAGTAAAGTTATAATAAATTTATATCAAATTTATAATCATTATAATATGTATAATGCCATGTATTATATTAATAATATTCCAGAAAATCAAATTTTAACATGTGATTTATTTAATTTATTTGAATTATTTATTTATTGCGTAAATGATAAATAAGTCTAACGTATTAATCATTTAAAATAATCAAAAATAACTATTTCGTAGCTTGATCGAAAGTATAATCCTGCAAACTTTATTATTTTCAATGATTTATTCACACATCAAGCACTTTTAATATTTAAAAATTGTTCCTGTTTTTTGAAATATTCATTACGAGTTAATGAATTGAAATTCATATCCGACCAAAATGAAAAAAAAATTGAACTTTTATATGGCTGTGTGTTTTAAGGCGACGGGGCAAAGTTACAGCAACATAATATGAAGTTAAATCAAAAGTTTGACATATAAATATTATACATACCCGGCGTATATACAAGATTGGCGAAAACTAATCTATTCATTTTTTTGTATACACAAACTTTTTTCATATCTTTAATTAACCGAAACATCTATAGATTAGACTTTTATGATATAAAAAAATTATATCATTTAATTATTAATTATGTTTCATCAAAGTAGACGATCTGTCTAGAAACTAGTCGATACGAACGTTACATCCCAGTCTAGTCACTGGACAGTCAGCCTGTGGGGCGCCAGTATCGACTCAAGGTGACCTAGCCAGAAACAGTAGAGCGGCGCGAAATTTTTCCACGCGAGCTACGTCTTTTTAATGTCAAAACCAAATGATGGCATTGTATTATTTGCACTCATCGAAATGTCTGCACATCCCGTTGAAACCAGACGAGTTTTCTCTTGAAATCCTATATGATTTATAATCTTTGAAGCAAATCTCTGAAATCTCATTAAAAAGAACTCTATTAGATGATGCTCTTATTCACTGAAGAAGCATTCAAGGAAGAAGGGGACATTGGCAAAAGTTTCGGATAGGAATTTACTCCAAACCAATCCAAACTATTCCGAATAATTCAAAAATCTATATCCGATCCAATGCGAATCAATACGAATCAATCTTAACAAATTTTCAATCCTTGTTCAGTCGCTAATTCAACACCAAGTTGAATCTAAACCCACATTACAATAATGCGTACAATCCAAATGAATCCGTGTTGGCATTCATTTTTCTACAATTATTTTGTTACAAATTGTAAGCCTTAATAATTGAACAATGTTTTAATTTGAAAATTTGCCCAATCGAGGAATTTAAAATTCAATTAAAAAAATTACATAAATAAACTGACTAATTAATAGTTTTTGTATTAAAAATTTAAGGTCAATTTTCCTTTCAAATGTTTCAAAAACTACAATTTCAAATTGGAAACCTTGATAGTCATTTTGAAATTGACTAATTTCAAATTGAAAGCGTTGTAAACTGAATAATTTCAGATTGAAAAATTCAACATTGTTTCATTTCGATGTTAGATGAAATTGGAGCTACCAAAATTTCATATTTAAATCCTTCACAATTATAGAAAATCAAGTTGAAACCTTCAATAGTTGTCGTATCAATTAAAAAATGTTGAACTGAAAGCATTCAGAATTGAAAGAATTTAAATTTGAATCTTTTGAAATTTGACAATCTTAAAATGAGAAACATTTTAAAGTCTACTCCGTCTAAGTAGACAGCACCAAAATTCAATAATTTTTTTTCAAGCCTACAAACCTGAATAATTTTAGTAACAAGCATTTAAAACTAAAACTTAATCAATTTAATAATTTAAACATTGCTGCAAAGCACTGTGGGTGACCGGTGTATTTATTTGTGCTCGTTTTATGAGCACTTTGCTTTATCATAGGTATCAAATCAATTTGTTTTCTCATAAAAGGAAGTTGTGTTGAACTCATAAGTACCAATGAAGGGTTCAAATTAAATTTCTCAACTTTATGCGTTTATCAAAACTGACCACTTTTAAGCTAAGGGCAATCAATAAATTGCAGCATAAGAATAAAGGTTTAAAAATACTGCATACACTTTCAAAAGGAAAACCTATATAAGTGAAAAATTAAAAATTAGAACCTTCAAAATTGAAATTCAAGCATACATAACTCTAAATTTTTCAATTTTTAACTTGAAGACACGAAAAATTAAGAAAGCCTGTTTTCAATTCATGCCTTACAAATGATACCATTCCGGCGCCTGAGTGGAATAAGTTGATCGATCCGAATCTGCTTAAAGAAAATGCTGGTGCGCACTTTGTTCGAAGAAGGTTTTTGTTCAAAAATAAAGTTTCCCTTTTTTATTTCAGCTTCTCATTCATACTACTTACATAATTATATAACATTAAGATAATATAACAACACTATTTACATTTATTTTGAAATTACTGTATTATTTGTGTACCATGCAATGTGGTGAGTATTAAATAAAATAAGTTTTCTGTGAATCGAAGAAGATAAGTTAGATTGAATTTTTCGCTTTAAATGAACCGGACAATGAATAGCGATTCAAATTCAAGATAAAGTTATTATTATTTTTTATTATTATACCATTAAGCCATTTCCCTTTCGGGGTAGTTGTGAATTGCTCGGTTGGAAAGGAGTAGTGTGTGGACGGGTATGTAGGTATAGGGTAGAAAGGTATATAGGTATGAGGTATATATATTTTAGATTTATCTAGAATTCTCGTGTTATTTATTTAAATGTCATGTTCGTTCCGCAACACTGCTCCGACCCAGGTTGCTGATCAATCTCTCTAGCGATCACCCCACGTGGAGAGCCTCACAATTTAGTTTAAAAATAAGAAGGTGGACAAAATTAACATTACAAGGTCAAATTTTGATTACGTCATAGACTACCATTTGCCCTTAAAAGATAGTTAGCGTTTTTTTTTTCAAGAACCTTGAGGCGAAGAATAGGGCTGACAATTTTTCGGTTATGAAAATATAAGCTTTACGTGAGTAACGCCGTGTTGGTCGTCCACCAGAGTAATTAACATTTATTTTCATAAACAAATAATTTTTATATCAATTTTCCACCTTCTCAAATGAAAAAGCCTCAGCTTTCTTTGAAACCTAAAAGGAAAGGATTACTTCAGAAATAATGCCCCATACTTAGGAGTCTTAGGATTCAAGAATTGGATTTTAATTTTTGGGATGTGATCAAAATTTGACACACTGTGATGTAGTGTGTGATTAAACTTATGTCATTAAGAAAGAAGCTGTTTCATTTAAATTGCTAGCGGACGTCCCCAAACTCTTCTGTTATGAAATAATTTAAAAAAATTTGATTTTGCTGAATTTGATTAATATGTGTGTATTTTGAGGTACAACAGAGATCGACATTATCGGGATGGCAGAGACCTCAAAAGCGAATCCTAACCTCCAAATAGTGCACATAGAGAAAATTTTTATTTAGTGGAATAAATTTTTTTTGCTATTATTCCTCAAAAAAAGTTCGGGGACGTCTGTTGTTCTATTTTATAGCATCCCTGAATACAGTTTTTGAAATTTTTAATTTTTGTGGACTAAAACCCGGGGGAACTGAACCCGTTTTACCACACGACAAAGTATCACATGCCCTTAAGTCGGCCTTTTTCGATTCGATTCGAGTCGAGTTTGAGCTAACTCGGACGTTTTGCCTATTCGAATAGTTTTGAGGACCCGAACAGTTAAAATTTCATGTTTTCATTATGTTAACAAAATTGTCATGAGAATCGGTACAAAGAGGTTTTTTGGATTGTCGATAAAAAAATTTGAGATCAACATTCGGATCCAAGACTGCGACCACGTGTTTGAAAAATACAATAAATGAACAGATTTTGATGAAAGTGGACGCCACGGTTTTTTTTTTGAGAATTTGAAATTTCTTATTAGCTCGAAACTGTTCCAGTACTCAAAAACTGTCGAGCTTTTCGGAAAGCTCGATCTCGAACTCGACTCGTTCGAACTTCGAGTTTTTTTGCACACCACTAGAATTCACTGTCCTTATAGATACGCTTGTCTATAGATAGTGTGTGCTACATGGGGGGGGGGAGCTGTTATAGTATGTCTCATAGGGGACTAATTTTAAGGGTAATGAAGAAGAAAATTATTTTACTTGACGATTTGAAATATCTTGAGAGTTCTTAGTCGAGACTCAATAAGTAACACCCATTAAACGATTAAACTGATAGAGCGAACACGTGTATACTGTAGGCGTAGGCATAGTATATACTATATATTACTATATCAGCTCTATTCAAGAAAGCCCAACTACAACAATACGGCTACCTCCATCACGTCTCTTGAGATGGAATGTACGCCGGTCAGCTGCCCCCGGTGTAAAACTAAACTTCCTGCCACGCCACGCGCGCACATCTGCTCTACAGTAATATATCAACATACCGTGTCACGCACAGCTATAGTGTTTTTTTTTCAACTTGAGACAACGAAATATCTAAAAAAATACGCATTCTATGAAAAAATATCCATAATAAACACCTATTATTTTCGAGGGGGAAAAGCAACTTTGAAAAAAATTACCCCACCTCACCTCTCCAGGAGGCACGAGTAGGGGTAAATGTGTAATTTCAAATGGGGTCCCCAATTTTTTATCACAGATTCAGATTCTCCTTTATGAAATACGTAAGTTTTATTCGATTTTTTTTCGATTCGCGATAGATGGCGCTGCAATTGCGAAAAATGTAATTGTTGATTATTTCAAGGACTTCGGTGAGTCCCCTTGGCTTTCAACGAACTGCGAAGTGTGCCTCTCACAAACTTCTGTTGACAGTTCCTTTCTAATTATCCTTTGAAGCAGGCATCAGTACTTTGAAATTTTTTTCTTCCAAATCTTTAACTACGTCGCGGAACCCTTGATGAAGGACAAATACATCATTCGTCCTCAAAAACTTTCATTAAACTAATTTGGATCTTTAATGATGGTTTTCATGATACACAATGATATGGCAAGTGAACCTAACTGCGAACAAGAACAAATGAAAATCCTAGAGTGGAGTAACGCATAAACGACTATTGCTAACTAAAAACAAACGAATATCGCCAAGTGAGACGGCACATTGTCTGAAGAGAATTAAGAGCTGTTGGTTTCGTTCGTTTCAGTTGGTTTGGGTGTCGTTTTATCCCCTTATTACTTGACTTCATTACTTTTACAATGGAAACTCTATCTCAACAACAAAATTGAAATGATTCTCATTTATGTAGAAAGTGGCAGGATTATCAATGATGCTCTCGCGCTTTATGCTCAACACTTTCCAGAAAGTGTTCCTTCACGCGCTTCCTTTTACCGGATAGTCCGAAACTTCATCACTTTCGGAAGTGTACAACCGAAAAAAAGGAAGCGTCGATTAACAGTTACTGGGGGTAAAAGCTAACACGGGGTTCGCAACCAGCCCCTTGACCTGCCGTCGGGGGATCTATTGTTGGCCGAGTCGAGCGCTGGCCGTACAGTCGTGTTCAGCAAGACGCAAGGTTTGCACTGCGAACCAGTGTCTCCAGGGGCCTATTACATAAAATCTACAAGTTACAGTTTATAAGTACAAGTTTAGTAACTTTTTGCTTGTATTAATAGTGTGCGTTTCACAAAGTCGTTGGCACTTTTTACACGTTACAAGTACGGCGACTCCTTTTAAAAGTAATATCGCGCAGTTTTACAAGCGTGTTGTTTCATAAAGCTTATGGCTTGTGAGTAGCACTTGTGATTTGTAGGCAAATTTCGGAGGGTCTTTGCGGTTTTGTAAAAGTGGTAAAAGTAAATACAAGTTATCTTTTAAGAGAGTTTCCTGGAATTTCTGACCGTGGAAAGACATTCGGATTGTCTTCTGGAACTCTCGTGTGTTCGCTAACCTGAGATATATTTCAACGGCTATCTTGGACAGCGATATTCTTCGCGTATGTGAAACGTGGCTCCTGGCGGCTCCTGTAGTTCTTCCCTCCTGGCTTCCTCATCATGAATGCCTCTCGGGGAGTGCAACAAAAGTGAGTACATTTGGTAGAGCAAGTGGTGGCTTAGTCATATTTGTGAACCGAAATTGGTATGCTTGCGAAGCCCTTATATATATCCCCTGAGTGGATCCTCATAAAGTTCACCTTGTCTTTATCAGGATTTATAGTCGGCTTGATATATTTCAATCCGGGGCTAGAGAGAGAGTTAATTTGCGAAACTTTGGATTTAGTACTTGCGCAGCTAGAGGAATGATATACTTGTATTCCCGTAATTCTGGGTTGGGATTTTAATGCGCGTATTGGTAATCTAAACAAGGTATCTTATGAAGCCTTCCCGGAGGGGGTAAATACATTTGCGGAAAGATCCGTGTTGAATCGTGAAGTTTGTAGAGGAAGCCTTGCTTTGGTTGAATGTTTAAAAGTGCATGGCTTTGCTTCACTCAACGGCAGATTCGTTGGTGATTGACCGGCAAGCTTCACTCGCCTGTCCTGCGGGAGTGGGAGTACTATCGATCTATTGGCTCACGCTCTTACTTCAATTAATGTAATTTAAGATTTTGAAGTTATTTCTGTTGCTACTTGCTCCGACCATCTACCGATAAGCAGAATTTTGGAGGGTAGTAAACTTTTTCAAGATTAGGCCTGCGTATGAAAATTGTATCGACCTGCAAACGTGGCAAGACTTCGCGTACTCGTTGTACCCTCCTGAACATGGACTTGACCTTGCTTAGGCCGTGAACACACATCTTTTTCTGAATGGGTCGATTTACAAAAACGAAATAATTTCTGCCGTACGAAAATGTAAACCAGGGAAAGCGCCAGGTGAAGATGGCATTTCTGCGGAATTTTATAGAGAACTTCCCGATTTCGGAGTGGATTACCTTGAATGTTTGTTCAAGAGAATCTGGCAGAATGAGAAGGTCGTGGATGAATGGGTGTCAGTGTTTGCCGAAATTTCAGGCGGGTTCCAGGAAGGCCAGAGGTTGTATGGACCATATTTTTATCTTAAGCTCTATCCTACAGATCCATCTTTCCACTCCTGATCGTAAGGTTTTTGCCTGTTTTATTGATTTCCAGGGAGCCTTCCCATCAGTCAACCATGATCTGCTCTGGCGAAAATTATTAAGCCACCACGTCGCCAGTTGATGTGGAATGCGGAGTCCTCCAGGGTGAGCTTCTTAGCCCAATTTTCTTCATCTTAACAATCGTGGCAATTTCAATTGACCACCTGATCAGGGTTATCCTTTTGGCATATACTGATGATATAATTGTACTTGCTGACAATGGGATTAATCTCTAGCGAAAAATTAATGCTATTACTGAATATTGCAGGTTGAATTATTTGGAAGTCAATACATCCAAGACCAAGACCATGGTTTCCCATAGGGGCAGACCTCCATTGATACCAAATTTTACGTTTGAGGGCACTCAATTGAAGATGGTCCTGGAATATTACTACCTGGAAAAGCCTTTGGAAACTCGGGTACCTTTTCTTTGGGGTGTGCCAGAAGGATTACTACCACTAAAATAGCCGTGGTTTCATCTTTGTAAGTCCTTCAAGCCGCCAATTTTGAATCTTGGCGCTCTAAACTAATTTCATTTCAGAGCCATATCTCAAGCGTCCCTTTTCACCACATAGGGATCTGGGGCTTGAGGTATTGTAAGGAGGTAGAGATAATCGACACTAGTTTCTTCAAGAGAGTTCTGAGCCTGCCTTCACACACTCCAGGTTACGCGTTGAGACTGGAACTAGGCCGTGTTCCACTAGCATACACGATACTAAAGATGACCTCAAATTGTCTAGAGAAGATTTTGGGTTTGGGTGAAGAGCGAATTGCAAACGTTTGTTTTAAACGTCTACAGGTCCTTGCGGACTCAGGTAACGCAGTTCCCAAGTTCAATTGGGTTCTGCAGCTGAAATATCTTACCACGTTGTATGGAATCGAGGCTTTATGGACCAAATAGAACATGGTAAGTTTACAGAACAATAAGGATTTAATCCTTGCAAAATTCGAGGCCTATCTTAGAGACGTGGACCTGTACAGGCTGTCAGACATCCTCTCTTCAGGTGCTGCGTCACCTATGGATTGCTCCCATGGGACAGCAGTACCTTTATATCGGAATACCGTTCAGATACATTAGACTTACTGCCCAGGTGCGTCTTATGGGAGAGGTGAGGGGTGCGGTGGGTCTTACAGCCACTGGTCCATTCTGGATCGCGCTCCTGAATTTTTCGGATAAAATATAATTATTGCTTGTCGCTAAATACTTGTACGGTGTACTAAAAGTTAGGGCTCTCATAATGTCTCCGTAGTGTAAATTGTGTACATCGTGTCAATAGTGTAACAGAGTAGCTTATCGTTTAATTCAATCCCTTTGTACAGGCCTTTTGACCTAAACAAATATCGTAGTTAGCATTGGGTATTATACATGTATCGTGCAAGCTGTCGTCGAATAGAAAGTAAAAAAAAAACAACAAACCACAAGAATAATAATTAGTTCAATTATTTTGTAGGATATTAATCATTTTTTACTCTCATTAGAAAAGATGAAGACTGTTCATACCCTCGCTTTATCTTTGGCGGTTACCCTCAATTCTATTGGTGAGTTAAACATATAATGTGTCTATAATTTAAATTATTCTTCAACTATATGCAAATCAAAATTTTTGCGATCCAATCTCCAATTTCAAAAGTCCCAGAATGTGTGTATTATAAAACTTAAGATTTGAGAAGCGTCCCTATTTTGGAGTACTACAAAAACCTAATTTCGAAATTGAGACCTGTTCTATAAAGTAAATGAACTTTTAATCAAGTACTTTTTTTGACGTTATGGTTTCGACCTGATGAAGTGTATTAAATAATTGGATGTTAACTATAAATTGATTAGAAAAATATTCGAACATTATTATAAAATTCAGTGAAAACCATTAAATTAATCCCTGGAACCTTCTAAAAAGTCCTAAAAACACCATGATTTTCATCGAAGGACGAAAAAGATTTGAAACTTCTTTCAAACCATTGATATCAATCTTGAATTTCCTGGAATTCAAAAAGAATAAGAATTTCAAATTAAAATCACTATAAATTGATTAGAAAAATATTCGAACATCATTATAAAATTCAGTGAGAACCATTAAATTAGTCCCTGGAACCGGTTAAAAAGTCCTAAAAATGCCATGATTTTCATAGAAGGAGAAAAATGCTTTGAAACTTCCTTCAAACGATTAAGATCAATCGAGATTACTCTCGAATTCAAAAAGAATAACAATTTCAAATTCAAATCAATATAAATTGTTTAGAAAAATATTCGAACATTATTGTACAATTCAGTGGAAACCATTAAATTAATCCCTGGAAACTGTTAAAAAGTCCTAAAAATGCCATGATCTTTATAGGAGGCGAAAAAATCTTTGAAACTTTCTTCAAACCATTATAATGAATCGAGAATTTCCTCGAATTCAAAAATAATAACAATTATGAATTGAAATCATCATCAACTAATTAGAAAAGAATTCCAACATTATTATAAAATTCAGTGAAAACCATTAAATTAATCCCAGGAACCTGTCCAAAAAGTCCTAAAAGTGCCATGATTTTTATAGGGCGAGGAAAAACTCTGAAGCTTTCTTGAAATCATTAAAATCAATCGAGAATTCCCTCGAATTAAAAAAAAAATAAGAATTTCAAATTAAAATCGCTATAAATTGATTAGAAAAATATTTGAACGTTATTGTAAAATTCAGTGAAAACCATTAAATTAATCCCTGGAAGCTGCTAAAAAGTCGTACAAATGCCATGATTTTTATAGGAGGAAAGAAAAGCTTTGAAACTTCCTTCAAACCATCGAAAACAATCGATAATTCCCTCGAAATCAAAAAGAATAACAATTTTAAATTCAAATCACTATAAATTGATGAGCGAAAAATTCTAATATTATCATAAAATTTAGCGAAAACCATTAAATTAATCCCTAGCACCTGTTAGAAAGTCCTAAAAATGCCATGATCTTCATAGGAGGAGAAAACATCTTTGAAACTTCCTTCAAACCATCGAAATCAATCGAGAATTCCCTCGAATTCAAAAAGAATAACAATTTTATATTCAAATCACTATAAATTGATTAGGAAAATATTCGAACATTATTATAAAATTTAGTGAAAACCATTAAATTAGTCCCTGGAACCTGTTAAAAAGTCCTAAATATGCCATGATCTTCATAGGAGGAGAAAACATCTTTGAAACTTCCGTCAAACCATCGAAATCAATCGAGAATTCCCTCCAATTCAAAAAGAATAACAATTTCAAATTCAAATGACTGTACGTTGATTAGAAAAATATTTTAACATTAGTGCCAAATTCAGTGAAAACCATCAAAGTAATCTCTGGAACCTGCTAAAATGAGCTAAAAATGCCATGATTTTTATAAGAGGAGAAAACTGCTTTGAAACTTCCTTCAAACCATTGAAATCAATCGAGAATTCCCTCGAATTCAGAAAGAATAACAATTTTAAATTCCTATGAATATAAATTGAATAGAATAATATTGGAACATTATTATAAAATTCAGTAAGAACCATTAAATTAATCCCTGGAACCTGTTAAAAAGTAATACAAGTGCCATGACCTTTGTAGGACGAGAAAAGACTCTGAAACTTTCTTGAAACCATGAAAATCAATCTAGAATTCCCTCGAATTCAAAAAGAATAACAATTTGAAATTCAAATCACTAAAAATTGATTAGAAAAATATTCGAATATTATTCCAAAATTCAGTGAAAACCATTAAATTAATCCCTGGAACCGGTTAAAAAGTCCTAGAAATGCCATGATTTTCATCGAGGGAGGAAAAAGATTTGAAACTTCCTTCAAACCATTAAAATCAATCTTGAATTTCCCGGAATTCAAAAAGAATAAGAATTTCAAATTAAAATCACTATAAATTGATTAGGAAAATATTCGAACATTATTATAAAATTCATTGAAAACCATTAAATTAATACCTGGAATCTCTTAAAAAGTCCTAAAAATGCCATGATTTTTATAGGAGGAAAAAAAAGCTTTAAAACTTTCTTCAAACCACTAAAATCAGTCGAAAATTCCGCAGAATTCAACAAGAATAAAAATATCAAATTCAAATAAATATAAATTGATTAGAAAAATATTCGAACATTATTATAAAATTCAGTGAGAACCATTAAATTAGACCCTGGAACCTGTTAAAAAGTCCCAAAAATGCCATGATTTTTATAGGAGGAGAAAAAGGCTTCAAAACTTCCTACAAACCATTGAAATAAATCGAGAATTCCGTCAAATTAAAAAAAAATAAGAATTTCAAATAAAAATCCCTATAAATTGATTAGAAAAATATTTGAACATTATTGTAAAATTCATTGAAAACCATTAAATTAATCCCTGGAACCTGTTAAAAAGTCCTAAAAATGCCATGATCTTTATAGGAGGGGAAAAAATCTTTGAAACTTTCTTCAAAACATTATAATGAATCGAGAATTCTCTCGAATTCAAAAAGAATAACAATTATGAATTGAAATCACTATCAATTAATTAGAAAAAAATTCCAACATTATCATAAAATTCAGTGAAAACCATTAAATTAATCCCAGGAACCTGTCCAAAAAGTCATAAAAGTGCCATGATTTTTATAGGACGAGGAAAAACTCTGAAGCTTCCTACAAACCATTGAAATAAATCGAGAATTCCGTCAAATTAAAAAAAAAATAAGAATTTCAAATAAAAATCGCTATAAATTGATTAGAAAAATATTTGAACATTATTGTAAAATTCATTGAAAATCATTAAATTAATCCCTGGAACCTGTTAAAAAGTCCTAAAAATGCCATGATCTTTATAGGAGGGGAAAAAATCTTTGATTTGCGCGCCATGTACAGGCATCCAGAGGAGGCTTTGGCGAACAGTGCGAGAAAGTCTCGTTTCGGTGCCTGTAGATAATGCGCGACAGGACCTTTCCGTGAAGGTGTTGCAAGCAATACATTATTTGAAAAAAAATTTGTTCGTCGAGAAGGACGGTGCACGGCTGGGAAGCCGGGGAGGATGAATATTTTTGTTAAGAAATCAATTTTCTATGAGTTCAATTTTTTCTCTCTTCAGTTACGTGCAATTAATTGGCGTATGCTAAACAACATTTTCATTTATAACTATTTTTCACGTAATAATGTTTAAAGTCCAATTCACAAATTATTCTCACTGTCTGCTGTTACGGAATTTTCCGTAATACTAGTACTAGCCCTGTGCCTGACCGGTTAGTCTTACCAAAAAAACCGTAATATTAGACAGTGCCTAAATTATGAAACACCAATAATTTAAAATGATTGAAAATAATAATATTGTTCAGTATATGCCAATTAATTGTCGACAACTTCCGCAATTGCAAACTTGCTAAAATCTAAGAAAACTGATTCGCAGTCACAGTGTGCTTTTCGTTAATCTAAGTTAAGATATCAATATCAATTTCTCCATTACAAGTCAACAAAAATAAATAAATATATACATATTTGGATGGGTCAAAAATAACAAATTCTGGGATTCGGAATTGCCACAACGCGAAAAAGTAGTGTATTGAGATCCTAAAAAAGTATAATTGTATTAGAATAGATAGATATGCAGCTTGGTTATCCGCACTAAAAAAAAATGTTTCAAAAGTTTCAAGTTTGCAGATTATGGGGACGATGAAGATGACGATAATGGTGATGATGAATAAATCAATCAAGAATAAGAATTTCCCGTATGACTGGGAGAAGATGATTGACTTTTAAAAAATTATCTCGACGATGCTATACAGATTGTCCTTCCCAACAACCAATTATTGAGAGTGTTACAATCAGACGACATTTTGGAGGTTGTTGATGCACCGACAGTTGCCAATCGTGGTAAACTTTACTTAATGTTAATTAAGTACGCCATTGTACACGAGCTTACACACACTGTGGTGGCAGATTTATTTAAATTAGTGAATTGTATGTTTAGAAAGCCAGTGCTGCCAAATTCACGCTTTTTAATAGATAAGCTTTTCTTCGGATTTTGTAACTTATCACGGAATTTGTCCATACTGCGAGGGGTATGTAGGTATTTTCGTACGTTTAGATCGGCAAAAAGAATGCCTAATTCACAAAAAAGTAATTTCACTTCGTCATAGAGCGTTCGAAACATTCTACTCGACATTCAACAGAAAAAGCAACGTACAAGCATTCTTAGGTTATCTAACTAAATTATCTAACGTTCACGTTTAATTGCGAAAGAGCAGAAAAATTCGAAGGTTTGACGGATTCTGTGTATCTGTTACGGCCAAAGCCCGAAAGCGGCCCATGTGCGAACTAGCCGGCCAGTTCGCGCATTGGCCCGAATGATTGGCCAAAGCCCGAAATTAATGGCGTGATATTACTGTTTCGGGCTTTGGCCGGCCAAAGCGCGAAGTGGTCAGGGTATACTGGCCAAAGACAGAAATACTTTTATTTGACGTACGAATTTTCTATTTGAGCTGAAGTTTAGGATAAAAGTAATCATATATAAATCAATGTATTCCATATACATAATATAAATGCTTTATTTATTTAGAAGTTTAAAATTCAAATAATTATATAAGGAAATTCATATGCATTAAACGTTTACTAATTAAAATTCAAAGATATATCTAATCAAGCATTGTGTGTAGTATTTCTGTTTACTTATTGGCACAATCAGAGCTGTTGTGGCACTTATAATTATATAAGATATTTGACGCTTTACACTTGCAACGCCCAGTTACACACTTTTAAGTGCAGTGTCACTGAATGTATCTTTGTCCTGCTGTCAATGACTGACTTCCACATACAGTCCTCAATGCTATTTTTTCTGTCAGAAATTAATCTACGTTAATCAATCTTTCATTGAGAGTGGAAAACTCACTTCTAACATATTTTTGGTTAAATATTCCTTGTTCAGTACCTAACGTATAAATTCCATCTTCTACGTTCATAAAATAAAGGCGTCAACTACAAAGTCAGTTATCTGGGTTTTAATTACCAATATTTGTATTACTAAATTGAAAATGAGATTTCAAACAAATCCTATTGACACAACATGTAGTTGATTTTTTAGGAATTTGTTATGCAAAAAGTTAATATTCGGAAAACATGTTGGTCATCTAGTTCTGTTCTGCAACCCTTCATTTATGATCATTAGACAAAACAATTAACATCAAATTATTTAAAAATAATTCATGTTGATGAAATTCAACAAAATAGTCCCAACAATATTTTCTTACCTGGAGCAATCAATGTTGTATGATTCATATTGTCTCTCATTTCCATTTCCGCGTTTTCTAGATCCTGTTCCATATTAAGCTGTCCTATAACTTTTTTTGGGAGGTTTGATGTGCTCAGACCCACTTTTGCTTTGCAGCAAAACATAGCTTCGTAAGGCAACTGTTGTATAACTAGGTGGAAAGAACGATTTTTCATAGTTTGGAAGAATCGAATACCTTCTGCCCAGTGCTTTGTTTGATTAGTCTGCATCCATGTAGTTAGTACATTTTGAATATCTTGATTTGCGCGTTCAATGGATCCTTCACTTTGACTATCCCGAAGTTTTCCATGTACGATCCTGAGCTCAGGACACATATTCTTTCAATTCTTCAATTTGTTAATTATTTGGTTCGCAAATTCCCTTCAATTGTCTTACTGTAGTACACTTGGAGCACCGATTGTCGTGAAAATGTCTAGTATATTATAAGCAACTTCCTCTGCTTTTTTAGATTTTAGAGGTCGTAATAAAAGAAATTTTGTTAAGTGGTCTTCATAATTTAAAATAAATGTATACTCTCCGTCAGCACTAGTTTGCATGTCGATAAGATCAACCTGACACCGAGAATTAAATTCATTGAAAAGCATACAATTTTTCCATTTTGTAGATTTTTGAATCCTAACAGAAACTGCTGAATTTTTAAAAGTATAAATGATAATCGAACAATTATTAATTTTAAATAATTAAAATCAAAATAATTCAACTGAGGAGCATTCTTTTATAATAAAAGTTTTTACTTTACGATTGAAATTCTAATTTTAAAAATGTTCAGTATAAAAGGGATTTTAGAATTATTTAATTTTTAACGCTTCCAATTTAAAATGATGCAATTTGAAACTTTTGACGAATAATAACATTTTCAAGCTTTATTTTTGAAAATTCTGCAATTTTTCTTGAGTTTGTAAGGGAAGAGATTTTGTTTTTAATTTTTCCCTGAATTAGAAGAGGGCATTTTTTAAAAACATTTTCAAAAAGTTAAACAAATTACGTGCTTCTAACATTGTTCTTAAGATCAACGGAGGCAATTTTTACTTCAAGTTGTTTCCTGCATTGTGAGAGAGCTGAATTCAAATAGGTTCATTTTTTATTTTTAACATTTTTTGAGTTGGAAGGCATGAAATTTTGACTTTTAACTATTTTTTGATACGAAAGTGGGACGTTTTTTATTTAAAACCTTTTTATTGAGCTTCATGGGAGAAAATCTTGTTTTTAATCATTTTTCGAGTTGGGAAGAGAATTTTTTTATTAACAGCTTATTGAAAACTAAACCTTTCCAAAATTAAGTTATTTCAAGTTACTTTACAAAAAAAAAATCTTATCTTTTTATACATTTTTACAGAATTTCGTGCAGCTCGAAAAAAATGTGTATCAACTTGATTATCCTCGACAGTGAACATGAAACAGTAATAAGCAGATTTTATAATTTTGTTTGTTTTAACATATTTTATAGTCTTCATAAAAAAATAGATACACATTTTTTGGTATATAAAGCGAGAATACTAAAGGAATATTCTCATATTAAGTTACACTGGTAAAAAGCACTCTAATTGAGAATTTTTTTAACATTAAAAACAATGCGAGTTTTCATTTTTGTCTTTCTCTGTTGCCTTTTTTACTGTAATGAATGTGAAACAATAGTTTATGATAAAAAAGATAAAGCTGTTGGTGAGTTCAAAAATAGATTTCATGCATCATAAAATAAGATTTTTTAATTTGCTGTGTAAATTTTGCTTTATTACATCTTAACTTCAGTAAACTTTGTCTTCATGCATATGTCTATTATTTTTTCTCATTAAATTGTTTTAATCATGAATTCAGCTATTTCTTATTGTGCTTATTAAAACAAGAATTTTTATACAGTGAAGTAGAGCTATATAGTTTTTTGACATTGTTTTATTTTCGTTACTTAAAACTTTTGTGTCTAAATCTATATAATATCTAATAATGATCATTAAATTGATTTACAGATGAATGCAATACACCATTAGAATCGAAGAAATTGGTATGTAAATGAAATAAAAAGATTACATACGATGAAAAATGGGACCAGGGTTCCAGTAAGTAACTTTATTACTTTGAAGATTTAATAAAATAATAATTTTGCATGAAAAAGTCTTATTGATCATTAGAGACTTATTGGTAATTTTTTCAACTCATTTTTAAATCCTAAACAAATGTTTCATTATCTTATCATCTATGTTATAGTTTACAAAAATATATCTGTGTTGCGATGAACTGCTTAAATAAAAAACAACGTAAAATCGGTGGTATCCAAAAAAGTATGTATCTCATCAGCTGATATGCTTTGGATAACCAACAAATGTTATGTAAATATACAACAAACACGTATGAGTTGTTACCAAAAAGTTGTGATATTTCAAATATAACTTTTTTTTTAAATGGGACTTTAAAAAACCAACTGAAGTATTTTTTTGCAATATTTCACACCTGCAATAGAAAGAAAATACCAATTTCAGAGATCATGATTCATACTTTTAGTGCATATAAATTTTAAAACGAAAATTATGTGTTCTGTGTTTTCTGTCAATACAAGCGTATTTGCGTAAATTTTAAACTGTTCTAACTTATATTCTAAAAACGGATTTAAAGTTTTTTAGAACTCTTTAGAATATATAATAGTATATCCGGAACTTAATTAAAATAAATAATAATTAAATGGATATTCCTTATTTAACATTTTTATTTAAAGATGAGTACTTTTCCTTTGAAAAAATAAAAGCACGCTTAAAAGCACATTTTAGTTCGAATGAGACGACCGGAGTTGAAATCTGAATATACATAACGGAGTGGAATATCAAATTTCGAAATTATTTAAAAAATATTTAGAGTGGACGTAAAAATCTTAAAAAATACTGTAAAATATATTTTTTCGAGCTCTTTTTGGCAGTGTATCCACATTTTTAGTTGTATTCTTATTAGGAATCGTTAAAAAAAGTGTTACCAAATTCGGTAACATGAAAATTATGCGATGCATATTTTTCAAGATTTTAATAATCTAACAAAGAAGGAACATTCTTGTGCTTATGATCTTGAATAAAATGTTGAACCATGAATTCAAAATATTTTAGATAGATAAAATTTTGAAAAAAGGACATTATTTTGAATGGAATGGGCAGAAATTCAACTGGTATCAATCCTGAATAAAAGCATAATTTTAATTTGGAAAAATTTTAAACAGAAGCTTTCAAAATTCAAAACCTTCAAACTAAAATTTTTTAATTTGGGCAATTCCTTTAGGAAGAAGTTGAAATTGTCTCATTTCTAATTCAAAGCGTTCAGAATTAAATTATTTTATTTTAAATTTAAGAATCTCAAAATTAAATGATTTCAGATTAAAATGGCAAAAGAGGACAATTTCAAAACCTTAAAAATGGAATATTTTCCGATTATAATTTTGCAAAATATATCATTTAAAATTCAGAGGAATGAAAAATTGTATTATTTCTAATTAAATCATTCAAAATTGAATTATTTAAAAGTAAGAAGTTTTGGATTTTAATGAATTATTACAACAAGATTATACCTTACACCTATATACCTATCTACCCTATACCTATATACCCATCCACACATTACTACTATCCACTCACCTCCCTTACCACCTTTCACCTCAATCACACCTCCACGCCCGTCGCCAAAACCAAAAAAGATAGCACAGAACAAAAACGTGTACTTTACCATTCCGTGCCGGAAACGGGAGCCATATAAATTCAGTCAAATTATCAATCAAAGAGATAGATTTTCAACACAAAATATAATGGTTGCATTTTTACTAGAGAAAGATGAAATGTTTACAAAAAGAGATGAAATTTTATATAAAAAATACGAATTTTGAACCAAGGAGACTACTTTTATCAAAAAAGACGAATTTTCTTTAAAATACGTGAATTTTCAACAAATAAAATTGTTGAATTTTAAACCACGAAAGATTTCAGTTAAATTTTCTACAGGAAAATATGAGTTTTCAACAGAAAGTTAATTTTCTGCCGAAATTAACTTCAAATTATTGCATTTTTCGACTCAAAAAGGCGAATTATCATCAGAACTGTTGAATTTTGAACCAAAAAGGAAGACTTTTTTTTTAAATTGTAGAATTTTCAACCAAATAATATAATTTTCAACTAAACATGATATAATCATCAGGAGAAAGAAACTGCAAAAATCTTTCGAATGAAATACAAGGCAAATAAATTACTGACAACAACATTGTATCAGGGTGGCCGCAAAACAGTTATAAACTTCAAAATAAGCAATACCATACGATTCAATTATCTGTCTTATGTAATTGCACTTTTTCTGCACCCTTGCATTTAGAAATAAAATCTAAAGAACTGACTGCCCCACTCCAAGACAACTTTAGGGGCCCGAAAAAGGTGGGTGCTGTGATTCGCCCAATGCAAGACAGTCGATGAAGCCCCAGTCTTCTTGGCTACGCCCAGACGCATTTCAGTAGCTCACAAGTGTTGCAATTCTTTGTTGCCATTTATCTCGGCTCTGGAGAATTGTCCATATTTACTTAAAAAGTGTGTTTTCGAGAAAAACGGATTTTTCCATGGCTCCCTGTTATTAGTTAACGCGGGTCTGGAGGACGGTGATTTTCTAGATTTCTAGAAAAATGTTGTTTTTTCCGTGCATACCAAAAATTCTCGATGCGCGACTTCTAAATAGCTACCAATTTATTTCTCCTCAAATCAATTTATTAAATTAATTTTTTGTATTTTGAAGTGCAGGGTTGCAGTTACATAAGACAGAGAATTGCATCGTCCGGTAAGCGATGTTTCGTTTTTATTGCTCATTTTTAATTTTATAACTGTTTTGCGGCCACATGTTTTGTTAAAGTCATCTTTTTGGTTTATAATTAATTTGACTATTTTTATGAAAATTCGTTTATTTTTTAATAAAAATTGAAATTTTTCATTTTTGGTTAAAATCTGATATTTCTGAGATCAAAATTCATAATTTTTTTTTAATTCATGTATTTTGAGGCAAATTCATTTTTTTTACTGAAAATTTAACTATACCATTTTGGTTTGAAAATGTATCGTTTTGAATTAAGAGTTCAACTATTTGTTTGAAAATTCATTTATTCTGATGGAAAATCGTATTTTTTAGAAGAAAATTATTCCTCTTGGTTTAAAATTCGTCTTTTTGGTTTAAAATTTAATCCCTTTTTGTAGAAATTTAATCTTTTTTCTCATGAAAATATATGCAACTATTACATTTGTTGTTGAAAATTCGACTTTGTAGGTTGATAATTCAGCAGTTTTGTCGAAATCTTAATTACTTTATTGAAAACTCTTTTTTTTTACTGAAAATTCAACTTTTTTATTTTCTACTGGAAATTTAACTTTTCTATTTTTGGTGGAGAATATATCTTTTCAAGTTGAAAATTCAACTATTTTTTTAAAAACTTTATGTATTTTGATGAAAAGTTCGTCTGTTTTGGTAGAAAAGTAAACATCTTGGCCTAAAATTCGTATTTTTAGTTTAAAATGGAAATTTCATCTTCTTCTATTAAAAAATTTTTATCTCTTTGATTCACAATTTGACCATTTTAAGGAAAATTCGTTTTTTTTTTTTTTACTAAAAATCACAATTTTATTTTTTTTGTTGAAACTTCGTCTTTTTTAGTTGAAAATTCAATTATTTGTATGTATTTTTGGTAGAAAAGTAATCATCTTGATTTAAAATTGGTATTTTTGGTTTAAAATTTGATTTTTTTTTTGTAGAAAATTCATTTTTCCCCGGTTGAAAAAGCAACTATTACATTTTTTGTTGAAAATTAATCTCTTTGGTTTATAATAATTTCACTATTTTGATGAAAATTCGTTCTTTTTTTACTAAAAGTTTAACTTTAGCATTTTTGGTTGATATCTTATCTTTTTAAGTTTAACATTCATCTCTTTCTGCTAAAAATGCAACTATTACACTTTTTGTTGAAAATTCATCTTTGCACGTCCCTGAATTCATCTTGGTTTCCTCTAAAATTTCAGATTATGTAAAAACCACTATAATCTTTACATATTGCATAGTGAAGGAAAAGTGTGCTCATTCACGAGAAAAATACAAGTGAATCGGTAAATTTCACGAAATTGTTTTTTCTATTTTCTATACTGTTGGTCATGTGTTGAGATTGTTACGGCTTATAAAATAAATCATCAATTACAGTGAGATTTGAGGTAAGTTAATGGGCAGAGTGTGAAGGAAGGGTTTTTGGAGTGAATAATTGAATTGTTCAAAATAATAGTAGTGAAGAAGTGAATGATATTTTGAGAGTTTGAGTCAGTATTGGGTAGCCTGAGAGGTTAGTTTGTGTGACGTGTGGAGCAGGGTGGGGAGACCGGTGCAGCCCAGTAGCAGAGCCTAGAGATCCTCTAGGGAGAGTTGAGACATGTTTCCCCCTGCAATGCTCGCCGCTGTACCGAAACTTGACATTTCACTGCGGCGCGAAAAGTTTGAAAAATAACGTGTAGCGCAATACGTGGCGCCAGGTGTGATCGATTTGATTTCAAAATTATCACGAGATACAGGTTTGATAATTTCAATCAAAGTAATGGAAAAAATGGCAGATACCATAATTTTATACAAATGTTGCGATTTCGTTATATTAAACATTTTTTAAAATGAAAATTTTAATATTATAACAACAAAAATTTTTTCGATTCAGCCAAATCGTATTGTAAGTATAGAAAAGTAATCTTATTAGTTGAAACATCATCTTTTTGTTTCAAAATTCATTTCTTTGGTTAGAAATTTAACTATTATGTTCAAAATTTGTTAACTATTATATTTTGGTATGTTTTCTTTTATATAAATGTATAAAAGTAATCTTATTAGTTGAAACTTCATATTTTTTTGGTTAAAAACTCATTTCTTTGGTTGAAAATTCTTTTTCTTTCTAAACATTTTTTAAATTGAAAATATAAATATTATACAGTAAGGGCTCTTACAATTCTTTCGTGGTTAATGTAATGGAAAAAATTAGACAGGGTGTAAGGCCCCAGTAGGGTATTTTCCGATTGATAATTATTAGGGTGTATTTAATTTCTTCACGTAATCCATACGCGGCCCCTGAATAGAAAAATATATACTTTTACCAAAACAAACAAAAAATCATATTTCCTATACTTTTACACTAATACGGTAACAGCAGTTTCAATTATTATGTAAAAAAATGTTTGCTATGTCTGAATTTTTTATTTAAAAAAAGATCATAACTGAAAAGGGAGAGAATATTCTTATTTCTTAAGACTACAAGATATAACAATCTTCTTTATAAATATTACATGCTTTCTACCTAATTTATACCTGAAAAGTATTGAAAATAACGCTCATTCCATTTTCATACCTGCAAAGTTCTGAAATTCTTGTAGAGATTTATATGAAAGGAAAATTTATTAACAACTCTCCCGTTTATTTTATAATCTAAAATTTACTATTGCAGAGTGGCAAGGAAGGTTTGAAGCATCTGGTAATTTTTCACCGCTTTAGGTATGTTAAGCTCGTTTGTTTGCTATAGCTTTTCATTGAGGGGTCCTGATGAGAATGTTAAATTTTCCATACATGACTACTATGCGTCCCGAAAATATTTTTCAACAATTGTCCAAAAATCGTGTTTTCGTAGACTGCTTTCGTAAACTTGAGAAAATTCTGAAAAGGTTGAAAAAAAAAAAAAAAAAAGAGAACCTTCTTTCAGTAGTAGGCGCAGAGTTATAAGTCTATAAAGAACCCCGAGTTTTTTCAAAAAAAGGCTAACACCCTATTCTGAATTTAATACCTGTACTTTAGAACCTGTCAATTTTGCGTACAAATATTCTAGATTTTAATGGAAGTATACGCAATTTCGAGTAATTCCAAAAAAAATCAATGACCGAACAACAATGGATCATAACTTATGGCCTCCCAAACTTGACCACTTTTAACATATTCTTCGGACAAAATTACTCGTATTCAGTTTTTCAAAAAATACTTCATTTGTTGGTAAATATGTGTTAATGATGACAGAGCAAAAATTTTCATGTAGGAAATTATGCGTAAATGTAAAAAAAAATCTTCCAGCCTTCATAGGTCAAGAATCATAACTCTTTAAAGAAAACACACATTTTTTGCTATTTTTAACCAAAAAAGTTTTTTTTTAATAGCTTATACTGGAAAATTATGCAGAATATAAAAGATGCGGCTTATTAAAAGGAGCATTTTTGGATCGTCAGTCTCTTTATAAATTATGCATACTTAAAGACCCCTCAATAAGTATTATGCTATTAGTGATATATTATCACAAAATCTTTAGAATAGTTACGCATAATTATTATCAGAAACTGTTTGCAATATTATCAAACATTCTCTGTAAAAACCAGGGATCTCTTTCTTTACGGTATCATATTTTTTGTGTTTTTTCTGTTGTTTTTTTTTTAATATGATAACATACAGTACGACTGTAGACAGTTTTTTTAGTCGTGTTTCAATACCTGAAATTAGTTCTAAAATAATACTTTCTTTGCAGTGTTAACAAGAATGTTGAGTACAATTTAATTTTCACAATTCATTAAATTTTCGAAATCGAAGATGGTGAAATAATTACTGAGTAAAATAGGATTAAAAAATAGCACTATAAAAGTATTAGGAATTAGTTTTTGTGAAAGTATATTTAAAAAACTTTCTATTTGAAAGTTCCTAGTCACCACGAAACTTTATCTACGTTCCTGTAGTAGAGAAAGACTTGCAATTCCGATAAGTTGAGAGAATCAAGAAGTTTTGTTTGCTAATTTTTTATTAATATATGCCCTGCATTAAAATCGTTTATCTATATTTTTCAATACTGTAATTTTCCAATTTATAAAATCAAATTATCTAGAAAAGAGGTGGATTACTGACTCAGAATTAAATAAGTATAAAATGTTAGAACAGGGAAAGTTTAAATGATTGTTTTAATTTATTTGTTCTACCTGAGATGACTAATATACTATTCTTTACAATTAAAAATTCATTTCTAATGAAATGCATATCTGGCAAATATTCCAAATCGACGAGATTTAGCAGTAGTTCTTGCTAACGGGGAAAAACTAGCAAGTAACAATTTCTTTCATTTGTCACGCTTATCCTTTCTTCTGACTCACATACACCACACGCGTTCTTGTCCCATGCTACTCACACCCATAAGCATGCTTTCTATAAGTGAAACACTGGTTCTGTGACTGGTCGCGACACAAGCGCAGCGCATCGCTGGTTCCCAAACTAAACCCTACTCCCGACGTCTCATTCCTCGCGCCCGGCTTCTAAGCTTGGTGGGCATTGTCGCCTCTATACCTATCTTCCCTCTATGACCAAACTAATGTAACGAAAAATGAACATTTTTTTCGCAAAGTACACACGCCTGAACTTTCCGTGCGTGGCGCTAGTATGAAGATATGTACAAATATTGCCTTATACTGCGGCCATACTTTTTTTACATATTGTAATGAGCAGATATAATTCGCATTCATGCCGCTACGAACAGCACTGTCGGTGACGTCAAATACGCGGTTTTATGATTTGAAACAACTGAAATCAAAAGCGAATACATTTCAATTGAGAAATAAAATATATTTCGAGGAAAAGATTGGCAAGCAACAGTCGGGCGATATTTGTACATGCTTTTCATCTCACACTTATATATCGTACAACATACTTATCATTATGTGCATTCAGAAATAGTTCATGATCAAAATTTTATATTATGACTCTTCAGTTCTTCTCGATCTACTCGACAGAGACCTAGATAGGGAAGAAGAAAATTTGTTAGCAAAGAGTTCCTCGCTTCATTCGTCAATCGCTCCGTTGATGAATGAGGGATATTTAAGAGTGAGGACAAACTCTAAGCAGTTTCAGCGGTATGAAGTTTTGCTAAATAATGTGCTAGGGCTGTACTTGGATTTTATTGCTCCGCTTTGGCGAGAGAAGGTAGTGAGGACTGTCAAATTGATCGTTTCTAAGACACGTCCTCGATATGACTTTGAATGTACGTGCAATTCGTTGCTGTTTGATATGAAAGCTCCCAATGTTCATCTGAAAGATTTTCATCACGACAATGCGACCCTTCAGGTTAATAAAAGCGGTGGTTAACCACGACCTGATCTCTCACGACCTGTGGTATTATATGAAGGTTTTTCGAGAAGCAATCAAAGAAGAAGTTTTTTTGAGGCGCCAAAGCTCCTTTCAGAGTCAGATTAATGATACATTCTGATAAGGATGAGTTTCTCGTTGACACCTTTGAATCTTGGAAACTTGAAAATGGATATCTTCTCCTTTTCTTCAGAGATACCCAACAAACAGCGCAAGAATCTCCTCAAGTTCCACCGGTATCCATCTGATCACCAATAGAAGCCCCAGTGGCTGATTTGGATTGGGAAGGAGACTGTAACTGACTTTTCTTTGGCGAACCCCTACCTAATCCACAAACGCGAGCTTTATTTCAAAGAGTACCGCTCGCGACACCCGATTTTCTTTTATCCGCCACAACAATATTAATTTTAAAAATGAGCCTTAGGGACCGATCAAAAAACACGTAACGCCCTTAGAAGGCAGGGGGAAGGGGTTCACCTCGAGCGTTACGAAAATGTTAAGCTTGCACACACTTACTATAAAAAAGCTTTACGTTGGAGGGGGATGGGAAGGGGGTAAAATGTCAGGAAATGCGTTACGCATTTTTTGAACGGCCCGTTAGCTGAGCAGAGCTCGTTTCCGCCGTCACCACGAGGAGGTACAATGTACATGGGCTGTCGTACATACTTTTGCGTGTATCTTGGAAATGACGGCCCGCATGACTTTAGCCTCATAGGCTTTCTTTATCCCCTTGATGAGCTGAATCGATTGGTAAAGGTTTTATTTTTTGAGTTCTGGGGGCCATTTTGGACATCCTTTTTTCCAGAACATTTTATTAATTTATGGTGAGCTACTATAAACTATCGTCAAAATTACTGGAAATTGTTGTACAAAATCGAACCAGACACATATTGATGCCTTTTTAGGGTACTTGTGTCTATTCAGACTATTTGACAAGCTAAACAGGTAAAAATGTATTCATAACCTCAAAAACGTCAAACATAACCTCGAAGAATACCTCAAATCCATGGAAATGACATTTTTGTGCGCTGAAACTGAAACCTTACCACATTCCTATACGTTCTCGGGGTATCCGAGTCCAACTTTACGGTTTCGTGAAACCTAGTAGGTCACATTATGTTCCTAACCTCAAGACAGATCGTGATATGCCTGAAGTCTTTTTTCTTGTAGCATAAGACTTCCCATGAACCAAGTTATCCATTGATGAAGAGCTACGGTCGCATGATGACGACTTCGGAGGGTCCGCCTTCCCATCCTAACCAGACGCCGATATTGGGCTCATCCCTGCATCGTAAAACCCTTTTTATCTGTCTCTGCCATGACGCCATGAACGCTGTTTACCCAGGGACCACGGAGTAATAATAAGGAGACCGATCTCCGTACACTCGTTCTAACTGCGGCAATTGCACCTTTATTTCAAGCTCAGACGTTTCGAATCAGCACTATAGCCAGTCTGGCATGCGCACTGTCGTCTGGTATCTCCTTTTTTCCCGCGAGAAGTGTGTGAGTGAGCGCCACTCGCACACTTCTCGCTGAAGAAAAGGAGATAGCAGATGAAAGTGCGGATGCCCGACTAATCAGCGAGTGAGCGCCACACAGGAATGTGATGAGGTTTCAGTTTCAGCGCATGAAAAATGTAATTTCCATGGATTTGAGCTATTCTTTGAGGTTATGTTTGGCGGTTTTTAGGGTATGAATGAATTTTTACCTGGTTAGCTCGTCAAATAGTCTGAAGAGTCTCAACTACCCTAAAAATGCATCAATATGTGTCTGGTTCGATTTTATACAAGAAAAACGGGCCATTTTAGCGATTTAAGAGTGTTTTTGGCGGTTAGGGTCCAACCAAGACCCGTTGGCCCAATTCTGATGGCAGACTCATATTTAGCGCGTTAGAATCCATAGGAAAACATATGTCGCGTCCCCAGATCACGACATTAATTTTTTGTGTGTGTCTGTGTAATATGAGATCAGAAATCATTGATAAAATCAAGATAACGACTTGTATATAAACAATTAAACGCGGAATTTATTTTTCTCTTCTTCTCTTTGGGTAATTATTCAAGAATCTGATTTCTCTATTTTGGCATTATGAGACAAATATTGCTACTTTCTTAATAACCTCAGCAGCTTTCTTTCATTATTTTGGTAAGTAAAATACATCAGATAACGTAATAATTACAGTAGAACTTTGAATTAATTTCTGTAGGAGGTACCAGAGTATATCTTTTTATCGCAATTTTCACCATACTTTTACAATATTACAGTTCCGGTACTGCATATCAATCCCATAATTTGGCGCGTCTGTTGGTTCTCGCTCTTCGTGCTCGGTGTTTGTACTTCCCCCACATTTGCATACTAAATTAAAAATTTTATTTTGCATTAATCTTTATTCGCAGCTACCCTGAAAGTGTATCATTTGAATAAAAACGTATATCATGACAATTCATAATGTGCATTGATATTGAAACAGACGTACTTCCCTTGTCTTGTTTCTATAACTAAAAAATTCAACATTTTGTTATAAATTTTAAAAGTAGCTTCCGCCTTCGCAGTGCGGGCCGAAGGGACCGAAAATTTTCCGTTGGATCTTGTGACAAGAGATTTTCTTGTCCGATTTTCTTCCACACTGGAAATGAGATTTCGTAGGTAAATCGGCGTCTCCGTTGACCAAACTTTGAACGCGAAAACGCAGAGATGCAATCTCCACCGTTGGTCCATTTTCAGCTGACCAGATTCTCTAGAACCGGGGGAGATATGGTCAAATTTTCTTATGCCGAATGCGAATCTTAAGCAGGAATTTTGCACTCTCTGAATCCTCGCCCACAGCTGCGTACTCAAAAAAGGCCCTAAGCTCGTATATGTATAATCAGAAAGAGATAAGATTAGCAATTCGCATAATAAGAGTTCAGTACTAGCAGGGAGAGCGTGACGAAATGGTAACAATTTTCGTAAACGTATATATGCGGCATTGAACTTTTTAGATACTTGCTCTTCAAAGCCCCAATTCGACTGCATTATAAGTCCAAGATTTTTCGACTGCGAGACAATGGAAAATTGAGTAGCATTTATTGAGAAATTAGGAAGAAGATCGCAATCTAAACTGCCTATCGGCAGAATGACAGATTTCGTCGGATTAATGACCAGGCTTACCGCCGAAAAACCCTTCCTAAACCCCGATTGATTGGGAGGTAATAAATTGTTTTTGTCAATGCAGGGTGTCTCAAAAAAGTCGAGTCATTCGTTAAAAAGTCCATGTTTCGTATTTTGTTCCACTCAAATATCTGAAAATAAAATAGTCTAAACTTTATAATATTTTTTATGATAAAATATAATATAATATTTACTTTGTTTATTTATTAATTCAAATTCATTTCGAGTTTTCAAATATTTTAATAAAAAATGATGTGTTTTATTGAACTTCTTACAAAGGGGTAGGTGAAATTAATAAAATAATGTCTAATTTATATAATGAAACTTTTTTTTATACATATATAAGTTTTTAGTGAAAGTTAAGTATCAAACATACATATGCTTTTACCGCAATAACAAATCGATAACAATTTTTTAATAGAAAATAATCAATTTTATAAATAACCATACATAAATTTCATATGCCTCTTAGTATTTGGCATGTTATTTCAATTTCAAAAAATGAAATTAGTTGAAAAGGGTTTATAAAATGCAGGAAAATATGCTTAATGTTAATCATAACTAATTTTGGAAAAAAACTTGAAGTGATCTTTTTGAAAAAATATTTTAGGTTTTCTTTATTTGACAATAACTATTTAGAGTTTAATGCTTTTCTTTTTCTCTTTAGGTCAAAGTTGCAATTCTTATTTAATTCTGATGCTCTAGCGCTTATTTTATTTATCAAAAAATTCTCCGGAAATCTCATTGGTACATTTTCATTTTTAAAATTTTAATCATGAAAAACTATTGTTTACAAGAATAACGATTTTATAATTCCTAAATAAAAGTTTTTCATATAAACGTACTAATGAGATTTGCAGAGAATCTTTGAAGGAATATAATAAGCCCTACAGCATTAGAGTTAAATAATAGTTGCAACTTTTACCTAAAGTGAGAGAGAGAAACATTAAACCCTAAAAACTATTGTTAAATAAACAGTGAAAATTGTGAAATATTTATTTCAAAAGTTCACCTCGAGTTATTTTCCAAAGCTGGTTATAATTAACAATACAATATTTTCCTTGCTTTTATAAATCATTTTTAACACCGTTTATTTGTTATTTAGAAATAACTTTAGTTCATGTTTAATTTAAAAACAAGTATAATGAAAATTCCCTTTTCGTCTTAAATCTTAAGCTAAATTTCATGAAAATAGCTATGCCGAAAAGCAAATTTTTAAATGAATTAATTAAAAATATTTAAATTTGTTTACAATGTATGTTTTTGGTTCATTTTTTTAAACTTGAAAATTTGAAAATCAGGGTGACCGTTTTAATCACAGGAAAAATTCTCGGTCATTTCCCGGTTTTTCCCCGGTTCGATAACATTTTCCACAACCAATGAAAGTAAAAAATTCTAACTCTAAAGCTAACAATGTGTCCATTTGAAGTAATACATACTGAGCTACAAATCGTTTTAAGCAATGTTAAGCTAGAAATATTACAAATTGAACGACTACATTTTTTTAATAAACTGAACACTTCTTAAATCAGAAGTTAAAATATTTTTATTTTAAATACCTTAAAAATCCTTGAAAAAAATCCTTCAAATTATGAACTAATTATTTAATTTTTTCAGACCTTCTAAACATCTTTCAAAATGATTTAAATTCTTACTAAACTTTCGTTTAAATCCTGAAATCTAAAAAATATTTCTTTAAAATCTTCCAGATTAATTTTTGACAATTTTTGAAATCTTTTTAAATCTTTTTAAATATTCTCTTAAAATTATTTTTTCAAAATAAAAAGCAATTTTCTATTTTTCTAGGAATCTCAAGAAAATGTTTTTTATTCTTTTGAAGCCTTTCACGATTTTTAAAAATTTTCTAAATTTTTTTGTCGACCCCTGCACAAATCTATATTTTGTTTTAAATTAGGCCATGGGGTATTTGTACCGAAATTTCGGTACGAATCATTTCAAATTTATAATTGAAACTAAATTTAAATTACTTGAATTTATTCTAAGAATAATAATAGGTGTTCAATATTTATTATACATTAAAATTTAAAAATTTCACTTGCAAATTATATTTTTTGAAATGGAACAATTAAAATTGTAACGTTCAAAGTTTAGTTTTTTTGTTTAATTTTTAATATTTGATTTACAATTACTGATTTTAAATGAAGAGTTAAGAATTTCTAAATATTAAGCAATTGTTATTTTTACTAATTAAAAATTTTCAACTTTTAGACTAAAACAATATGTTTAAATTTAATAAAAGTCTTTAAGTATGAATATATTGTTTTGAAGTTATTTTACAATGTTAAAGTTTATAAAGTTTCATTATAATTTATATCCACAGTTGATCAACTAAAAAGATTTTTTATCCAAAATTTTCGATTTCAAATGCTTCTAATGTTTTTTCGTTAGTGAGAAATTATTTCTTCATAGTTGCTAATTTAAATAATATATTTTTTGTTCGAAAGGTGTGTTTTTTTGAAATGAAAATTTAACTATTTGGTTGATAATTGATCTTTTTTGTTTAAAAATTGTACACTTTGGTTATTATAATTGTACACATTGAGGTAAAGGTAAAGGTAAAGGTAAATCTTGAGACATGTACCAATTATGAAACAGTTTGACAAATAATTCGATTCATAAATAATTTAAAAGTATATTTTTTAGTATAAGTATTAAAGTTAGGCTTTTCATCCATATAGAAAGCAATTATTGTTCTAAAGTTTTGAACACTAAAAAATTATTTTAATTATCTAACCTCCAAACTCGGCTTAATGCCTATAATTTATTTTATCTGGTGTATTTCCAAATTTCGATTATGTTAATTATTATTTATTTAATTTATTATCAAGTTGAGATATGAAACATGGGTATTTTATATCGACGGACGCGTTAATTATTATTATTATATAATAGTTCAACTTGAAGTAAAAAAAAATTAATTTTTAACAACATAGTTCAATTTTCAACCAAAGTCATAAATTTTTAAATATGATGAATCTTCAACTGAAATAATTGAATTTTAAACCACACAGTAGAATTGTCAAATAAAATGATGAATATTTATCTGGCATGGTTTAATTTTCAACCAAAAAGATGAATATACAACCATGAAGATTAATTTTTTAGAACAACACAAAAAAAAACGAAATTTCAACACGATATATAAATTTGCAACCGAAAATGATAAATTTTTAACGAATATTTGAATTTGACAAAAAAAGAGATGAATTTTTGACAACCAACGAAATGGCTTCTGATAAATCAATCAAATTAATTTAAAAAAATAACAGATTTTTACCCAAAAAATTTAATTTCTAACCAATGTGATAAATTGTTAACTAAAATTATGAATCTTCAACTGGAATAGTTGAATATCATGCAAAGAAATGCACAACAATTTCTCACCAAAGTGTACAATTTTTAAATAAAAAAGATCAATTACCAACCAAATAGTTAGATTTTCATTGAAAAAAAACACATTTCTAAGAAAAAATAAATTATTTAAATTAACAACTATGAAGAAATAATTTCTTACTGATAAAAAAAGAATTTTTAACGTAATTGTTAAACTTTCAACTGGATTATTTCAATTTTCAATTACAGAGGAATTTTCAACTAAAATTATTAATCTTCAACGAAAAGAATCAATTTTTAACAAAAGAGTTTAACTTTTAACCAGGAAGTAGAATTTTCAAACAAAAAGATGAATATTCAACCATGAAAATTAATTTTCTACAAAAGATATACGAAATTCACCACGATATATGAATTTGCAACCTAAAATGGTGAATTTTTAGTTAGATTTTACAAAAAAATATATGAATTTTGGACAAAAAATGAAATAGCTAATGATAAGTTAAAATAATTTTTAACAAAACAAAAATTAAAATTTTAACCAAACAGTTCAATTTTCAACCAATGTGATAGATTTTCAACTAAAATGATGACTCGTCAACTGGAATAGTTGAATTTTATACAAAAAAATGTACGAAAATTTTTTACCAAAGAGTACAATTTTAAAATAAAAAAGATCAATTATCATTTAAATAGCTAGATTTTCATCTACAAAATACATTTTTAACCAAAAATATGTTATTTGAATTATTTGTTATAAAAAACTAATTTCTAACAAACGAAAAAACTAATTTTTACAAAATAGTTAAATTTTCAACTGGAATAGACAAATTTCCAATCAGAGAGGAATTTTTTAATCAAATGATGAATCTTCAATGAAGAACTTAAATTTTTGACAAAAGAGTTTAACCTTCAACCAAGGAGTTGAATTTTCAAATGCAAAATATGAATATTTAACTGGAATGGTTGAATTTTGAACCAAATAGATGAATATTCAACTATGAACATTAATTTTCTACAAAAAATATACGAAATTTCACCACAATATATAAATTTGCAAACGAAAATGACAAAATTTTACCAATAGTTGAATTTTACAAAAAAAAATAAATAAATTTTAGACAAAAAAAGGAATTGCTAATGATAAGTTAAGCAAATTAATTTTTACCAAAAAAAGAAACGTATTTTAAACCAAACAGTTCAATTTTTAACTAAAATGATGAATCTTCAACTGGAATAGTTGAATTTTACGAAAGATAATGTACAAAAATTTTCCACCAGAATGTACAATTTTAAACCTAAAAAAGATCAATTATCAACCAAATAGTTAGATTTTCTTTAAAAAAAGATTAATTTTCAACCAAAACTAGATTATTCGAATTATCTGTTATGAGAAACTAATTTCTAACATACAAAAAACGAATTTTCAACAAAATAGTTAAATTTTCAGGTAGCGAGGTATTTTTAACTAAAATGATGAATCTTCAACGAAAAAATTTAATTTTTAACGAATGAGTTCAACCTTTAACCATTGAGTTGAATTTTCAACTACAAAAGACGAATATTCAACTGAAATGGTTAAATTTTCAACCAAAAAGATGAATATACAACCATGAAGATTAATTTTATTAAAAAAAAAAAAATAATAATTCAACCCAATACATAAATTTGCAACCGAAAATGATAAAATTGTAATCAATAGTTGAATTTGACAAAAAAAAACAGATGAATTTTTGACAAAAAATGGAATGGCTAATGATAAATTAATCAAATTAATTTCTGACAACAAGAAAAAACGGATTTTTAGCCAAAAAATTCAATTTCTAACCAATGTGATGAATTTTCAACTAAAATGATGAAACTTAAACTGAAATAGTTGAATTTTATACCAAACAAATGTACACAATTTTTCACCAGAGTGTATAATTTTTAAATAAAAAAGATCAATTATCAACCAAATAGTTAGATTTTCATTTCAAAGAAACACACCTTTCGAACAAAAAATATATTATTTAAATTAGCAACTATGAAGAAATAATTTCTCACTAACGAAAAAACAAATGAGTCTTTTAACTGTAAATTAACATATTCCATTTTTTTAAATTCATATTTTTAGATGAAAATTGAATTATCTGGTTAAAAATTAAATTTTTTTAAAAGAAAATGTAACAATTCAGTTGTTTGTTGGAAATTTATATGTTTTAGTTGAAAGTGTATGTATTTTGTTGAAATTCGTCTCGTTTTGTAGAAAATTTATCCTTTTGGTTGAAAATGTAATTGTTTGATTGAAAATTAAACTGTTTTGTACAGAAAGCTCGTCTTTTGAGCTTCAAACTTCTACTTTTTTGGTGCAAAATTTATTTATTTTGTTGAAGTTTCGATTTTTCCGAACAAAAATTTAGTCTCCTTGGTTGAAAATCTAACTATTTGCTTCAAAATTGATCTAATTTTTAAACTTTCGTCTTTTTTAGTAGAAAATTAATCTTTTTGGTTGAAAATGTATCCTTTTGATTAAAAATGTAATTGTTTGATTGAAAATGTCACTGCTTTGAAGAAAGTTCGTCGTATTAGCTTTAGAATTTTACTATTTGGTTCAAAATTTATTTATTTTTTTGAAATTTGCTCTTTTTTGGTAAAAAAAACATCTTCTTGGTTGAAAATTCAACTATTTGGTTAAAAATGTATGTATTTTGTTGAGAATTCGTCTTTTTTAAGTAAACATTAATCTTATTAGTTGAAAATTTATCCTTTTGTTTGAAAATATAATTATTTGATTAAGAATTTCACTGTTTCGAAGAAAACTCGTCTTACTAACTTTAAAATTCCACTTTTTTGTTCCAATATTTATTTTGTTGAAATTTCGTCTTCTTTGGCAAAAAATTAGTTGAAAATTCAACTATTTGGTTCAAAATTGATCTATTTTGCTGAACTTTCGTTTTTTTTTGTAAAAAATTAATCTCCTTGTTGAAAAATTCAACTATTTGATCGAAAGTTCATTCATTTTGTTGAAAATGTTGATTTTTGGGCCTCATGTGTTTCAAATTCCTCATTTGAATTTATTTATTCTAAAATGTGAAGTTACACAAAGGAAATGAAGTTTTCTGCAATCCCAACAACTTTGTTCACTCTTCCTTGAATTTGTGGCCTTATAGGCCTATAGGGCCCGTTTAAGGTCACCTGGAGTGGGGGGTGGGCCCAAGATGGGCCCAAGGGTAAGAAAAGAAGAGTGACCTTCTTCCAGGAAAATTAGAGCGCAACCTGCACCCCATCTGAGTCGTAAAACGCTAGTGGACAATAAACCAAAGAATAAAGGCAATTCTGAAGTTAAATCAGCCGACCGGAGAAAACCGCAATCCACAAGGAAGGGCAGAAGTGAAAAGGGAAAATTGCACTAAAAGTCTAAAAACGAGTTGCCCTCGAACGAATTGCGTCTGACTTTAATGGGCTGCCAATTGACATCTTTTGTACAAAATATTGTCATTTGGCACTTTGGCAGGCAGGCCCAGTTTCTGTTTTCGGATTTATTTATGCTTTTATGCTACCTGAAGAAAATATTGTAAAAACGGATTTTATTTTTGGTTATATTTAGGAACGGTTTCTGCAATAAATTGGGGAAAATATGACTCTTCTGAAATTGTAACGGAACAGTCACAAATTTTCAAACTCTTCATTTTTCGATTTTTCATTCAGATTTTCCTTTCTTACTTATCCCCCCTTATCAAACCCTCATTTGAGAATTTTTCTTTTTTACCCTCTTTTCAAAAAACTTTTTCTTTTCTCCTTTTTCTCTTTTTTTCTCTCGCTAAAATGCAATGTGAATTAATAAGGACCAATAAATCTAACTATTTTTGGGTAAAAGTTCATTTTTTAGGTTGAAATGTCTGCTATTTTATTTTTGGATCGGAATTCATCTCGTTTGGTGGAAAATTTATCCTTTTGGTTGAAAGTGTAACTATTTGATTGAAAATTGATTTATTGTGTTGAGAATTTGTCTTTTTGCAAAAACTGAAAATTGAAAATTAAACTATTTTTGAAAATTTATGTATTTTGATGAGAATTCGTCTTTTTTAGTAGAAAATTCATCTTTTTGGTTGAAAATTTATCCTATTGCTTGTAAATGTAATTAGTTGATTGAAAATGTCACTATTTTGAAGAAAGCTCGTCTTATTAACTTTAAAATTCCACTTTTTGGTTCCAATATTTATTTTGTTCATATTTCATCTTTGTTTTCAGAAAATTAATCTTCTTGGTTGCAAATTCAACTATTTGGTTCAAAACTGACCTCTGCTGTTGAAATTTCGTGTTTTTTGCAAAACATTAATCTTCTTGGTCAAAAATTTAAGTATTTTGTTAAGAATTTGTCTTTTTCAGTAGAAAATTAATCTTCTTGACTTGCCTGAAAATTCAACTATTTGGTTCAAAATTTATTTATGATGTTGAAATTTCGTCTTTTTTGGCAAAACATTAATCTTCTTGGTTGAAATTTCAACTATTTGGTTAACAATTTTTTGTATTTTTTAAGAATTTGTCTTTATTAGTAGAAAATTAATCTTCTTGAATTGACTAAAAATTCAATCATTTGCTTCAAAATTTCTATATTTTGTTAAAATTTCGTCTTTTTTGGTAGAACATAAATCTCTTCGGTTGAAAAATCAACTATTTAATAAAAAATTCATCTATTTGGTTGAAGCTTCAACTATTTAAAAACATTTCTATATTTTTATGAGAATTCGTCTTTTTAGTAACAAACTAATCTTTTTGGTTTAAAATTTATCCTTTTAGTTGAAAATGTAATTATTTGATTAAACATTTCACTGTTTCGAGGAGAGCTCGTCTTATTAGCTTCAAAATTTCACTTTTTGTTTTAAATATTTATTTTGTTAAAATTTCGTCTTTTTTGGTCAAAAATTAATCTTCCTGGTTTATTTATGCTTTTATGCAACCTGAAGAAAATATTGTAAAAACGGAATTTTCAAACTCTTCATTTTTCGATTTTTCATTTAGATTTTCCTTTCTTACTTATCCCCCCTTATCAAACCCTCATTTGAGAATTTCTCTTTTTTACCCCATTTTCAGTAAAGAGTAAAGAGTAAAGAGAGATCTGACGCCTTTAATTTAAGAGAAATTTCGATTTCATATTAAAGTGTGTGATCAAAGAAAACAGTTATAATGAAAGAAAGGCACTACTGACTCAGAAATTGCAAAAGACTAGATAAAATACGGGGCTTACGAGGAATAACTTATTAGAACTTCTAACTAAATAGTTGAATTGTCAAACACAAAAATCAGTTTTAAACCGAGGAGATAAATTATCTACAAAATAGTTCAATTTTTAAGTATAAAGGTGAATTTTCTACGAAGGAATATAAATACACAAAGTACATGAATTTTCACCAAAAAAATTTCAAATTTTTACAAAAAATATCACAAACGTTAATTTTATACCAAAAAACTTCTACAAAAGGAGACAAATTTTCTGAAATAACAAAAACTAGATCAACTCAAAAAGGTACATTTTCAACTGAAAGTCGGATGGTTAAATTTTCAGTCGTTTGTTTTGTTTGTTTGATTCTCTTCCTTCTCCATCACCGTCCTAAGCTTATTTTGAAGACTAGAAGGTAATGGTCAGGTGCACATGTGGATCAGTTTATGTCTTAACCAAGTATTTGTAATAAATAGGCCCTTTTCTAAGCATAGGCTCACTAATCTTTCCCCGTTATATATTTGTCTTTAATCCCCAAAATTACGTAGCCCCCATCCATGCATATATCCTAGCAGAATGATTCTTTCACCATGATCGCAAGTACTTATTGTATCATTTAAAGTGTCCCAAAAGGCGTGTTTGAGTTCTCTCGGATCATTATCAACTGGGCGTAGCACGTTGTGATGAATAATCTTCTGATTTCTACCTTTATTCTAGCCCACAACAATCTGGGAGATACAAAATCATGATCTTTGAGATGCTGTCTTGCTTTTCCATTCATAATCAAACCGACTCCTTGACTGCCATGTGATTTTATTTTTCGACATTTAGAGACGTGTCCACTTTCAACGGCGTGCTGTGTTAGACTGGCACCATTGTCATTCAACACATGTTTCTTTTGGACTTTTGTAACTTTTTTTCAAAAATAAGCATCAATTGAATTTAAAAATTATACTATCTTGAATCAGGGGCCCAGCGGGCCCCTCAGACTTTTGTAGATTTTTCTTTTACAAAAAATCATCAATTAAATTTAAAAACTATGCTATCTTTAATTAGGGGCCCGGTGGGCCCCTTAGATTTTGTAACTTTTTCTTAAAAAGAAAACGTCAATTACATTTCCAAATTATGATATGAGAAATTAGAGGCCCAGTGGGCCCCTTGAATTTTTGTAACTTGTTGTTTAAAGAAGGAGCATCAATTTAATTTCAAAATTATGCTGTGTCGAACGAGGGACCTAGTGGGCCCCTTAGACTTCTGTAACTTTTTTTTTTGAAGAAAAATCGTCAATTAAATTTCAAAATTATACTATGTGGAATTAAGGACCCAGTGAGCCCCTTAGAGAAAAAGCGTCAATTAAATTTCAAACCTATTTTATGTGAAATTAGGGGCCCAGTGGGCCCCTTAGACTTTTGCAGCTTTTTCTGTTACAAAAAAGCGTCAATCAGATTTTAAAATTATGCTAACGGTAATAAGGGGCCCAGTGGGCCCCTTAGACTTTTGTTTCTTTTTCTTTAAAAAAAAGCTTCAATTAAATTTCAAAATAATGCTATGTGGAATTAGGGACCCAGTGGGTCCCTTAGATATTTGTAATTTTTTCTTCAAAGAAAAGGCGTGAATTAAATTTCGAAATTATACTGTGTGGAATTAGGGGCCCAGTGGGGCCCTTAGACTTTTGCAGCTTGATCTGTTACAAAAAATGGTCAAATAAATTTTAAAATTATGCAATCGGTAATTAGGGTCCTAGAGGGATTCTTAGGCTTTTTTGACTTTTTCTATGGGAAAAAACGTCAATTAAATTTCCAAATTATGCTATGGGGAATTAGGCGTCCCGTGAGCCCCTTAGACTTCTGTAACTTTTCCTTTGAAGAAAAATCGTCAATTAAATTAAAAAATTATACTATGTGGAATTAAGGACCCAGTGAGCCCCTTATACTTTTGTAACTTTTCCTTTGAAGAAAAAGCGTCAATCAAATTTCAAACTTATTTTATGTGGAATCAGAGGCTCAGTGTGCCCCTTCGACTTTTGCAGCTTTTTCTTAAAAAAAAAACGTCAATTAAATTTTCAAATTATGCTACGGGAAATTAGGGGCCCCGTGGGCCCCTTATAATTTTCTAACTTTTTCTTTGAAGAAAAAGCATCAATTAAATTTTAAAATTATGCCATCTGGAATAAGGGACCCGGTGGGCCCCTGAGATATTTGTAACTTTTTCTTCAAAGAAAAGGTGTAAATTAAATTTCAACATTATACTGTGTGAAATTGGGGACCCAGTGGGGCCCTTAGACTTTTGTAGATTTTTCTTTTACAAAAAAGCGTCAATTAAATTTCAAAATTATGCCATCGGTAATAAGCGGCCCAGTGGGCCTCTTAGACTTTTGCAACTTTTTCTTTCACAAAAAAGCGTCAATTAAATTTCAAAATTATGCCATGGGAAATTAGGGGCTTAGTGTGTCCCTTAGACTTTTGTAACGTTTCCTTTAAAAACAAGCGTCAGTTGAATTTAAAAATTATACTATTGGGAATTAGGGGCCCAGCGGACCCCTTAGACTTTTGTTACTCTTCCTTTTACAACAAAGCGTCAATTAAATGTCAAAATTATGCTATCGGTAATCAGGGGACCAGTGGTTTCCTTAGACTTTTGTAACTTTTTCTTTAAAAAAAGAGTGAATTCAGTTTCCAAATTATGCTATGTGTAATTAGGAGCCCAGTGGGCCCCTTAGACTTTTGTAAATTTTTTTCTGAAAAAAAATCAATTACTTTTCAAAATTATGCTATGAGGAATTAGGGGCGCAGGGGGCCCCTCAGACTTTCACGACTCTTTCTTTGCACAAATCAAGGCTAGAAAACGCATTTAGAGTAGGATATTGATTCTAAATACTGTCACAATAAAACAGGCGAATTTTGTATAAAATACTGAATTTTTATTAAAAAAGTTTATTCTCAACCAAAAAAGATAACTTTTCTACAAAAAAAAAATGAATCTTCAATCAAAAAATATGAAATCTCAACGAAAAATATAATACTTGACATTTCAACAACAAAAAAATTTGAATTCTGAATCAAAACACTTTAATATTCAACAAAGAAGCTAAATCTCCACCAAGAAAATTAATTTTAAATAAAAAAGACGAATTTTTTAGAAAACTGTTGAATTTTTAACAAAAAAAGTTCATTTTTAGCCAAGAAAAATAAGTTTTCTACCAAAAAAGATGAATTTTAAATTAAAAAAAGATGGAATCTCAACAAGAAATATAATAGTTGATACTTCAACTAAAAAGATTAATTTTCTATCAAAAAGTATAAATTTTCAGCAACAAAAATTAATTTTTGACCAAACAGTCGAATTTCCAAGCCAAAAAGATGAATTTTTTAGAAGAATATTGAATTTTTATTAAAAAAGTCTTTTTTTAACCAAGAAAGATCACTTTTCTACGAAAAAAAAACTGAATCTTCAATCTGAAAATATGAAATCTCAACGAAAAATATAAAACATGACATTTCAACCAACAAAGATTTGAATTCTAGATCAAAAACACTTTAATTTTCAAAATAGAAGCCAACTTTCAACCAAGAAGTTGTATTTTCTATCAGAAAGACAAATTTTCGAAAAAAAATAATTTTTGACGAAACACTTGAATTTTCAATATAAAAAGACGACATTTTTAGAAAACTGTTGAATTTTAAATAAAAAAGTTCATTTTCAGCCAAAAAAGATAAGTTTTCTACTAAAAAAGATGAATTTTCAGTCCCAAAATCATGAAATCTCAGAAAAAAATATAATAGTTGATACTTCCACCAAAAAGGATTAATTTTCTATCTAAAAAAAGATGAAACTTCAATAAAAAAAGATCGAATCTCAACGAAAAATATAATAGTTGGAAAACGAATTTAAAAAAAAAAATTTTTTTACCAAACAGTTGAATTTTCAACCCAAAAAGACGAATTTTTTAGAAGAATGTTGAATTTTTAATAAAAAAGTTTATTTTTAACCAATAAAGCTCACTTTTCTACCAAACAATATGATTCTTAAATCCAAAAAAGATGAATCTCCAATCCAAAAAATATTAATCTTCAATTCAAAAAAGATGAATCTTCAATCCAAAAAAAGATGAAATCTCAACGAAAAATATAATAAAATTTAAAAAAAATTAATTTTTGACCAAGCAGTTGAATTTTTAATCCAAAAAGACGATTTTTCAAAAAGAATGTTAAATTTGTAATAAAAGTTTATTTTCAACCAAAAAAGATGACTTTTCAGATAAAAAAGATAACTTGGATACCAAAAGGTGATTTTCAATCCAAAGGAACGAATTTTCTATCCAAAAGAGACGAATTTCAACAAAACAGTTAAATTTTCGACCAAAAAAGTTGACTTTTTGACAAAATAGTGGAATTTTCAAGAAAATAATTAAATTTTCAACCAAATAGTAAAAATTTTCATTCAGTTCAGAAAGCTTCATATCATACTTTGAATTTTTATTACGAATCTTTCAATTTCAGAGAATTTTCAGAGTTCAATTTTAAATACTTTTATTACAAAATTTTAATTTTCAGGAAATTATATGTGATACAACTTAATTTGAAATGTAAAATTACCCGAATCTGAAATTTCAATCTAAGAAATCATTTAATTTTGAAAAAATGAACACTTTTAATTTAAAAGTTAATAAATCTTATTATTTCTTGAAATAAATATACTTAGTTTTATAACCAACATGTAAAACGATTAAAAAAATAAAATAAATATAATTAGTTTCAAGATCTTGTAATTTTTAGAGTTGGTAAAAATAGAAAAATTAGAAGAAAGATAATACTGATAATGAACTGATTCATCATTTGAACCATATAGGTAGATTCGCAGGCTATCTTGTTTTTAAGAAAAATGATTACGCATAATCGCGAAAAATTACGCATGTTAACCAGACCACGTATTCCACTTCCGGTAGGAGATTTGTTAATAAAAGTATACCAAAAACAGTTTTAATTAATTAATTGATTATTTGATTAATTTAATTATATTTATACTATTTCTAAAACGTTCACTTGACACTTGAAAGATCAATTTTCAACCAAAAATAGAATAGTTCGATTTTTTCTTAAATAATTTTCAACTAAAAAAAGGAATTTTTAACAAAATAGTTAAATTTACAACAAAAGAGATGAATTTCCAACCAACAGAATTTTTTTTCCAACAAAATAGTTAAATTTTCAATGAAAATGATGAATCTTCAAGAAAAAAAATGAATTTTTTAACCAAATAGTTGAATTTGAACCAAAAAGAGTTTTCAGCAAAAGAGTTAAATGATAACCAAAAAGGATAACTTTTTACTAAAATTGTGGAAAATTTCTCTATTTTGCATGCATTCAACTGTCTTTGATTTAAAATATATATAATTTTGTTTGATTGTTAAAAAAACATCTTTTTAGATGAATTTTTTTTTTTTTCAAGATTCATTTTAGTTAAAGAACTGATTCTTTTGGTTAAAGATTCTTCATTTTAGTTAAAATATTGATTTTTTGGGTTGAAGATTCGTCATTTTAGTTAGAAAAAAATTAATTTTTTTGGTTGAAGATTCTTCATTTTAGTTAAAATATCATCTCTTTAGTAGAAAATTAAAGTATTTGGTCGAATATTTATTTTTTTGGTTGAAGATTTTTAATTTTTGTTAAAAAATCACCTTTTTAGTTGAAAAGTGTACTATTTGGTTGGAACTTAATTTTTGTTGTTATTGAAGATTCTTCATTTTAGTTATAAAATCATCTCTTTTGTGGAAAATTGAACTATTTGATTGAAAATGTATTTTTTTAGTTGAAGATTCTTTATTTTAGTTAGAAAATTATATCTTCAGTTTGAAAATTGAACTAATTGGTCGAATATTTATTTTTTTGGTTGTAGATTCATTTATTTGAAATCTTTGTAAAATCTTTGTGAAGTCTTTGTGAAATGTTTGTGATTTCTTAAAAAATCTTTGCGAAATATTTGAAATATTTTCGAAATACTCGGTAATAATTGTGAAATTACTGAAATCTTTGTGAAATCCTTGAGAAATGATTGAAGTCTTTGTGAGGTCTTTTAAATTTGGTTAAAATCTTTGTAAAATCTTTGAAATCTTTGTGAAATTTTCAGGAAATCTTTGTACAATTATTGAAATCTTTGTTAAATATTTGTGAAATATTAGAGACAAGATTGAAGTCTTCGTGAAAGTCTTTTAAATATATCCGAAATCTTTGTGAAATCATTAGGAAATAATTGAAATCTTTATTCAATACTTAAAATACATCTGAAATCTTTGTGAAATAATAGAAGCCTTTGTGAAAACTTTGAAATCTATCTAAAATCATTCTTAAATAACAAAAGTCGTTGTGAAGGCTTTGAAATCTATCTGAAATCTTTGCGAAATATTTCAAATCTTTGAAATTTTCAGAAAATCATTGAAATCTTTGTGAAATCATTAGAAAATCTTTTTAAAATCTTTGTGAAGTATTTTGTGAAATCTTTGTGAATTCCTAAAAAATCTTTGAGAAATATTTTTGAAATATTTGGTAATATTTGTGAAATTTTTGTGAAATAATAGAAGTCTTTGTGGAATCTTTAAAATCTATCTGAAATCTTTGCAAAATATTTGTGAAATCTTTGCAAAATCATTGCGAATTCTTGAAAAATCTTTGCGAAATATTTCTGACATATTTGGTAGTATTTGTGAAAATGTTGAAATCTTCGTGAAATTTTGGTGAAATAATAGAAGTCTTTGTGAAATTTTTAAAATCTATCTGAAATCTTTGCAAAATGTTCGAAATCTATGTAAAAACTTTGTAAAATCTGTGTGCATTCTTATAAATCTTTGCGGAATATTTGTGACATATTTGGTAATATTCGTGAAATTATGGAAATCTTTGTGAAATCTTTGAGAAATGATTGAAGTCTTTTGAATCTATGCGAAATTCTTGTGAAAAAATTGACATCTTTGTTCAATCTTTAAAATCTATCTGAAATCATTGTGAAATATTTTCAATCTATCTCAAATCTTCGTAAAATATTTGAAATCTTTGTGAAATCTTTGGGATGCCATTGAAATGATTGTCAAATCATTGTGAAGTCTTTGTGAATTTTACAAAAATCTTTGCGAAGTATTTGACATCTTTGTGAGATCATTAGAAAATCTTCGTTAAATCTTTGTGAAGTATTTTGTGAATTCTGTGTGAATTCTTAAAAAATCTTTGCGAAATATTGGAAATATTTTTGTAATATTCGGTAATGTTTGTGAAATTATTGAAATCTTTGTGAAATATTAATGAAATCTTTGAACAATTATTGCAGTCTTTGTTAAAGCTTGGTGAAATATTTTCAATTTGTCCAAAATCTTTGCGAAATCTATGAAATCTTTGGATAATCATTAGAATCTTAGTGCAAACATTGAAATCTTTGTGAAATATTAGAGAATTATTGAAGTTTTCGTGAAGTCTTTTAAATATATCCGAAATCTTTGTGAAATCATTAGGATATAATTAAAATCTTTGCGAAATATTTGGGAAATCATTGAAATCTTTGAATAATCTTTGTGAAGTCTTTGTGAATTTCCTGAAAATCTGCTAAATATTTGAAATCTTTGTGAAATCGTTAGGAAATCATTGAAATCTTTGTACAATTATTGTGAAGTCTTTTGTAAAATCTTTGTGAATTCTTAGCAAATCTTTGCGAAATATTCAAAATATTTGTGAAATATTCGATAATATTCGTGAATTCTTTGTGAAGTCTTTGTGAAATGATTGAAGTCTTCGTGAAGTCTTTTGAATCTATCCGAAATCTTTCAAATCTTTTTGAAATCATTGAAATCTTTGTTCAATCTTTAAAATCTATCTGAAATCTTTGTGAAATCTTTTTAGTCTATCTAAAATCTTTGTAAAATATTTGCAATATTTGTGAAATATTTATGAAATCTTTGAAAACTTATTGTAATCTTTTTTGAATCTATGCGAAATATTTGTGAAATCTTTGCAAAATCTTTGAGAATTCTTTGTGAAGTCTTTGTTAAATCTTTGTGAATTTTTACAAAATCTTTGCTATATATTTGCGAAATATTCGGTAATATTTATTAAATTATTTAGATCTTTGTGAAATCTTTGAGAAATGATTGAAGTCTTTGTGAAGTCTTTTGAATCTATCCGAAATCTTTAAAATCTATGTGAAATCATTAAAATCTTTGTTCAATCTTTAAAATCTATCTGAAATGATTCTGAAATCTTTTTAATCTATCTGAAATCTTTGTAAAATATTTGAAATATTTGTGAAATCTTTATATAATCTTTGAAAAATTATTGCAATCTTTGTTAAATCTTTGTGAAATCTTTTAAATCTATCCGAAATCTTTGCCAAACATGTGAACTCTTTGGGCAATCATTGAAATCTGTGTTGTATCTTTGAGAAATGATTGAAATCTTTGTGAAATCTTTTAAATCTATCTAAAATCTTTGTAAAATATTTGAAATCTTTATAAAATATTCGGGAAATCATTCAAATCTTTGTAAAATCTTTGTGAAGTCTTAGTGAATTCTCTAAAAATCTGCAATATATTTGAAATATTTGTGAAATCATTAGAAAATAATTCAAGTCTTTGTTAAATCTTAGTGAAATATTTTGTGAAATCTTTGTGAATTCTTAAAAAATCTTTGCGAAATATTTGAAATATTTGTGAAATATTCGATAATGTTTGTGAAATCTTTGTGAAATATTTGAGAAATGATTGAAGTCTTTGTGAAGTCTTTTGAATCTATCCGAAATCTTCAAAATCTTTGTGAAATCATTGAAATCTTTGATCAATCTTTAAAATCTATCTGAAATCTTTGTGAAATCTTTGAAATCTATCTCAAATCTATGCGAAATATTTGAGAAATCATTGAAATCTTTGCAAAATCTTTGTGAGCCAATCGAGCAGGTATGATCTCCCCGGATATTTCTCAAGAAGTACCTGAGTGTCTAGTCATAGATAAAAGTAAGATGAGGCGCGAGAAAATTAAAATAGGCTCCAAGTTGAAGGAGGAATCACGCAATGAGGATTCTATTCGTGGCTTATACTTTGATAGTCGGAAAGACGAAGCATTGACAGCCTCCGCATTTATTAAGGAGGAGCACATATCTTTGGTGGCCCACCAGGTTCTGAATACGTAAGCCATGTCGTCACACCATCGAGCCATGCTCAAGATGAGTGTGATTCTATTTATAATTACGTAACAATAGAACTGAATAGAGGTTTCAATGCAGTGGTAGTCGTGGGCTGTGACAGTACAAATACGAATACGGGCTGGAAGGGAGGAATCATTCGTACACTAGAGGAACGACTTGATCGTCCCTTGCAATGGATTGTCTGTCTATTACATTTCAATGAGCTACCGTTCAGAAGTCTTTTCGTATTTATTGACGGACCTACCTCTGGTCTAAACAATTAATCAGGGCCAATAGGGGGATAACTTCCAACTTGCGAGACCCTCGATGTTGTAAAGTTTGAACAAGTTGAGTATGTCTTACCTGAGATTGAGCCCACTGATCTCAGCTCAGATCAAAGGTTTTTCTATGAGATATCAGATGCCATACGGTCCGGAGCGTGCTCTCCTGAGCTGGCCTCCCGGCAGATAGGCCCCATCAATATGGCTCGCTGGCTAAGAACTGAAACTAGAAATCTGAGATTATACATATCGACAAAAAGACACACAAAGAAACTGCAAGTATTAGTTGAATACTTACTCACAGTATACGTACCTCAGTGGTTCCACATCAGAGGGGATAAGTCTATCGCTGATGTGAGTCGGCACCACTTCCAAGCAATCAAAGTGTCAAGGTTTCTTTCTCTGAAGTACCGAAATGTGCTAAAAACTTCCATTCAGACAAACGGCTTCTGTGCCATGCCAGAAAATATACTTCTTGGAATGGTAACCGACCCTAGGCATACCGTTCTCCAAGACGCACTCACCAAAATCCTGGAAGCAAAACATAAGCAACAGACAACTGTTGGATACAATATTGTACCAAAAATTAATTTTGGAGCTAATGATTACACAGAAATGATTGATTGGGAACAGAGAGATGTTTCACTTACCGTACCTCCAGTTTTAATTCCTATAACAGAGGATGAACTCACCGCTAAGATATCTACGGCCGATGGCTTGGTACCAGACCGGGACTTTACATCTTTCCCTTGTCACACATTAGCGGTGGAAAGAACTGTTAGACTGGTAACAGAGGTGTCCAGACAAGGCATCGGTCCCGACGCTCGGGACCGACAGATACGCGCCACACTTCTTTCTCGAAAGACTGTCAACTTATTTGACACTAAGAAAGCCTTTGTGGGTGTAATTAATGACTCTGAGACTTAAATGAGCACGTTCTACATATAGTTGGATGGTTGGGTTGGGCGTGGGTGGAGCACGATGTGCACCCACCTCCACGTGGTGGGCTCTGGGTCACTAGAAGTAGTAGAACTGAGTGAGCTAGGAGCTGCACAAGTATTGCAGCGTTTTACTCGAAAATACGCCATTTTGAGCCATTTCCCCCTTCATGAGGATTGGCATGGGGTGACTTTGGGGACTCGGCACAGACCTCCTAGTACTCTCTGATGACTTTTCATCGTAAAGTCACCCTTGGAAGGCATCGGTATCGATTTTAAGCCCATTTTTGGAAAACCTTAAATTTTAGTGTTTTTTAGTGAAATTTCGAGATTTCACCATCAAAGAACAGACTGAAGATATTATCCAATCACAAAATTTCAAAGTACGCTGAGTTTCGAATTGGACTGGGCCGCTTTTCCGCACCCAGGCGTTTCCTGGACGCACAATGTTGGTTTTTTGCCCCAGCCTAATACTTAAGCTGTACCAATAAAAATCGGTCGACTTTCCTACAGTGTTTTAAAGAAAAAATGAAAATTACATGGGGCGGGGTTAGAAATCAATAGAAAATAATGAATATTGAACACCCATCCAAAACTGTCACATATACAAACCTCAGGAAGCTACACAGAAACTTTTCAATGCATTTGGAAGTTAGGTTCTCCGTATATAATTCTACAGTTAATCTAATTACTTTATTCATAGTCTCGTGTCAAATGATTCTTATTGAACTTGAAAAAATGGATAAATCGAATGAGTCAAATGAGTGATTCCATAAATATAAAAAGGTCCACATGCCCAATGGACAGTTTACTAATTCAGACACGGGGTTTGTGAGGGGGGCACTGATATAGGAACTTCCGGTAACAAAGCTTGACTTCCATGCTAGGAGTTTCTGGGGTACTTTCTAGTGACATTTTATTCGCTTAGTTTCCCTCGTGAAAAGAAAGACCAACTTAAGGCTACAGTAAAGGAAGGTATAGACCTGTCTTAAAGTGGTCTTAATCTGATCTTTTCTGGTCCTCAGAAGACCGCAGGCCTTTTGTCCCAGCCAGCTATCCTTATTCCAGAGAGAGAGAGAGAGAGAGAGAGAGAGACATAGTGGTGTCTATTTCAATGCCTTAAAAATGAGGCAGGTATAGGCTGAAGGTTACATGCATACCGAAAAAATACGAAACGTGTTTTGAAACTAGTCTTCAAGTGCTATCAAATTGGTATTTCTTTTCACGAGGGTTAGTTTGCAGTAGATGTTCATATTCTTTGATTTTCAACACTGAAAATACTCGACAGCAAAAGTTAGTGTCGTAAACGTTTGGAAAATACGTTCCATATCACGACAAAGTCCAACACCAATGCTGCAAGTGAATTGTGTAATTGTGAAATATTTTTATCCTAGTTGAGTGGTCAAGATTTCACTCCATTTTAATTATATTTACGGTATGTTTTTATTATTATTTTTATATCATTAAGCCGTTTCCCTCTCGGGGTAGTCGTGAATTGCTCGGTGGTAAAGTAGTGATGTGTGGATGGGTATATAGGTGAAGGGTAGATAGGTATATACCATCTGGTCCCGGAGCGGAATAGTTCTTCATGCCTCTTAATACTTTTTTCACCTCCTCGGTAGTGATGGGTGGGTATTGCTCCTCAGTTGTTATGAGGGAATAGCACAGCTTCTTGAAGCTATTTATGTTCTCTGTTCAGTGGATGCAGCTATGTTCATTAGACACATTTTCAATGTGTTAGACGAACAAAAAATAAAACAAGCACACAAAAAAACTAAGTGTGTAGAGACAAAAAGGCGACTTATATAGCTTTGTAGTATTGGCCTAGCATCATTAAAATCTGCATTGATTAGAATTTTCTGCTTACCAGTTTCTCTTTTATTCAATTTGAATTTTTTGTTTATGTCAAATTATCCCAAGTAGGCCATCATAAATCGAAAGTCGTTTTTTCCCCTGTAAAATAAGTTTTTTTTATAGCCCTTGTGTTCGAAAAGATTTCCTTAAATTTTGGTAGCAAAACATTTATTTTGTAAAAGTTATTAGCAATGAAAATTCAATGTTACAATATGATCAACATCTATCTCGTGAACGGCTTAACGGATTTTGAATTTTCTCACGTTGCATTTTTTTTAAATCGTAAATTCCAGAAATCTTTATTCCGCATATAAAAACATTGGATTTGTTTAAAAAATATCAGTTGCTTATAAACAAATTGAACTTTTTCTTTCAAAAGAGAAAAAATTTGCACGTTATCCTACATTTTTCCTGGAGATAAATGCATGCGTTAATGTCAAATTGAATTTCAATTAATTCAAATTACATAAAAAGCAAGAAAATTGGTGACACGATTACTGGAACGTTCACCTTAGTTTCTATTATTATATTTCACGGGATATGCATTGTTTAGTGCGATGCGCGAGCGCTTAGAGCATCCTGTGCGTTAGTCTATTTAAAAGAATAGTAATTTGTCTCTGAAAACACTCATTTGGATGCCGGCAATATTTATAGGAGTAATATGATATGCAGAATGTGATATACTAAGTAATATCCACTTGTTTATAGCTGTTGAAATACGTAAGATGAATGAAAAACAAGATGAGTGCTATATAATACTTGGACGCTCGAAAGAGATTTCCTTGTATATATTTAAGCAAATCTGACTAAAAACATATCTACGTAGAGAATGTAGAATAACTTACAAAAAAATTTCTTTTAAGAGAACAAAAGTACAATTTGTTTATAAAAAATTGGTTATTTTAAAACGAATTTAATATTTTCATCTTCAAAAGGAATATTTCTGGAATATACATTTTTAAACAAAAATTTCAACGTAAGGATCGTGAAAATCCGTTTTGCCGTTCATGAGAAAAATTTTGATCATTTTGTAGCATTGAATTTTCAGTGTTAATAAATTTTGCAAAAAAAAAGTTTTTGCGAACCAAATCTAGGAAAATTTTTTCAAACGTAAGGGCTATATAAAAATTTATTTTACAGCGAAAGAAAACAACTTTCGATTTATGGTGGCCTACTTGGGATAATTTGACATAAACGAAAAATTCAAACTCGAATAAAAAAACTGGTAAGCAGACAATTTTAATCAATGCAGATTTTTACTATGCTAGACTATGAAATGACTTCAAAAAACAGAGTACATTCTTTTGTACGTCCTTTTAGACGTCCTTTTTTACGCACTTTTGTATGTCCACTTTTTTAAGTGGGTTTATTCACCATTAAAAATACACGATCACATCTAGGACCGTATTTTAAAATCTACGTTTTCATCAAGAGTTAAATAAAATTTTATTTTATTTTGATAAACCTTGAACAAAAACTTAAAATGGTTTTTGGTAGCCTTACTACTAACATCATTTTACATTGATTCCTTTTGACACCCTACATCAATGATTTTTACTAAAACCCTAGAAATGTGAAAACTTCATAACTACTAAGAAAGCCTTGTTTACTTACAAATTTCAAATATTCCATTTGCTCAACTATCATTTTTAATGACTGCATCGTGGAAAATTTTGAGCACTGGCCGCCAGACTGAATACGAGGGTCGTTCCAAAATTTATTTCCGACATGCTGGGGAAAAAACAAAAAAACTCGAAATTAAAAAAAAATCATATGTTTTGATTCGTCAGGATCTATATTATTTTTCAACATAATCGCCAAACCGCATTATAAATTTATTGTGAAGGACTGGAAATGTTGTACATTCAAGTGTCCATTTAGTCAATAGCTATTTCATCTATGATCATAGACGAAATTGTGACTAACCGAAAGACTTCTTCTCATATCAAATGAATTGTATTGAATCAAAACATTTTCTCTACTTCTAGCTTTTTCTTCAAACAAGGAATATCTGCCTTTATTGTGTGAAAAAATTAAGCTGTATTCATCATCCTTAATTCTAAAGTCTAATCGAGAAAAACCACTATCAACACTGTCACTTTCTATAGAAATCCAACTCTAAACAGAAAACATTATTTTAATTCACAAAATTGTTGTAGAACGTCCTCGAAGTATATCTGACAGTAATCACACACAGTAAGACTTTATTTTATACAGAACTACTTTAAAAATCTCACAGATTAAAACGACAATACGTTGTCTTCTCTGACATATTAGCGGACATCAGCCATATTGAAAATTGGGACTGTTTGTGCATTTGCGTTAGCGCGTTTGGTACGAGCAACATAATTCTTGGGTAGAAGTAACAAACGGTAATCAACTCAAGATTTCAAAAGTAGAATAAGTACAAGAATAAGTTAAAATCAAATAGTAGAATAATTGGTTTGGAATACTGAAATGCAAAAATGATTGGAATTTTTATATCTATCCGAATCGGAATTTTAAATTGTTATTGAAATGATATTTGTCTTTGAATAGATAAAGAATAACATTAATATGAAACGATTAGTGAAAATATTAATATTGGAACACAGTGAATCAAGCAGTATAAGAGTAGCATAATTTTTGTAAAGCGTGTCTCCCAGAATTTGGGAAACAAACAAAATTTAAAATACTAAAGTTTGATTTTTTTTATAACAGTGTAACCTGAAAATCGGATAACTAAAGAAAGTAAACTCAACAAAAAAATCTATAAATAGGCGTGCAGACAAAGGTCCTATCAGGCAAAATGTGCTCGGCAAACCGTGTAAGTCCACCAATTGGTCGATTTTGATGTAAAATTAAGAATATGTAACAGCGGGAAAGTTGATATTACCAAGTACAATAACTAAACAAAGTAAACTCAACAAAAAAATCTATAAATATGCGTGCGGACAAAGGTCCTATCGGACACAATGTGCCCGGCAAACCGTTTAAGTCCACTTATTGGTCGATTTTGATGTAATATTAGGAATATGTAACAGCAGGAAAGTTGATATTATCGAGTATAATAACAAAACAAAGTAAACTCAACAAAAAAATCTATGAATACGCGAGCGGACAAACATCCTTTAGGACGAAATGTGCCCGGCAAACCGTGTAAGTCCACTTATTAGTCAATTTTGATTTGATATTAAAAATATGTGACAGCTGGAAAGTTGATATTATCACGTGTAATAACTAAAGAAAGTAAACTCAACAAAGAAATCTATAAATAGGCGTGCAGACAAAGGTCCTATCGGGCAAAATGTGCCCGGAAAACCATGTAAGTCCACTAATTGGTTGACTTTGATGTAATATTAATAATTTTTAACAGCTGGAAAGTTGATATTGCCGAGTATAATAACTAAATAAAGTAAACTTATCAAAAAAATCTATAAATATGCGTGCGGGCAAAGGTCCTATCGGACAAAATGTGCCCGGAAAACCGTGTAACTCCATTAATTGGTCGATTTTGATGGAAGATCAACAATATGTAGCAGCTGGAAAGGTGATATTATCAAGTACAATAACTAAAAAAAGTAAACTCAACAAAAAAATCTATAAATTTGCGTGCGGACAAAGGTCCCATCGGACAAACTGTGCCCAGTAAACCGTGTAAGTCCACTTATTGGTCGATTTTGATGTAAAATTAAGAATATTTAACGAATGGAAAGTTGATATTACCAAGTACAATAAATGAACAAAGTAAACTCAACAAAAAAACCTAAAAATATTCGGGCGGACAAAGGTCCTATGGGACAAAATGTGGCCGGAAAACCATGTAAGTCCACTAATTGGTCCATTTTAATGTAATATTAAGCATATGTAACAGCTGCAAAGTTGATATTGTCGAGTATGATAACTAAACAAAGTAAACTCATCAAAAAAATCTATAAATATGCGTGCGGGCAAAGGTCCTATCGGACAAAATGTGCCCGGCAAACCGTGTAAGTCCACTTATTGGTCGATTTTGATGTGATATTAAAAAGATGTAACAGCTGGTAAGTTGATATTATCAAGTACTGTAACAAAACAAAGTAAAATCAACAAAAAAATTCAAAAATATGCGTGCGAAAGAAGGGCCTATCGGACACAATGTGTCCGGCAAACCGTTTAAGTCCACTCATTGGTCGATTTTGATGTAATATTAGGAATATGTAACAGCAGGAAAGTTGATATTGTCGAGTATAATATCTAAACAAAGTAAACTCATAAAAAAAAATCTATAAATATGCGTGCGGTCAAAGGACCTATAGGATGAAATGTGCCCGGCAAACCGTGTAAGTCCACTTATTAGTCAATTTTTATTTGATATTAAAGATATGTAACAGCTGAAAAGTTGATATTATCACGTATAATAACTAAAGAAAGTAAACTCAACAAAAAAATCTATAAATAGGCGTGCAGACAAAGGTCCTATCAGGCAAAATGTGCTCGGCAAACCGTGTAAGTCCACCAATTGGTCGATTTTGATGTAAAATTAAGAATATGTAACAGCGGGAAAGTTGATATTACCAAGTACAATAACTAAACAAAGTAAACTCAACAAAAAAATCTATAAATATGCGTGCGGACAAAGGTCCTATCGGACACAATGTGCCCGGCAAACCGTTTAAGTCCACTTATTGGTCGATTTTGATGTAATATTAGGAATATGTAACAGCAGGAAAGTTGATATTATCGAGTATAATAACTAAACAAAGTAAACTCAACAAAAAAATCTGAAAATATACGTGCGGACAAAGGTCCTATCGGACGAAATGTGCCCGGCAAACCGCGTAAGTCCACTTATAGGTCGATTTTGATGTAATATTAAAAATATGTAACAGCTGCAAAGTTGATATGACCAAGTATAATAACGAAAGAAAGTAAACTCAACAAAAAGCTCTAAAAATATGCGTGCGGACAAAGGTCCCATAGGACGAAATGTGCCCGGAAAACAGTGTAAGTCCACTTATTAGTCAATTTTGATTTGATAATAAAAATATGTATCAGCTGGAAAGTTGATATTGTCAAATATAATAACTAAACAAAGTAAACTCATGAAAAAAATCTATAAATATGCGTGCGGACAAAGGTCCTATCGGAAAAAATGTGCCTGCAAAGCAGTGTCAGCCCATTATTTGGTCGATTTTTATGTAAAATTAAAAATATGCAACAGCTGGAAAGTTGATATTGTCGAGTATAATAACTGAACAAAGTAAACTCATAAAAAAAATCTATAAATATGCGTGCCGTCAAAGGTCCTATAGGACGAAATGTGCCCGGCAAACCGTGTAAGTCCACTTATTAGTCAATTTTGATTTGATATTAAACATATGTAACAGCTGGAAAGCTGATATTGTCAAATATAATAACTAAACAAAGTAAACTCATTAAAAAAATCTATAAATATGCGTGCGGACAAAGGTCCTATCGGACAAAATGTGCCTGGCAAACCGTGTAAGCCCATTAATTGGTCGATTTTTATGTAAATTTAAAAATATGTAACAGCTGGAAAGTTGATATTGTCGAATATAATAACTAAACAAAGTAAACTCATAAAAAAAATCTATAAATATGCGTGCGGTCAAAGGTCCTATAGGACGAAATGTGCCCGGCAAACCGTGTAGGTCCACTTATTAGTCAATTTTGATTTGATATTAAAAATATGTAACAGCTGGAAAGTTGATATTATCACGTATAATAACTAAAGAAAGTAAACTCAACAACTCTAAAGCATGCAGAAAGTTTAATTTGATAATCGAGAATTGTTCACAAAATTTGTTAATAATTATATGATTGCAATGCAGAGATATGTATTGAACATAAGTAAGTTTTGATTATGCAGATTATAGCAAATATTAAATTACATTTTTGGGTGCGCGATTGAGTATAGACGCGCAGCATTGGCAGGAAAGTATAAAAGGTGGTAGCTGGAAGTCGAGACTGAGTGCATATACAGAAAAGTGTTTTTTTGTCAGTGTGAACCCCGGTTAATTCAGGAAAGTGTTATCTCAATGCAAAAAACAGTGCAAGGGCGTAAAATTAACAAAGAAGTTTCATGCTATAATTGAGAGGTTAGGATGGAAAGTGTAAAGAGCGAGGTTGGTTCGGGGAAAGGCCGCGAGAGGGAGTCGCGGATGGCGGGAGTGTCGGAAGTGAAGGCTAGTGGTGACATGCTGCGGGAGGAGCATGGCGCACAAGAGACAGACGAGGAAACAGCTGATTCTTCGAAGCAAACAAATACACCAGCGAAGCGAAAACGGGGAAGACCGAAGAAGCATTCGAAAACCGCGGAAGCCGGCTCAAAAAGTGCGGAGTTAATGAACAAATTTGTGTACAAGAAAGAGGATGTTATTCTTGGGATTGGATTAAAAGATGGGGCTTTCATGAAAAGCTCAAAAACCGCCAGGACTCCAACACGGTCGGAAGCATTTAATCTGAGTGAGCAAAAAAAGAACGTGGGGAAGGAGAAGGAGAGCGAGACGATTTGAAATCGGTGAACGGAGAGGCAGAGCGAACGGTAGAGCTTGGAAAACTGATAGATGTAAGTGAAGAACCTGAAAATCAAGAACCTGAGGAGGTTACATTCCAGGGGGAAAACCCCCATGAAAATAACGGCACAGGGACAAGGGTGAAGTGGAAGAAGCCAAGAGGAGCCGGAAACTAACTGAGGAGCTGAAAACTGACGAGTCGAACGAACCGAATGAGACGCAAAGCTTTGGAGCGATGGAATCAAAAAAATCAGCAGAAAGAGATGAGCCTCCATTAGGCAAACTGATGAGAGAAGCTGTGGAGCTATGGTGGGAAAGCAAGGCGAAAATGGAACTGAAAGGTATGTTTAAAAAATTTGAAAATCAATGAAAGGGCGAAGAAGCAGAAGAGGAAAGAGAGAGAAATATGAGAGAGAGAGAGAGCGACAACAACAGCACTACGAAGGGCAAGAGAGAGAGAACTAAGATGGGAGGAGGAAAAGGCTAGATTAAAAGGCAATATCAGCATACTTGAACTACAGTTAGAATAACTCAAAAACCAAATCAGCAGGGACAGTAGGAAGGATGAGAAGTCAGATAGGAGAGGCAAGGGGACACAGAGAGAAAATCGAGAGTAAAATCCAGAGCAGGAAAAACCAGAGAAGAAACTGCGGACGCAAACTCAGAAGAAACAAGAAATGATGATAGGGTGAACCAAAATAAGGACCTATGCAAAAAAACCAACAACATCGAATCAGCAACACAAGGGATAACAAATAATTCAAGGCCGAGGAAATTGACGAAGGGAGAACTTGATGGAGAGATAGAGGAAAGGAAGGCCAGAAAAAACAACATCATCGTCAAAGGATTCAGTTCGCAGAGAGGAAACACACAAGGAAAATTAAAGGCGACCTTCAGGAGAGAAATTGGAGCAGTGGTGGAGATAAAGAACTTGAGGTTCAACAATGGAGAGATCGTCGTAGAACTATAATCTTGGAGAAACAAAATGTATATGATGAGAAGAAAACATAACCTCCGAGGGTCAGGCCTATGGATCGTTTGATGACCTGACACATAGAGAGCTCGAAGTGCAAGATTGGATTGCCAAAGAAGCTTTCTTGGCCAAGGAACAAGGAAAAAAAAATCAGGACAGTTATATAAAGTGGAAAATTGTTGAACCCTATTTTTTCTGGAATGAGGAAGAAATAAGCTCTAACGCCAAGTTTTTTCGGACCAGGGACAACTAAAGGTATTAGAGGTGTAACTTGGAATATTTTGGGAGTCAGCAAGGTAAGACAGGCATGGGACTTTTTAAAAGAGTTTGATTTAATATTGTAATAAGAGACATGGCTAGTTGAGGATCGGGAAGACCAATTGTTAAAAATCTCGATAGAGAGTTTATTTGGGTAGCAAAGTCGGCGAAAAAAGTTGATAATAAAGGGAGAGCCAAGGGTGGTCCCTTGATAGGCATCAAGAAGAGCTGGGTGGGAGGCAAATGGGAATCAGAGGAATGGGATTACGGCGTTGTGTTTTTTAATAATAAGTTAAGATGTGAATCGAAAAAAAAAAATATGTCTCGGTCTACAACAATGAGGGTATTTCTAAAGTGCAGGGAAGTCTATGTAAAGTGATAGAAAAGGCGAATAGAGATAACGAGTGACTGATTCTGTTGGGAGCTTGGAACGCAAGGGTGGGGAGAGTCTCGGAAGAGAATCTAGATGTAAAGGATGAGAGAGATCTGGAAATGTTGAGAGAATCGGAGGATGAGGTTTTGAATGCGGAGGGTAAAAAATTGTTGAATATTTCGAGGAATACGGGCTGAAAATTCTCAATGATGTACACAGGGTGATGAAGAAGGAAAATTCACACATATTTGTGACACGGGGGGATCGGTATTAGATTTGATAATCCTAAAAGAAGACAAGGGGGTCAACCCAATACATAAGATAAAAACTGCAACGAGAATAGAGTCTGATCACCTGCCCGGTCACCTTTCAGCTGTACTATGATGGTGGGGGGGGGGACTCAGGAAGAGCCAGAGGAGAAGGAGGGACGGAACTCAAAAATCAGGGAAAAGTTACTCTGAGATGAAAAGAAAGCTGGAGATTTCTGGGCAAAGATGGAAGATCTTTGGAAGGAGAAAGCAGACGGACTTACTGTCCATGACAGATGGGAGTCATTAATCGAAAATATAAAGAAGGCGGCCAGAGAAGTCGGAATGACTAGAAAGGAGGGGTGCAGGCATAAGACAGGAAATATAGGTGCAGAGTGGCTTCGTGTCCTCAAAACACATGAGGGTTTCGCCGGCCTGTCGTTGTGATTTCGTCGTGTCCTGTGACCACCCATCTCACGCTTGTGAGACGTGGCCATGAGTGGGACTTACCGCGGTCGTACTGGGAGCCGGTGTCATTTTTTAGATTGCAGTTGCTCCCAGTGGGACCCTGCGATGTTTGTTAACCTTATTTTTATACATATATATATTGTTTTTGTTTGCTTGTTAGTTAAAAGAATGAATAATCCTAAGTTCTCCACACTGTTGATAATAATAAATGATCTGCCAATGATAACTCATTCATGTTGACGATGCTATACTTCAGTAAAGTTCTCCCTAGCTAGTTTTTTATTGTGATGGACGAGCCTGCGTATATTTGCGATACGCAAGCTTCGTATCAATGAAGATGCAAGACCTTGCTCTCTTCTAAGTCTAACGACTAGCTAAGTATATGTATAGCTGACGCAAGTTAAGTATCAAGAACGTTAACGTGAGACCGAAGCTGTTGTGTCTTGTGGAACCATCCTATTCAGCGGTAATGCGAACCTCCACTGTAATAACACACCTTCACTTGGCAATTATATGTTCTTGGCAAACGAACTCCGCAAAAAAAGAGATAAACGTACCTCTCGGAAAGATAGACGATATCATGAGACATTTGGTTATGTGAAAGAACCTATGAACCTGATAATCAAATTCACGTCGACTTTAAACGTGAACTTTGCTAAAGAGGAAAAGCAACGTTCTCAAAACAAAAACCAAAGTTTAGGGCAGAATACAGGAATTATTTTATAATTCATTTGCATATTTAAAAATCTGTTTTAACGTCCCGTCAATAAACTTCCTCAAAGTTCTTACATAAAAGTTCTAGCCCAATTTGAAATTTAGACTATACTTTAAACCTGCAGCTCCTTACTAGAACCTGCTTTGACATTATTTAAACCTATAGCCCCTTTTAAAAACTTTTAACTCGAAGATAATGATACATTAAAGCCTCCTTTGTCTCCATTTCAATCTACAGGCCCTACTTCGAAACTTTAGAAGCTACAGTCTTCCAATTCAAGACTCTTCTTTGACGCTGTAAAGCCTCTCTCCCTTGATGCTGTCCCTACTTTGAATCTTTAGAGCCTACATTTGACTAACTCAAGAGCCACGACCCTACTTTGACGCTGTTTAACTTATCCTTCAATGCTGACTCTACTTTGAATCTTTTTAGCCTACAGTTTTTGAACTAAAGACTCTAATTTGATGCCTTATAAACTTTATAGTAATAAACTAACAAATATTTATTACTTAGGTTAAATTAACCCATTTGATTCAACCTGATTGTCATAAATTATTTATATATAAATAGATACTTCTTTGCAAATCTCAATCACAGAAAAATATTTTCTTTTAACTGAAAATACTGAAACTTTGTATGAGAATAGTATTCATCATGGAAAATGACTAAACATTGTCAATTACTGCGTTGTTATAAACATTTTTATAAATAATGAATGAAATTGTGCATATTTTATAGTCAGACATTCATTGTCTCATAAAATCTATTTATTATTGGTTTCAAAATGATTGAGGATCACAAAAAATTATAAGAATAAAATATTTACTATCGTTAGCAACATATATTATAAATAAATTATAAAATTTGAAAAATATATTTAAATATATATTTAACAATCATAATAATTTAATTTTACTGATTGTTCTTTAATTTTTTATTAGAGCAGTCATGCACAACTCGCTCGCCCGCAAGCCAGTCAGCGGGCCATCGCGGGTTGCATGCGGGCTGCGCAGGCCTACTCGGCACGCTACCCCCACTCGGCACGCTACCCCCACTCGGCGCCGCTCGCAAGAGCTCGCGAGCCGCTTTTATGGGCTCAAAAGCCGTATAGCCCAATCATTTTAGACTTTTGTCACCGGAAAAACGGCGGCTGAGATTTTTTGACGCAGTTAAGTGTCCCCCGCGAAGCAGATAAAGAAATCACAAAATTGTTCAAAAAATAATAACGGAAGTGTCCGCCATCTTGGATTTTGTGTTCTCGTCGATTTGCACGCGTATTTTGCATTTCTTGATGAAAAAGGTAAGTGACAAATTTGTAGAGAATTTGATTCTCTACCATTTTCATCAAGACGATATTTTAAAAAAATTCTTTGCCGCTAACAAAAGCAAAAAGTGTGGAAAATTAGGAAAGTGGCGCAGTTTTTTCCACTTTTTGACTATTTTCATTAAAAATAAGTAGCACATTTAAATGGCAAAGTTGTAGGGGACTCAATTTCCAACAACTTTTGTATGAACAAGTTTTTCGTCCGACATGCACAGCACGGTCGGTAACGCTCTCAACGCAGCGGTGTGGGAGAACTCGCGCTGTTGGACACACTATATGTGTTACCGGCAAAGCCCGAAGTGGCAGCAAACCTAAGTTTGGCTAGGCCATGCGCGTATTGCGGATGTGTTTTAGGCAAAGTCCGAAATACTATGTGAATTCGGGCATTGCCTGGCATGAATTCAGGCAAACCTTGGTGTGCCAAATGTGTCATAAGCAAAGTTATAAAACAAAACATTCGCTTAGAATTGTCCAGCTTACGAATCCTACGATATCGAAAGTTTGTAAATACTAGAATGAGATTGTTGCTTTCTCAGCATGTTTCTCAAATCAAGGTTTCTATTATTGTCTTGCCGTGTGAATAACACATCAGAGAGCGTGCTACAGTCGACAATCGTTCTCATGTGATAATATAATCTTCATTTAAAACTAACGAAACCAAAACTGTAAATAGCTCTTCACACAATGTGAGTGAGATGATGCTTAAAGAAAAATGTATGGATAAGTTGAAGGACATGAAGAAATCATAAAATTCACATTTGATTCAATCCGAAAAAATTGTAATTCTAATTGGCGTAGTTTTAAAAAGATTTCATGATGGTTTGTATAAAATAGGAACGAAAACCGAAATAATTTCTTCATTGTACTCCAAAAATCTGTTACAAGAATGTAAATTGAATTTTTTGATTTTGACGAATACGGAATGGCAGATTTAAAGCACCGCGCACAGGTGACAGATTAAAAATGTGGCCAACCGATTGGATGTTCATTCTTTCAATCTGCAAATGACAGATACGCAATTCAAATTGACTAACTTTCTATCGGTTATTTTTTCCTGGGCAGTACTTTTGAATGCGAAGCATGCAAGTTGAAGCCTCGCATTCAGCGAGGTAAAGCTTAATATGAACCAATCCTTTTGAAACCTTTTCTCCGCATCAGAAAGCAGAATTCAAACGCATACAAAATGTTTCTTCTTTATACTTTTCAATCCGACGTTTTTTGCAGGGGCACTTGTATGGTCCTAAATTCTTAGAATTATAAACAACATTTATTTTCGAAACAAATTTCTTTTGTAATTCTAAATATGTAGAACCATATAACCTTTTCTCAGAACCCTTTATTTAATTTCCCAAATTTGCAACTCGATATCTTATTTCATGTGGACGTGAGTTGTTTTGATGAAAACGGCCTTAACTTATTTTTTAATTATTCAAGCCACAGACCAAAAATACACTATTTAACTCAGTTGTCATGTTTCTCACCATTTCCCACAGCTTCAGCGAAAAATATTAATTATTGTGGACACAAATTTGCTGAAACCGCTGATACTGAAATGCTCATATGGTAAGTATCACATGTCCTCAGACAAGTTTTCGAGAAGCGAGTTGGGCCCGATTTGTCACCTACTGGAAAAGCCTTAGTTACGGCCCTAAGCGCCTTGCACAGGCACAGCACTACAGCAGAGCGATGGTGGGAGAACAGAACCATGATGTTTGGAAGGGGGAGGGCAGGCAGTGAGTGGCAACGTTCGCCTGGCATGTCCGTCCCGAGTCGACTGATGTGAAACATGCTCGTAGCTTAGATTGTTGTACACACGGACGGGGACGGGTTGCTTTGCGGTTGTTCTAGAATCTAGCTGTGTTTCACCGGCAATCGGCATGATCTCGTTGGCAACGGATCGATTGGTACTGTAAAAAAGTGAGTTCGCGAAAGGAAAGAGTGGCGTGCACTGATATTCAAGTATCTTGAATTCTTTACGAAGGGGTGGATCATGTATTATGTGTAAATGACAGTTAACTCTAGGTTTCGGAGGATGAGTAGGGAAAGTGCTTTATGATAATCGTGCACGTGTGTGCAGTAAATATCAAGCCTTCAAGTTTAATGCTAAACACAAAAGTTGAGATAAAGAAGGAAGATTCAAAAGTGCCGCTAAAGTGCTATGACTGATCAGAAATTGTGAGTCTGCGTACTAGATTAGGTTTGATGGAGGGCTGACCTTGAAATTGAGTATCTTCGATGTTAAAGGCAGGCGAAACGTGGAATCTACATCCAAGTTGACCATCCTGCATCAATTGTCAAAGAGAATTACCAGGAAAAGAAGACAAAAATGTGGTGAAGTGCGAAGTGTTCTTTTTTTTAACGGCAGGTGTAATCGAGATCTGATAAGTGTCTTATGGCGTGTGCCTTCTACATTTTTATTAATAATAAGTGTCATTAGTTGTTCGGTGTTGATTCTATGCGAGCTCCTCGACTATCATGTTAACGGTGGAATTCCGATCAAGAGGAATCTGAAGGCGGGGACTCTGACGTCACTACGCTCATGATAATGAGGTATTCATGATGGCGGAGCAGCAGGAGCGTAGTGTCATGGTTGTTCTTGTTATTGTCCCTGGTATCATGATGTCAAAGAAGTTTTAGCTAACTTCTTTGCTCAGTTTTTTCGACCCTGCCTATTCTCTAATTAAATAAATGCGATTGATTTGAATAATTAGTGACTTGTACCTTAGTAACTTTATCAATCACGTGCACTGTACAGTGCACGTGAGCTGAATTCTAACCATGTATAATATGTCTAATTTTGAAATTAATCACGCATACCTTTCTGAATTTTAAAAATTCAAACTTTAATTCAAAAAATATTCTCAAAGAAATTAAATTTCAACAAGTTAACTTAACAGATTTTTCATTTACTGGAAACCCAGCTATTTTATTTTATGCATTATGAGTAGAAGAATTCATCCTGAATTATAACAAACGAATGAAACTGTAATTTTAAATGATTATATTGAAGCAGGGAAATGAATTTGGAAGATTATTATTGTATGCCAATTTTAAAATGTGGAACTAACATTTGAGGACAATTTTATATTTTACCAACATTTAACTTTTTTTTAATATCTTAATCTTGTGTCATTTTACAGCTAAAAGAACAACCCTGAACACTATTTTTTCGAAATTTTCATTCTTTTACTCTTGGAGCTTTTAGTCATAAGTGTATCCCCTGTAGAAAACTATTCCATTGAAATCGATGGAATGCAATTCGAATTAAAAAGGGGATATTCATAAGGGATCAAGCGTCAAATTTTCGAAATCGGGGTTTTTTGCTATAAATGTGAAAAATTCCAATAAACATTTCTGCCAAAGCATCCTTTTTGGGGCTGCATTTTTCAAAGTAAAAAATAATGCCTTTATTATCCTGAATTCATTATTTTCTTACAATAATAATATCATTCAATGCAACATAGGATAAAATAACAAATCCATTATTTCTAATTTCAATAGAGATAAACTCACTAAAAAAAAGATATGCAAGAAAAATAATAATTGAAGTGATTATTGTAGTCCATATTTAGAAGAGGCTCTTTCTAAGCTCAAAGTAAGAATTTGAGCGTTGGATCGAAGAACGTGCGCTCGACCGCTAGAAAGTGCCCCTGAACGTTATGCAATCTCCCGACAATCCCCGCTTGTACCGTTCGCCCGTGTTTACCTTGAAAAAAAAAAGGTACACATCGTTGATTCTGGGAGAACTTCCAGTGAAAAAGTTGTTCCGTAGGTATTAACGAATAAATCTGCGCAAACAGCATATGATTTCGTTTTGTATATCACAAGATATCACGACCTAAGAAAAACGAAATGATGCGCGCCGAGGAGCAGTCGCCGCCAGTGGGCTGAATCGGGAATTTACTATTCAAAATCACCTACATCGTTTGTTTCAAATATTCCAATTTATCTTCATCGGCGATGGCTCTGTCCTCATGTATTTTTCGAAAGTGTGACCAAAACTGGAGCCACTTATTAACACTGCCACTAAATTTCGGAATTTCCAATATCGTGCGTTTGAACGGCTTGTCACTTCGCAGGACATCTTGCGCTGGCGGAACCGCGTCCGTAACATTTCCCGATGATGAAGCGAGCAATTTGGTCTTTGCTTGCAAGAACTTGAGTTTGTATTCCTCATGTGTCTCTATTTCGGCCGTTATGTCACTCTCCGTCGCCTCGGATTGTAAACTCAGCTCGACGCACTTGTTATTTGCACTCTCGAGCTCAAAATATCGCGACTCAAGTAGCTGTAAAGCAACATGACGATCGGCCCACGAAATATTAGCACTCCCGCACTTCTCTATAAAACTGTTCAAACACTTGGTGAGGAAAATGCGTTGCACCGTTCGAGACTTCTTTGCGACGTCTATTTTGTCGGTTACACTCAGCCGCACGACTGTTTTCGTAGTTACTCCCTCCCAAAACGTCCTGTCACGGTCGCCAGATGTAAAGTTTATTCGTTGAGGAAGGAGTACACAGACACAGAAAAATCACTCGGGGCAAATAATTGATGTCACAACTTTATTAATAAGAACATTCAAAGGGAATACACGCTCAACTACGCTTCTCTCCGTTCCGGTCAAGCGTAGCACTGACTCTTCCGTTACATCGCCGTTACATCTTGCTTCGCAGAGCCCTCTCGCGTTACAATTTTAAACGAAAATTTTTTACGCTCGCATTTCCGACACATGCTTTTCATCATTTTTCGCCATGACGCACCACCACGAAAAATCTGACAAAAATATATGTTGAAGCAGACACTTCAAGGTTCGTTTTGAAAGAAAAATTTGAGGTGTACCTCTAAAACATAACCTCAAAAAAATATTTTCAAAATTTTTAAAGCATTTTTTTTCCACCTATTTTGCATCCAAAAAAATCCAAAAATTTTTCTGAAAGTAGTCTTCTTGGTTAACACAACATATAGTTTGCTTGTCAAAATCGGTTTAGTAGTTTTCGAGAAAACCCCATTTTTTGATTCAACTACCCCCCTCCCTATCTAAAAAAAATGAAATTTTAAGGTTAAAATTTGCAAGATTTTATATTAACATAGATGTCAATATATGGTGCCAACATAGGCTTGATAGATGAGGGGGCCATTTTTACGTGCTTATCCCCCTAGGCCCTTTAACATTTACGTAATATTGCGGTATATTAACGCTTTTTGACAGTTTTTTTTCATAAATAAACATTAATCGTTAATTTAAGAATACCCCGTGATTTTTAAACTGATTTCCAATTGTCTAAACAATTAAAATTTGTTAAGCATTTTTTTATTTGCGTTATCAGTTCTATATTCAATGATAACAATAAAATAATTTATTTAAGTAATTTTACAATTATTTAATAAATACGCGTTTGTTCAAGTATATAATTTACCTATAAACAGCAGGAGAAACATTTTATCTCGTAAAATTTTCGACAGATTTAATATTTTTAAGTACTAATTTGTTTTCTAAGAATACTCGTAAATTTTTCAACATACATATTTAAATTGTGTAAACAATTTTATTTTGTTTAAATAATTTATTTTTGCCATTTTTCGAAAGATTGAAATATATTTAGGCACTACATACTTTATTTTCTAAGAATACTCGTAAATGTTTGAACAAATTGAAATTGTTTAAAAATTGTATTTTAAAGATTGTATGTATTTTTTATCGGTAGCGAGAACAAAATACGTTTTTTTGCTCTATTTTTCCACAGATTTAATTGGTATGAATTATCTGTTTGTTTTGTAGAAACTCTCTTAATAAATTTGTAAACAATTTCAATTTTATCAAACATTCAAGAGTATTCTTGAACATGAATATATCGCCTAGGTGATACGTTGACTTTTTGACTTACCTGAAGAAACAAATATCTAAACAAATTAAAATTGTTTAAACAATTAATTAAAAATTAGTTGAAGAATGACGGGGTATTCTTAATTTAACGATTAATGATTATTTATGAAAAAAAAATTTCCAAAAGCGTTAATAAACCGCAATATTACGTAAAATTAAAATTTGTCACTTATGGGGTTTTCTTTGGGGAACCATAAGAGTGGCTTAAAGCCATTCTCCCTCAAAATGTATGGTTAATTCTTATTCTTCGACGAATTCTGAACAATATACTGATTCACGGAATGATTTGTATCATATCCCTAATAGCACGGAACGTTCCTGAGAAGTTCCGCGGGCACCTTTGGAACATTCCAGCGGAACGTTCCAGGAGCCTTCCCGGAACATATACTACACTAAAATATAATATCCGTATCATAAACTGACATCGATTTTGACCTATCACTTACGGTTTACGCGATATTTATTGATAACAATAACGGTAATTTATGTTTGGAACGTTCCCAAGCGGCGGACATTTTACGCGTTCCGGGAACGTTCCGTGCTATTAGGGATCATTCCGTTTTAATATTAGATTCACAAAAACCTGCCATTTTCCCATCTTAAATCAATGGTAAACTTCATGGTCCTTGCCCCCCCCCCCCTAAATATTATCCGATTTGGCTCAAATTTGGAGATAATTTTTTTGGGCATTCGAATAAAACTAGGGAGTGGGGGGAGAGAACAAAGAAATTAGAAAAAAGTAACTTGGTTACAGCTCATTATGTCACAGACATTTTTTTTATTCTTGCGAATTAGTATGTTAAGGTTGTATGTAAAAAAATCGATCTCTGGTAGAATTTTTTTAAAAACGAACTATATTTAAATAGAATGATTATTTATATGCTAAATTAATTTCAAATTTTTCAACCGTACCTCTGCGGAGATAATTAATGTAAAAGTTGACTATTTTAACTCGTAATTCGTACGCAATGCATAGGCACTCTCCACAATTTAATTTGTAGTAATTAAACGCTCTGGTATAGAAATTTAAAAAATGTCGGTATTTGTGCTGCTTAAAGAAAGGTTGAATTGAGGTTATCAATTCAACCCATATTTTTTAAAAAATTACTTTTACTTCACGACGCATTACAGTACAAGTAATTCTTTTTTTCAGTGTACAGATGAAACATAACCTCCTACTGTCATCAAGATCTCCCTTTAATAATGCCGGAAGAGAAAAATAAAATCCGGCATATTTTGCCAGAACAGAATACTCGACCATTAAAAAGTAGTTTAAGCAACTTAATAATATATCAAATGAAAAATCGAAATCAGTATTTTAAGATGAGGCAAACGTTGAATAGTGATTCAAATTTAAATATTTTGCAAAAATAAAATTCTTTTTCGGAGATATGGGGATGCTGAATTAGAACAAAAAATGTTAGATTTTTGTTAAAAATCTGAAAAAGATGAGAAAATACTTTTTTTCATTAAATGATAGTAATTTCTACAAATATCAATTTATCAATGTGAAAAGGTTGGAAAAATTATTACTACGTTAGAATTGGAAATCAATTTGAACTAAAATTTTATTACAAATTATTTTGTAATTATTGTATCAAAAAATTATATTTCGAGAAAAATGCATTATTCTACTAAAAAAAAATTCTTTCAGATAATACAATATTTGAACCTGGGCGGCAAGTAAAATTTTAATCGCACTTCTAGTGTTATATGAAATTAAAAGTATCATAAGCAGAAAATTCCATAGTAGAAACAATCTAAAAAAAATATTTTTTATATAGTACTTCCGAATATTTTTAAATTGCTAAAATTTTGTTCCAAGCAAAAAAAAAAGGTATTGAAGTATAAAGTAAACGTTAAGCGTTACGTTTATTCGTAAAAATGAGCTGAAGTAATATTATGATAAAAGAGAAAACATTATAAAATAATTTCCCACAATTTCACTTTGTAAAATGTCAGTGGCTTAACTACTGTAAAGCAAAACCCCGCTTTGTCGCCGGGGGGGGGGGGGTCTCCTAGATTGAGAAGCGAAAATACTATAGTAGGCTATACTGTTGTCTTCCTGATAAGCAAGTTATAAATGGGCCTTCTTTTTTTTCAAACGGACCTCCTACAAAATTTATCGGATTAGGCCTACACGTTTCTAGTCACAGTGCTTTGCTTACTATGTAAATTAGTTATTCATGCAGCTTACACGTTCAACTGTACTATTTCAAATAGTTATTGAAGCTGCTTGTTCTAGTAATCTTTCTTTTCACTATTTGAAGTAGTAATGCTGACTTTAGGTTTTTTATATTTTGAGATAACTATCTCATACAGTATCAAAAACCATTTTAATTGTTTCTTGTACAATATGAACAAGTAAACTTCAAGTTAACAATGCATGAAAGTGAATCTGACTATCCACTATTTTCCGTGTACACTGAAAAAAAAATTTACTTGATTCAAGGAAATGTGTTTGTTTGGTTTTTTTTTCTTTGCGCCAAGGAATTGTTTACTCCAGTTAAGCTAATATTGTTTAGATGCAAACAATTAACGCATCCATTCAAGAAAATGATTTCTTTGATGATATTTCTTTAATATAAGTAAATATTTCTTCACATTAAAAGTGAAAAATATTAAGTCAAAGAAATGATTCCCTGGAAGGAAGGAACCTACGTTTGTTGAATATGTTTTAGGCGCCTAAAGAACTCCTTCTTTAGTTCAATGAAATCGTTTTTTTGAAAGGGATAAATATGTTTGAAAATTAAATAATTCATAATGATTGGAGCAATTAATTCAGTTTTTTTTTAGCCAAAAAACTATTCAGTCAAGATAAATGAATTTCCATTCAAATAGAGAAATATTTATTCCATGCTAAGAAATGTCAAAATCATAACAATAAAACAATTATGTGAATTAAAAAAATATTCTTTCATCATAAATCGATATTCGTTCAATTGAAAAAAAAAATATTTTACACTATAAGTTGATATAATTGTTGCGACGAAATAATGACTTAAATTGAAGAAATATCTATTCAAGATAAATGAATGTGCATTCAGTTAGATAAATATTTATTGCATTCTAATAATTATCATAATCAACGCAATGAGAAAATTGTTTAAATGTAGAAAATATTCTTCTGCTACGAATGTATATTCATCAAATTGAAAAAATATGTATTGCATGCTAGAAGTTGACATAATCGATGCAATGAAATAATGACTTGAATTGGAGAAATATTAATTGAAGATAAATGAATATTCATTCAATTAAACAAATATTTATTGGACTCTTACACTCATCACAATCAACACTATGAAAACTCTATATAAATTAAAAGAATATTCTTGTAATATAAATTTATATTCATTAAACTGAAAAAATATTTATTACATGCCAAAAGTCGACATAATCATTGCAATGAAATATTTACTTTTTATTAAAAAATGTTGAAAAAAATAAAACCTTGATTCATTTGAATGAAATAAATCTCATTAAAACTCAAAGATTTTTCAAATGATCGTTTAAAATCAATGACAATTTTTCACTCTGAAATTTTGCCGATTCAGACTTTCTATTTGAAACAATTCACTATCAAATTGTTTAGTTTTGAATATTTGATTTATAATCGCTTGGTTTAAATAAACAGCCAAATACTGCTAAATATTTAAAAAATGCCTTTTAATTAAGAAATTAGAATTCGCAATGTGTTAAAAATGGAACATTTAAAACTAAGAGAATATTTGAACGTTTATAGTTTGAAATTGAATAAAAGAGCTTAGTTATGCGTCTATTCATTTTAAATTATTTTGAAATTGAAAAAAGTTTTTTCAAACTTTACTTTTTATTCATGTTCGTATCTATTTTAGTGATTGTTGTACTATTTTTAATGAACACATATATGGTAGAATTTTTACCCATCATACATTTTTTTATATTTTCTTGTAATGTCTGAGTAGATAAGGTCCACTATGGAGAATTTGGAGTGGGGGGTCCGCCATGTTGTCCACTATGGAGAATTTGGAGTGGGGGGTCCGCCATTTTGTGTACTATGGAGAATTTGGAGTGGGGGGTCCGCCATACTACGAAATTAACGAGGATGGCACCCGGGGAGGGGCATCACAAGTTAAATCTTAGCCTCAACTTCGATCAAGTACCTGGAGGTACAAAATCGTGGTGCGTTCGACAGGTGAGGCGCTAAGTCCCCCAAGAAGTGAGTGCTAAGAAACTAACGAGGATGGCAACCGGAAAGGCGCATCACAGGTTAACTCCTAACCTCAACTTCGATCGAGTACCCGAGGGCACAAGATCGTGGTGCGTTCGACAGGTGGGGCGCTAAGTCCCCCAAGAAGTGAGTGCTAATGAATTAACGAGGATGGCACCTGGGAAGAGGCATCGCAAGTTAATCCCCAACCTCAACTTCGATCAGGTACCAAAATGGTACAAGATCGTAGTGCGTTCGACGACAACAACAAAATAATAATATGAGCTCAGGACAAAGAGAATTTATTCCTGAAAAGGACTATATGGTTCAAGTTGCAGATGTATATAATTTGCTCTAAAAAGAGCAGTTTTTTTATTTTTGGTTCTCTCAGTGAGAATGTGTTCATTAAAGCCGAAGGAGCTCTAACAAAAGAGAATTCATAATCACCAAATAACCGTTGTTGATGCTTTGACCTCTAATTTTAAAAGGCCTGCGCACAAATGTGGGGGAAATACAAAGACTGAACGCGTAGCGCGAGGTACATACGTTATCGAGAGCGAGGCGCGAGAACCAACAGTCGCGCGCCCTAGGCGCGCTCAAACTTGCGAGCGAAGTGAGCCGCGCGCGTAGCGCGTGATGAGAGTGTGCCCGCGCAGCTGGCAGATTTTTTTGTTTTGACAAAAATGATATTTAGAGGTGGCGCAAGCCCCATGATGTTTATCACGTATTTCCCATAAGAAAAAAAGAAGTTTTTGTAAATTTTATTCAGAATCGTCAATATTAGCTAAACCGAGTTGAAATTCAATTTTTTCTTGACAATTAGCCATAAAATACGAATAAAATATTACTTTTCAAATATCACCCCTATAAGTCTGTTTTATAGGGTCCCAAAAAAACCCCATAAGTGAAAAATGGGTTTTACGAGTTTTTGGCGCTAGTTACACTCATGATTAGAGGTTTGCATCAATTGTGAGGTAAAAGTTAATTAATGTTAACAAAAATAATTGGTTAAATAATTCATTATTATTTTTAATAATATTATCTTTGAATAATGCTAGAAATTGCGTTTTTTTTTTAAATTTTCTTCTTTTTGTCCACTTTTCATCTGGAGTGAGTTAATATTCAATTCCATTCAGAAAAAATAATTGTTTAAACAATTTATTATTTTTTTAAATATTATTTTCATTGCGTAATGGTAGAAAGTTGTGTTTCTTTTCTAAAATTTTTAACTATTTGTCTATTTTTCATTCGAAGTGACTTCATGATCAATTAAATTTAACAAAAAGAATTCTTTGAATAAATTATTATTGTTTATAACTATCCTCATCTGTATTGATGCCAGATAGTTGCGATTTTTTTCTAAAATGTTAAACTTTTTGTTCACTTTTCACTTAGTGCGGTAATAATTTATGAAAGTTAACAAAAAGAGTTGTTCAAACAAATTATCATTGTTTATAAATATCTTCTCTTGGATAAGTGCTATAAAGTTCTGGTTTTGCCTGAAATGTTCAACTTTGTTGTTTCTTTAAATAAAATCTTCCAATTTTTGTCAACTTTTCACTCAGCATGAGGTGATAATCGACACATCTTGAAAAAATTAATTGTTTAAATAATATATTATTATTTCAAATAATATTATCTTTAAATAACGTTAGGAAGATACTGTATTTTCTAAAATATTCAACTTTTTGTTCACTTTTCTTTTAGAGCGATGTAGAAGTTATTAAAATTTGACAGAATAATTGTTTAAACAATTCATTATTATTTTAAATAATATTATCTTTGAATAATGCTAGAAAGTTGCGGTTTTTTCTGAAATATTCGACGTTTTGTCCACTTTTCACTTGAAACGAGGTAAAAATTAATAAAATTCAACACAAATAATTGTTTAAACAAGCTGATATTATTGATAACTATATTTTCCTAGAGTAATGCTACAGAGTTGCGGCTTTTACTGATTTTTTTTCTCACTTTTCATCATCTTTTCACTTAGATTGAAATGATAGTTCATCTAAGTTAACAAAAATAATTGTTTGAACAATTTATCATTATTTTTGATAACATTCTCGTAAAATAATTCTATAAAATTGCGGTTTCTTCTGAAATATTGAATTTTTTGTTCCCTTTTACATAGAACAAGGTAAAAATTTATCAAATGTAACGAAATGAATTGTTTGAACAATTTATTAGAGTTTGTAACTAATTTTTTTCAGAATAATGCTACAAAGTTGCGGGGTCTTCTGTCATTTTAAACTTTGCTTGAACTTTTTAGTTATGAACAAATAACAAATAAACAATAGAAAAAATCATTTTTTAGACAAACTTTTTTTTTTGAATATATTTTTCTGAAATAAAACAGATATTTCAAGTATTCTTCAAATTTTCTATATGGATCATATTAAATGTAAATTTTCCTTGAAGTAGTTACTGGGATCCTTGTTGTTTAATTAAAAAATAATATTTATTATTTGTTCCTAACAAAAAGTCAAAGAAAAGCTGAAAATTTCAGAGAAACCCGCAACTTTCTATCATTACTCTAAGAAAATATAGTTATAAACAATAATAATTTATTTGAACAATCATGTTCTTTAAATGTCATTAATAACACAGGCCGAGAAATTTTAAAGCCAGATACCAGACCTAACATTTTCGAAGGATTCTGATGCGCTGAATCCGAATCCGAGCTGAAAATTGCTCCTGTACGTCAGGTTTTCAAGATATCCTAACCTAAAAGTGCAAAAAACGCGATTTTAGCTGTTTTTGAGGTTATGTAACCGAACAAGAAAAATGCCTACCACAAAAGCTAATAAGGAAATTGAAAGTACTAATCTTCCCCTTTCAAACCTACTTGGATTTATTAGGATATCTTTATTTTTCACCAAAATATTGTAACAATTAAACAATTTCTTTGGATTGAAGAAATACATGATTGGACGTATTCAGTACGACCGTTTCTTTGAATCAAAGAAATTTTTTTTGATTCAAAAACTTTTTTTCAGTGTATGACAAGAATTTTAATGAGGAAGAAACTATTATCCACATTCAGCCTAAGGCTTTTCAAATAAATTCTGGAAACTACTTATAAACTTTTTAAAACAACCACCTCACCACAGCTTAATACATTTTCTCGAGCATTTTCTACAAATTAAAATGAATTTCATCCTAAAAATTCGACAATGTTACATTGTTTTTCTTTGATGTATTTGCTCGTCTTTATTCACTGCCTCCTCGACTACCTCTAAAAATTGTGTAAAAATGTAAACTGATTCATAAGTATTTCAAATTTAGACAATAAAATCGAAAGCTGTTTTTTCATCTTTTAGTATTGACGAATTTTACCATTTCTACATTCGGTTTGGAAGGTCAATTTGTGAATTTAAGACAGAGTAAAACCCCCAACAGTCCAATATTGATTTATTGTATATATATACAATTTATCAATGAAGGACTGTTAAGTTTTAATTGTATTCTAATATCGTTAATTACCAGATTTCCTTAAGAAGAGGATACCAATTTTTTAGCATAGATTTTGATTGTTAAACATTAATTATTGAATCATCTTTTAAAAAGCGCGATATATAAGCACGCGGGACCCACAAATTTATTTCGAAACCCAGAAATGATAAAAAATGTATCGTTTCAAATAAAAGAGAAGGCGCAAGGTGACTTCAATTTGGCCGAATAGTTTAAGTGAAATTTATGTTGTAAAACTTGAGTACTCTTCAAGATAATGTGAGATGTTCAATGAGAGATGGTGCATTTAAACGGACAAGAATGCTAAATATCTAATTATGTGATTAAATATTTATGATAAGATTGTGCTGTGAAAGCTGTGAAGCTAGTGGATGAGAGGGATGTAGAAAAATGACAGAAAGAAGAAACTATTTCCCTAACACGATGCCGTTGCTCCTGGTGATCACCTTATTGCAGGGAAATTATTGCTGGATTAACGACGGCAATAAAATGTTAACGATCCTGCCCGCAGATGAAGAAGTTGTTCCTTCGGAGCTTAACGATAAATATACCTTCCACATCGCCTTTTTCTTGTTGTACGCTTTTAGAGGCGTACACCTTAACTGGGGTGAAATTGTTTATTAACAGGTTAGAAAACAGCGAGGTCAACAAGGCCGATCTCCGTTTCTATACCTTTAAACATGCTGTTTTTTTATCGAGGCGAGAATTAGCCGCGATTACTGTAACTGGAAATCAGCGAGTAAATTACCATGCGAGGATACACCGTCTCTTTTCCCATAAAAGCCCCCATGACGCATGAATGCAAAAAAACTTGTTTTTTATACGCTCCACTGCAACACTCGGGACACATGAGTGCACTTGTATATGCCAGTAAAACATGTAGAACGTTCTTTTTCATCTCATGATGTCAAAGTATGACAAACATTGAAATCATGTGGATGATTTTGTAATATATTGTGCAGAATGCTGAGATATTATTATTGAATAAAATGGAGCATTCCAAATTTGTTTTAAATTTTAGATGAAATCGTATGTGGTCCGAAATCAAATTCTTCAATAATAATAAAAAAAGGACTTTTTAAAGTAAAGATTTTCGATTTCTGTAGCAAACACTGAAGGCTATTACGAATTATTGTAAATCTAGATTAAACATCTTAAAACTTTGAATTGGAATTTTCTTTATTTTGGTAAGAAAATATCCTATTTTTCAGATGTTTAACAAATACTTAGAAATCAGTACGTCGGATTCTATGCCGAAAATACGACTTTTTAACTTTCGTTAAATACTCATTTCTATTTTAATTATTCTATCTTGTGTAAAGTATAAAATCATAGGATGTCTGTTAACCTCAATTTTTTTCTATTTAACAAAAAATAAAAGGGGTATTACCACTACTGCAGTTTCAATTTTATGATGAAGTTGATATTAAAAGGTTAAATGCAGCCCCAAATATCCGGATATTTGTTTCGAAAATTCAGTACACGCAGCCACGGCCAATTTATAATAATACTTTTCCTACAAGTCTAAAACGAATTATGCAAAAAATAGTAAATTCTGTAAAATTTCGTCAACATTTTCAATTTAATAAAAAAAGCATATATCGGAAGTAATAAACAGCACATGCGGCAGGTTTAACATAATTAAATTTACAATGTACAGACAAATTTTAGTTCAAATAAATTTAATTTAATAAAAATTTGTACAATTTAAAATATTGCAAAACATGTCGCATATTTTACATTTAAATGTGAAATAATGAGATATCACAGCCCTTAATTTTATGGAATTTCACCGATTTCATAATTTAAAAAAAAAATATATTTCATAATTATAAAACCATTATTATTTAAAAAGTTCTTATACTAAAAATTGATGTAAATAAAGTAGATATACTCAAGTGTGCCGTTAAATCAGAATTTGAAGGGAGTTAGTAAAACTCTTAAATTTTTTTTTTATAAAAGAAAAAAATGGAAGGTTACGTGATATCCTCATAAAGGATTTCGGGCATTGCACAAGATCACGGAGATGGCTCTTCTGTAAAGGCCTGTAGAATAAATGTGTCATGAGATTTGAAGACGGCCGAGTGGCGGCGCTGGCTGTACTTTTAAGCCGACAATGATTCAAATGCATGGGGAAAATACAAATTTAATTTATTTTAATTGTTAAAATACGTTTATGCATATATTTATCTCGGAAAAAATATTTTATAGCATATTAAATATCCAATAAATTGATAAGTACTGATGAAAAGTGAAGAAAATATTATTTTGATGATCAAATACGAATACACTTTTCTCGGAGTACCAATAATAATTCTACAAAGTGAAAATTAAATTTTTAGCATTGACATATGTGAATATTGTAAACTGTGAAAATAGTAAATTTCAATTGAATTTTATTTTTATTGACATTTATAATGATTATTGAAAATTCTTGCCCACAAGGGTGGGGGGGGGGAAATGTAGTCAAAAATTGTCCACGCGGTATATGAACGGCCCCTTTGAAGTCACTTGAATTCTCATGAAGTTACTTGAAATTTCCTGAAATATCTGAAGTCATTTGAATTTTCATGCATTCACATGAAGTCACATGACGTGACTTGAATTCTGATGAAGTCACTTGAAATCTCCTGAAGTATCTGAATTCATTTGAATTCACATGAAGTCACGTTCATTCACCTGACGTCATGCGAATTTACGTGAAGTCACTTGAAATCACCTGAATTCATTTGAAGCCACTTGAATTCTCCTAAAGTCATTTGAAATCATTTGAAACCTCTGAAATCATTTGGATTCACATGAAGTTACGTGAAGTCACTTGAAATCATCTGAATTCACCTAAATTCTTCTGAAGGCAGTTGAAATCTCCTGAAATATTTAAAGTGATTTGAATTCACATGAAGTCACGTTGAGTCACTTGAAATCACGTGAATTAACTTGGAGTCACTTGCATTCATTTGAAGTCACTTGAATTCTCTTAAAATCTCCTGAAATATCTGAAGTCACTTGAATCCACATGAAGTCACTTAAGTTTTCCTGAGGTCACTTGAAATCTCCTGAAGTCCGTGCAATCTTCTGAAGTCATTAAAATATGCTGAAGTACGTATCTTGAAGTCAGAAATAGGTGTACCCAATTGGTCGAGTTGTCAACCCCTCGATCAAAGTGCTTCAATATATTTTATAAATATACCAAACAAGCATAGTGCTGAATTGTTTCGAAAAACTTTTTAACTGAAGTCGTCAAATTTGGAAAATATTTCTTCTTTTTAAAAATAAGATGTTTGATATTACAGGCTCCAACGTTTTACTACTGGTACTTTTGTTTTATTTTTATAAACTTAAAGTCAATAAAGTCACTTACCTCAATCAAGGAAAAAAGTCTTAGCTAAGATGTTGAATTTTCAAGTCTAATAGTTAAATTTTTCACCTAGTAGGTACATTTTTAACCGAAGAAATTAATTTTTTACTAAAATAGTGAGTCTTTAAGTACACAACTTTTTTTTTGGCCGAAAGGCAAATAAATTTTGAACCAAACAGTTGAATATCGAACCGAAAAGATTAATTTTCTACAAAAAAAAAATTATTTTTCAACAAAAAACATGAATTTTCATCAACATATTTGAAATTATGGAATTTTCAACTTAATAGTTAAATTTTCAACCTAATAGTTAAATTTTCAACTTAGGAAAAAAATTTTCAACGAAAAAGATGAATTAATTACCAAGAAGATTAATATTCTACCACAAAAAACTAATTTTCAATACAATACAGGAATTATTAACCAAACATGGAATAATTCAATTTTCGCTTAAACACTTGGAACACAACACTTTGTAACTTTCTATGCCTTTTGAAAGGTTTCGGAAGAATAACAAATTTTTATCAAAATTCCTAGAAAAACTGAACATGATTTTTTTGGGAACACTGGGCGAGCAAAATTATTCAAGGGTAATTTTGATAAATGCGATTGTTTGAGAAATAAATCAAATCAAAATTAGACTATGGATGAGACTGTTCATACTTTTGCATTGGGCGTGTGAAATTATTGAAGGCTAATTGTGAGAAATGGAATTGTTTGAAAAATAAACCAAATTTATGATGTAAGTAAATAAGTTTTCAATCACATATATGGTGTCCAATCGACTGCCATATATTTGAAGAGAAAAACTGCAAACCTTAGGTTTTATGTTCTTTAATGTTTTATGTTGTCATTTCTCACAAACTAATAACGACTGTAAAATTGCAATAGTAAATATTTTAACCAAAAAATGTTTTTATTATGAATCAAAAAGATTTGAATTCAACCAAAAAATGATGAATTTTCAACAAAGTAGTTGAATCTTTAACCGACCAAAAAAATTAATTTTCAACAAAACAGTTGAATTTTCAAGAAAAGAATTACATTTTTAACAAAATAGTTGAATTTACATACTGCAAGGAGGAATTCTGAACAAAAAAGATGAATTTTCAATAAAAATGAAAAAATAAAATTTTCATTAAAGTGGCATTTGTTTATAGAATTCGTTTACAAAATTAACAAAAAATATTAAATAACCAAATTTCATCAATAAATATTATTGATGACATAATTTCAGCAAAAAAATCAAAATTAATTAAATTGAACGTTGACACTAGGCATTTCTTTACATAATTAGTTAGAAAATTATTTGAAAATATGTGATGAGAAGTTATCATCACTGAACATCACTGATGACATTATTTAAGGAAAATTAAAATAAAAAACTAGTTCTTTCTGCCTTCAAATGCATACACTGGGCACTTGTTCCTTTAATTTGTTTATGAAATTCATAAAAAATAGCGGATCACAAATTTTCATCATACAACAACACGAACAACATAATTTCAACAGAAAAGAGGGAAAATCCATAATTTTCACTGTTTATTCAATTAACATTACCAGATAATAATTTTTTGCTTTTAAACACCCCTGCGCATCCAGTCCAAATAATAAATATGAAATCCAAAATCGGTCAAGAATTGCCTTCTATACACTCTAAGAAAGTCTTTTAAGAGTAAAACTACGTTCATTTCATAATTCGTCCTTTGAAATTAAGATGATTTCTTTTGTCCATTAATAGAATCGTTTCACTGTACTAAGACTTATCCGTTAAATGCAAGACAGAAGTAGTTTTACTGATGAGCGATCTCTTTTTACTTTGAAAAGAATTCCTTGAACTATTAAAGGATTTCATTTGTTGGCTAGCGAAGAAAGTGTGCCTGCGCATGCGGGAATATAGTGTGGCACACGATTTATTTATTAATTAATAAAGTGAGTGGAAAAACGTGCGAAATGATGTAGAAAATGGATTTCTTCCCAAAATTACACTGGTTTACAAAAAAAAAAAAGGTAAGGACTATTTGACAAGACCACTTTATCCTTATGTATTTTGACGCACTGAATACGAATCCGAGGTCTATTTACCTCCAAATTTTCAACAAAATAATTAATTTTTTACAAAATCGTTGACTTTTTAACCAATTAGTTGAATTTTTAACCTACGAAAATAAATTCGCAAACAAAACGATGAATTTTCAACCAAGAAGATTAATATTCTACCAAAAAAGCGAATTTTCAAAAAAATATATAAATGTTCAACCATATAGTTGAATTTCTAACAAAAAAAGATGAATTTTCAAGAAAAAATGGAATAGTTAAATTTTCAGTAAAAAAATTAATTTTCAACAAAATAGTTAAATTTGTAACTAAAGAGATTAATTTTCAACAAAATAATTAATTTTTTACAAAATCGTTGACTTTTTAACCAATTAGTTGAATTTTTAACCTACGAAATTGAATTCTCAAACAAAACGACGAACTTTCAACCAAAAGGATGAATTTTCTACCAAAAAGGACGAATTTTCAACAAAATACATGGATTTTTAACAAAATTTTATACAAGTAGTTTAATTTTCAATTTAACAAAAATCAATTTTCTACTATAAATAGAACAGTTACATTTTCAGTTAAAAATATAATTTTTAACAAAAAAATTAGTTTTGAAAATAATAGTTAAACTGTTAACCAACGAGATGAATTTTCAACAAAAATTATGAATCTTCAACTTGAATAGTTAAATTTTAGATGTAAAAAATTCATTTTCAACAAAAAACAAAAGAATTTTCAACTAAAAGGATAAATCTTCAACAAAAAGCATGATTTTTTTAACAAAATTGTTGAACCTTCAACCAAGAAATTTAATTTTCTACCAAAAAGATTAATTCTCAAGGAATAATATAATAGTGGATATTTCAACTAAATACAATGACTTTTAAATAAAATTGTTGAATTTGCAATCAAATAATAAAATTCTCAACTAAAAATATAATCTTCAGGAGAAATCAACTGAAAACAAATTTTTAACATATATAATCTTTTATAAGCTGAATAAACAATTTCAAATAAAAATTAAAAAGTTTCAAATTTATTAACCCTGACTTTTCCTTGATATCCAGGTTTTCCATGAAAACCAATTCTATTCAATAAAAGCTTATCACACGCTGAATTGAAGTTACTTTTAATATATTGGCAGCGGAAAATTATTAGATTAACAAATTTAAATTAATTGATGTTAAAGTTTTTAAAAAATGGAGAATAAATGAGAATGTTTTAAATATTTTCTATTGCAGCTTCGTGATTTTTCACCAAGATAACATGAAGAATCTATTGTTAAGAATGTGTGTTTTTCTGCTTAAAAAAAACAGTGTGTGACAGTGGGGTCACACGGCAGAAGTGAAACTTTGATGGATTACTTTTGAAATTTTTTGTGAGGGATCATCATGAGTTTTTAGGAGATCGCTTAATACGAGAGTGCAGAGAGAGAGAGCATATACAGGTTTTTTTTTGGCATGGCAGTAGTGGGGATATCGAAGAGGAGTCTTTAAAGCAATTAAATGAAAATTGCAGAATTATGAAATATTATAAACATTATAAATTTAGCATTATAAGCATTATAAAATTACAAGCATTATAAACATTCGGCAGAGAAAAAATTTAAAAACATATTTTTCCTTTAAGGGAATAAAAATTCCAGGATCTTGAAAAAAATTTAAGGACTTTCCAGGCTTTCAAGGACTTCCAGGACGCTAGAAACCCTGAAATTCAAAAGACAGTAAAATGCTAATGCAGCAAAACGCCCCTACGCAAGCGATCACAATCTTTATTTTACACTAATTAAAAGCTTTAAGTATCTCCTCCACTATTTATAATAAGTTCATGTAGCGTGAAGAATATCTGATTTCGTTATTTCAATTTTAATGAAGTTGTCATGCCAGAAGAAGTTGATTATCTTCCCCAACCAGGAACTTTATTTCTTTTGATTTAAAATGATATTCTCAGGGACTAAAATCAGTCCTCTATTCCCCATTTTCCTCTATTTTTCCCTATTTTTATAAAAATCCCCGATAATCCCTATATTTGAACATTTTTGCCATCTCCTCCCTTTTTTTTAAAGCTGCGATTAATTTTTATAATAAAAACCTATATTCAAAAATGCGCGCCATAATCTATACTTGTGCAGTAGGGTGGTCCAAAGGAAGCCGCGCCGAATGTACAGAAAATGGGGTTTTGTGAAAATATCTAATTATTTTTTTTTGTAATTTCGAACGCGAACATCAATAATTCAAAAGAAAAATATGAGAAAAATGGACAGTTTTTACATATTTATTATTTTAAGGGTCGTTTTTTCTTGTTACACAATCATTTTTTATAAGAAAATTTAATTGTTCTACATTTGGTTGAAAAACCTGAAGGTTTTTCCGTCAAATTAATTTTTAAAATAAATTCCCTAACTTTTCGATGGTTTCCCAAATTTTGAGGGATAGGAAATGATAAGAGTACTCAATCGCGGAAGATATAAAAAGAGACAATGATTCAAAATGTATATTAAAGAGATAGAATAAATTAAAGAAAAAGATAAGGGGTTAAGCCTAACTGTAAAATTAATAATGTTATCACTTTCTACTACATGAAATGGTAAGATTTCTGTTACTAAATGAATTAGTAAGGGTATTCTACTAATCTGCTTATTAGTACTAACTTACTAATTGAATGAGTAGCAATGAATTGCTATGAAAAAATAATTTTTCAATTTTGTAATACTTTCCGATGGTTTTTGAGTTTGTTTTCTCAATTTATATTCTTGGATTATATTGTTATAATAATAATAGTGTATGAACAATATAATAGGTTAATCTTTTATTAAACTTTTTAAAACAATACTTTAATCTATTTTGTGCAATAAAAGAACTATTTAATGCTCTTAATCGTTTTTGTATTATTATTCCCTTCTTTTATGATAATAAATAGAAAATGGTAAACTCATTTTACTTTTAAAAATGCTATGACATTCAAATTTCGCGGTTATATGGACTTTAGTTTGTCCTCCGAGACAAGAGATGGCGCTGAAAATCGTGTACGCAAAAATACATTAGACTCTTATGGCAATATATATATATATATATATATATATAGAGAGAGAGAGAGAGAGAGTATCGTCACAATCACTGAAAGATCTAGATGGTTAATTTGGATTAAAATGTCCCTTTTTATGAATATCCAGAGTACGTATTCAAAAAGTTTATAGTTAATTGTTTAAACAAGTTTTTGTAAACATATAAATTATTTATGAGAAAAAAAAATGCAGTTCCAAAAAGTACTTACCTCCGATTAATTTGAAACTAGATATACCCACGTATTTTGACTCGCTGATGACGAAAATGATAGTGCAAATATCCGCAAATTTCACTTTCAAGGTCAAAAATACCAAAAAACGTCGTTTTTTTCTTCATTTTTTTACTATATTTTAATTTATAGTGTTTTGAGAGGAAACGGTTTTGAATAAGAGTTGTAGCCCTTTAAAAAATACGTATTTTATGTTTTAAATCCATTATTTTTCGAGAAATATGGGATAATTTTCCAACAAATATATTTTTACAACACAGAAAAAACACAATATGAAGTTTACATCGATTTCAGTTGAAAGATTCACTGCAACAGAAATCAACCTTATCGAATAAACTTTAAACGAAACTGAGATAATTTCGTGTTTTTAAACTGTCTCAGAAGAATTTTTCAGTGAAAAAACGTCCTCTAATTTGTAGTTGACAACAGTGTGAGAAACATGAAAGTATCAGTGAAGTCTTGCTTGAAATCAGGACACGAGATTTTTAAAAACATTCCACTTATTACATTTTCATTTTGAAAATAATTGCACTTGTCGAGGATGAATGAAAATATCTTTTCCGTAACTGAGAATAAAGCACCGGACACCAGTCGAAAAGTCGCCATATTCACTATGATCGCTATGATCTCAACCATAGTTCAGAAGTTGTGAGGTAGGAACTTCCGTCTTGACCTCCGTTTATGATATTTATGTCTCTACGATATGAACCTGTCAATGATATTTACCTGCCTATCATATTTACCAGTATGTGACCATGTTCATAATTAATTATATGTATATGAATATTTAAACGTAAACCCAATCAAAAAGTGTCAAAAAGTATTATTTGTATTAGGAAATGAGAAACTATAAATGTCCGCTCCAAGCTCAAACACAAATCTAGAAAAACGCGTAACTATAAATCAAACAAAAGAAGCAGAACTTGTAGAAAATACTTAAGGCCCCTGGAAATCATCGGGAGATTCCATCGGTAAAACTGAGGTGAAACGGAGAAGCCATTCTGTCTAGTTTTTTGTATACATAATCCAAAGAATAGTAAGACTTGCGATACAGGCCATTTTTCCAGAGAAAAGTCTATTTTTTATGTAATGATCGAAAAAATGAAATGCGTCCTATAAGCGCGGAGACGCGCGCTATAGCCATGGTTGAATCATTCAGGGTTAAACACACCATGTACTGAAAAAACCTTGTGTACAGATGTTGTGTATAGATATCCGGTGCCGTGAGTTAGGCTGGTATCCGGTAGATTCCTAAGTAAACAAATTTTGTCTTGGCTAAGTCTTCATCCAAGACATACCCAAGACCTTCAGGGGTATAATGGACAATAAAATTCACAAACGAAAACTTTCGTAATTTTGACCCTGGCAAATATTAAAGCCATACATTTGTTATGTAATTTTCTTTCGAACAAATTTTGTTTATTTATCAAGACTTAAACTTCTCGGCTTAAGACAAATCCACCTGGACTGGTCTTGACACTTAAATAAAACTTCTTGTCTTAAACAAGCCCACCTCGACTTGTCTTCATAACCCGTCGTAAGCCTTAGTCATAAACTTAAGACTTACATCTTCGACTCTTAGGTTCTAATTGGTTACACGGCAATGGGTGGGATCTACCGGACAGCAGAACCGTGTACGGCATGCGACTTGGTACATTTCTTATTTTCTTGAGACGTGCACGAGGCATAACTTTAATTTTAAGAATATGTTTATGACAATGAAGGAGGGACTGAAAGTAGCTCTCTACGTGACAGAGCGAATGGCTTTAATCATTAATATAAGACGATTCAAAAAATAATTTTTCTTCTAAATCTCTTTTGATGACTTTTGAATATAAAAAGAAAATTTTTTAATTTTTTTCAACGTAACCCATTAAAGATCCTTCAGAAAACAAATGTATCTTTAAATCATTTTTTAATATAGTTTTCATTAATTCAGGGAAAAGGAATATTAAAGCAGTTTTAAAAAAAGTACTTCAAATTAAACTTTATTTAATAAAGAAAATTCAAGCATTTCACAAGTTTATCATCACAATTTCCTATGTTATTAAGATTTTTAAAAAATTGGCACTATAAAAATGAGGTAACGAGAAAAAAATTACAAAGCAGTTCTAATAGGAATGGAAACATAAGAATGTTACTTCTCAAATTAAAAAATGCATTTAAATTCAGAGATGAACTTAAGTTAAGAAAAAATATATATGAATGCAAGTAAAGTTGATCTTCCGGGTCATGAGATAGGTTTGTACGGTCCATTTTTTAGAAACTACAGAGCAGCAAAGTTCCGTGTAAGTGTGAAGAAGACTTTTTATTGGCATTAGGGTCGATAATTTTTATTTGTTTTGCGTTGTTACGCCACGCCTAGTGTAAGTGCCGCTATCGCTGGGCTGCCGCCAACCTCCCTGTCACAAACCGGCTGCCTTCCAGCGACAGCGGTGCTTACTCTACACGGAGAAACTCTGGCACGAGCGGTTAGCGTTAAAAAAAAGTTTTTTTTTCATAGCACTAGCCACAGCTGCCAACGCACTGCCCTCTCGCGAATTCACACGAGCCAAGGGGAAACGGTAGGTTTGACTGAGCACATAAATGACTGCAGCGAAATCTATAAAAAAAAATCAGAAATACAGTCTAGTGCCCCCTGACAAATATAAGTGCAATCTCATACCCGAAAATCGGTAGAATTCTGTTGGTAACATTTTCGACCTGTTAGTGAGAAAAACTTTGCAACGAGAGAGACAGACAATCTTCAACCATTTTTATTGCACCCGTTTCGTTTTATACATTTACCAATTCATTTAGTAGTAGCATTACCAATTCCTTTAGTAGATATAGTTACTAATTCATTTAGTCAGTTTTTCTTACTCATTGAATTAGTAGGTTTTTACTAATTAGCAGTAAACAAATCGGCACTATTTTAATTAGTAGAAAACTGCTACCAATCAGTAGTTTTTTACTAATTCAGACTTCGAGAGTAGGATTTTTACAAGTCAATGTAATTTGAAAATAAGAACTTCTTTTAAACATTTTTCTCGATCTATCCTCCATCGCTTCCCAGGCATGAAATAAATTACCTGAAGATATTCCAAAAAGTTGAATGGTCTAACGAGGCAAGTCAAGGGTCGGTATATTTTTCCAGGACAAAGAGAGGTCTGAAATTCAAATTTTGAATGCTGAAAGGGATAAAGAGAAGAAGAAAGGGTGGGGGAGTACACAGTATAGTCGACTTAACGGGGTAAAAGTTCCGTTCTTAAAGGCACCTGTAAACATTCAAAAAAGGTGCTAACGATTTGAAAGGTAGCGTGCCATAAAAGCCTAATCCACACTCTAAATTTGAATCAGTCAAATGTGACTGATTCAAAAAATGCGGATTCAACGACTGACAAATCAGTCTAAAATGATGAAACTTGAATAAAAAAAAGGAATTATTAACAAAATACTTCAACCTTAAAAAAAATCATTGAATTTTTAATCAAGTAGATTAATTTTCTACCAAAAAGACGAATTTTCAACAAAATGCAACAATTTTGAACCAAACCGTTGCATTTTCAACCAAGAAAAAGTAGTTTTCAACAAAATACTTAAATGTTCAAACAAACAGATGGATTTTTAAATAAAATGATGATTGATGAATCATTAACCAAAAGAATGATTTTTTAATAAAGCAGTTCCACTTTCAAACAAAAAGTTGAATTTTCAAACAAAAAAAAAAAGAATTTTCCGCCAAGAAGATTTATTTTCTACTAACAAGGACGAATTTTCAACCAAAAATTTGAATTTGAAAGTACTAGCGACCTAATAAATAAATCAATTTTTAACTAAAAAATGTTAATTTTCAACAACAAAAAATCAAATTTTTAACATAAGTATTCAACTTTCAACCAAATAGATGAATATTCAACTAAAATTATGAATCATTAATCAACAAAAAATGTTACAAAGCAGTCCAACTCACAAACCTAGTGTTGAATGTTTAAATAAACAAACAATGGGTTTTCCGCCTAAAAAATAAATTTTTACAAAAAAAAGCAATTTTCAACAAAAGAGTTAATTTTTTAACCAAACAGATGAATTTTAAACTAAAATGATGGATCATTAACTAAAAGAATGAACATGAAATTTCAACCAAATTGTTGAATTTTCATCCTACAAAGATCAATTATTAACAAAAAATCGTAATGTCAAATTTACAATTAACAGAATAATTTTCAACCAAAAACAAAAACGAATTTGCAATAGAATAGTTGAACTCACAACCGAAGAAATGGATTTTCAACTAAAATCATCAAATCTTTAAAAAAAATTAATTTTCAGAAAGCAGTTCAACTTTCAATCAAATAGTAAAATTTTTAATAAAAAAATGAATTTTCAACAAAAAATGTAATAGTTGATATTTCAACCAAAAAATATTTTTATTTTAATATAAAAACAGTTAAATTCAACGAAGAAAATGAATTTTTAACTTAGATAATTTACTTTTTACCGATAATGATGAATTGATCTAATAAGTTAGATGCACTGACCGAATCAGTAATTTTGAATGATCTAAACTATATTTTTCATTGATTATATCAGTAATTTTGAATAGCGTAATCAGTAACTGTCACTAATTAAATCAGTCATTATTGAAGAATTGTATCTTTGAAATAACTTTACTATTTTATTATGGTAGACAAATCAGACACATCTATTGACTGAAAATCTGTAATTTTAAGTAACTGATTGATTTAGTCAGAAATATTGACTGAATAATCTGTTAAAATAACGTTTTTGTCAATAGAAACGACTGTTTTTTCAGTCAAAGCATGCTTGATTAATTTAATCATTAAAATGTTGACTGATTTACATTTAGAGTTCACAAATTTTCCAAAATGAGATCTTTGGCTTAAAAAATAAACAAAAATTCTAATACACATCGTGACGAAACGATTTTTTTAAGTCTCATTTTTTAATTTTTGTTTCACCGCATATTTATTTCTTAAATATTTTGCAATTTTTTTAGTTTGATATTTTTTGCTTTTTATTTTCTTCTTTTTTTATTATGTCTAAAGTTTTGTTATGCATGTTTTACCTTTGTATTTTTTATATTTTTAAATATAATTTCTAGTTGCTCTTGCCAGGATAACAAACTTTAAGGTCTTGAATAAACTGAGACAAAGGACCGACATTCAATTTCTTGACACGACCCAGAAAAAATCGCCAAGGGCATCAGCTAAATGGTGTTTTTGAACTCCGCATGATACAAATCGACGCATCCAACGCCAGGAGGACTCGGATGTTTTGCGTGTGTATCCCGGTATCATTACTTACAAATTCTTCTGAATGATTCACCATTTTATGCACATAACCACAATCCTTCAAATTCACGTAGCCTTTCCAGCAATCGGTTTGGATTTCTGTGCGATAAGGGCGGCTCAGATAAGGGTCTTTCTCATCCCTTCTGTTAATGGCATCATTCCCAAAATCCATGATCTGCCTTTGCCGACAGCTACTTACCTACTTACCTTTCTGTGCCGATAGCTAAATTTTCTTTGATTTAAGCGATAAGGGCTCAGATAAGGGCCTTTCTCATCCCTTTTGGTATCAGAATCATTCCCACAATGCTACATGCTTTTTGTTTAGAGCGATAAGGATCTTTCTCATCCCTTTTGTTAATAGTATAGATTTTCAGAATAAGATAAACGAACGCATAGATGAGGCAACTTGGGAGGCGGTTATAATCAATGAAGATGTAGAGGGCGCGTGGACTATGTTACGGGATATCATTATCAAAACTGCGATTGAAGTATGTGGTACTTCCAAGTTGCCTCATCTATGCGTTCGTTTATCTTATTCTGAAAATCTATTCGCACTTCCGGTTTCTGTAAATTTTTAATCTTGATTCTCGTTTGTTTCGTTTTTTTTTTCTTTCTTCTCCATCTCCGCCCTAAGTATATTTTGGAGAGTAAAAGGTAATGATCAGTATTGCATTCGGAACCCCTCATGACTCTTGTATCTTTAACTAGTTCTCTTAGTCTATCATCCGCAATAACGAAGTCAATAATACTGGGATTTCTACCTTCATTCTAGCCCACAACAATCTGGGAGATACAAAATCATGATCTTTGAGATGTTGTCTTGCTTTTTCATGCAAAATTAAATCGACCCCTTGACTACCATGTGATTCACTACCTACTCCTGACCAGATTTCAAAACCGCCTTTCAACGCCCCATTTTCTAGTTATTACTTGATATGTGATAATTTTTTTATTAAAGCGTTGACAGGTTGATTTTATTGTGCAAAATTGAATTTTCAATCAAAGAAGTCATGAGAAGTGTATGAAAAATTACAAACTTATTGCAAGTTGTCAAATTTCCAGAATTTCAACAATTTAATAAATCTGCTAAATTTTCAAATGTCACAAATTTGTGTAAATTAATGTAAATTATTGTGTAAATTAATTTACTTGCGAACTTTTTGAGTTTTAAAATATTGAGGTTATTAATTTCAAAACTTTGCTTAATTCCTTAATTCAACGAACATTTCCAAATTTCTTAAAATTTTCAAAATCCCCAATATTTTCAAATTTGTCAAAATTTATAAAATTCTAAAAATTATCTGAATTCATTTATTCGTAAAAAATTCCAAATTTTTATCCAAACCTCATCATAGATTTTAATTTTTAGAAAAATCGAAACATAGTTACAAAATGACAAATTTGAAAAAATTCCAAAAATTCGCAATGAAAGTTCATAAATTTCTAAAGATTGAAATTTCCTAAAATTGTGTAATTTCTGGAAATGTCGATGACTTAAAAACTATGATAACTGATCCAATTTCCAAAACTAAGATGATTATATAATTTTGATAAATCAAAATGTAAGAATCTTCCGACAGTTTTTCAAATTGCGGGAATTATTAACATCCTGAAAGTTTTTGAAATTCTCAGAATTATTTTCTTATTTCGAAAAATTAAAGAGTTTCGGCGATTTTTTTATTTTACAAATCTTATACTTTTTTATTTTTCAATTTTTTAGAAAATTTTAAAAATATTTTCAAGAATGTACCAAATTTGAAAAAGATGCAAATTTTTGGGGAAATTTACAAATTTGTAAAACATCTAAAAAATTCGGAAAAATTTTGAAAATAAATAAAATTGTAGATATTCTGAAAATTACGATCATGTAAATATTTTTGATAATGACGAAAATTATGAAAATAAATAATTCCAAGTGATTGCGGTTATTCGAAAAATGTGTGTAGTGTAGTTTTTCTTCAGTTTCTAATGAAATAATTACATTTGCAGGTAAAAACGGAATTCATTAACAATTGAGCGGTTGGGTGCAAGAACGGCCTACTTGCATTTTACGTAAGGTCGTAAGTCCAGTCCAGTCTAGTCACGTGACTAAGCTGCTCGCGAGATAAAACAGTGCGATACGAAATGACAGCCAAATGTAAATCCGAAATCGTAATTCGTAAACACAAAAGTTGGGTTAGGAGAAGAGTCAAGTGTTGGAACATCGTAAAAGTTTACGAAGGTAGATATTGGTAAAATTTTGCATTATATTTTAAAAGTGGTTAAGGGCACAGGAGTGTTAGGATGATATTCCTAAAGTTTTTAATTTAATTCGAGGTTAAGTTTACATTTACAATAATGTTAAAATGTTTATGAGTATATTAAAAATCGGCAATGCGCTCAAATCCAGCACTTGGCTCTGAAGCTTCTATGAATCAACATGTACTCGAATTAATATTTTAAGGAAAAAATTAACTTGATGTTTTACATCTCTTTCGTATTTGACCACCCAACTTTCGCAACATTTTTCTGGTATATTATTTTTAATTGATTGAACTTTGACAAATACCTATGCAAGAAAAATGAATCAGAAATAAAAAAAAAATAAACTGTGTTGCTGCAGCAAAATTCTATTTCAAAACTCTATATTAATTACATTTACATGTGAAATTAAAAAATGACTTCGATAATAGAAGGTACTTGATTTATTTTTGATTAAATGCAACACTTTCTCGACTAAAGATATGAACCAGATATAAAATTAAAAATAAATTTTACTAAAATCACAAAAACTTATTCTTATTTACTGAATATCAGGAGATCTCTTCGGGACCTTCTGTGGTGTTTAACGATGCAAAATATGATGAAAAAAAAAAAACTGTTTTCCTTTTTCGGTCAAATAACTCATCAAAGATATTACGTTATATTCAGAACCAAAAATTTACTAGTCTCGTCAAACTTTTCTAATAAAAAGATTTAACATTCAAACAAAGAAAGAGGAATTTTCAACCAAAAAATATAACTTTTCTATCAAAAGATTAACTTTCTATCCCAAAAGACGAAAGTTCAAGAAAACAGTTGAATTTTCGACCAAAAATGACAATAGTTGCATTTTCAACCGAATAATTAAATTTTCAACCAAAAGATATAAATTCTGCACCGAAAATATAAAAGTAGACTTTTCAATTAAAAAGAATGAACTTTTAACCATAAAAGATGAATTTTCAATCAAACAAGATGAATTTTCTGCCGAAAGATGAACATCCAAAAAAAATTCTAGTTGAACCAACCAGAATTCTGGTTAATTCAACTAGAATAGAGAGTTAAATATGCCCTTACTATAAATTCTGGTTAAAAGTATTCGAATTTTCTCGCTGGCAATTTTCTGGTGAATATTACCAGAAATATTTACTAGACAGTTTTCTAGTAGCTTAAGAATACAGCGTTTTGGTCAACATAACCAGATGTTCTGGTAAGCTCAACCAGATATTCTGGTACCCATCGATTTTCGACTATCGAATTTCGATACTTTTCGGAAATATCCTGATGTACATTAAATATCCTGAAGTTCCTAGCAATAACTTTGAAGTATGTGAAATATCCTGAAGTACAGGAAATATCCTGAAGTACGGGAAATATCCTGAAATACAGAAAATATTCTGAAGTACGGGAAATATCATGAAGTAAGGGAAATATCCTGAAGTATAGAAAATATCCTAAAATACAGGATATATCAGGAGTTACAGGAAATGGTTTGTAGTACAGGAAATATCCTGATGTACATTAAATATCCTGAAGTTCCTAGCAATAACTTTGAAGTATGTGAAATATCCTGAAGTACGGGATACATCCTGAAATACAGGATATATCGGGAGTTACAAGAAATGGCTTAAAGTACAGGAAATATCCTGAAGTACGGAAAATATCCCAAAGTACGGAAAATATCTTGAAGTAAGAGAAATATCCTCAAGTACAGACAATATCCTAAAGTAAGACAATATCTTATAGTACAGGAAATATCCTGAAGTATATGAAAAATCCTAGAGTTCCTTGAAATATTTTGAAGTATGTGAAATATCCTGTAGTACAGAAAATATCCTGAATTACGAGAAATATTCCGAAGTACGGAACATTTCCTGAAGTACAGAAAATATCTTGTAGTTCGGAAAATATCCTGAAGTACAGGAAATATCCCGAAGTACAGGAAATATCATGCAGTATGGAAAATATCCTGAAGTAAGGAAATATTCTAAGGTACAGGAAATATCCTAAAGTACATGAAATATCCTAAAGTTCCTTAAAATATTTTGAAGTATGGAAAATATCCTGAAGTACAGAAAATTTCCCGAAGTACGGCACATTACCTGAAGTACAGAAAATATCTTGAAGTTCGGAAAATATCCTGAAGTACATGAAATATCCTAAAGTTCCGTGAATAATTTTGAAGTATGTGAAATATCCTAAAGTACAGAAAATATTCCGAAGTACGGAACATTTTCTGAAGTACAGAAAGTATCTTGTAGTTCGGAAAATATCCTCAAGTACAGGAAATATCCTGAAGTACAGTATAAATCACGAAGTATGGAAAATATCCAGATGTACAGGAAATATCCTGAAGTAAGGGAAACATCTTAAAGTTACATCAAATATTTTGAAGTATTCTAAATATCCTGAAGCACAAAAAATATCCGGAAGTGCCTGAAGTATCTAGAAATATCTTGAATTTAATTTGAATATCCTGAAGTACAGAAAATATCCTGGAGTATAGGAAGTATCCCGAAGTGCAGGAAATATCCTGAAGTAGGGGAAATATACTGAAGTTCATTAAACAATTTTGAAGTATGTGAAATATCCTGAAGTACAGGAAATATCTTAAAGTACAGAAAATATCCTTAAGTGCAGAAAATATCCTGAAGTACAGCAAATATCCTGAAGTACGAAAAATATTCTGAAGTATAGGAAGTATCCTGAAATACGGGAAATATCTTGAAATATAGGAATTATCCTGAAGTACGGGAAATATCCTGAAGAACGGGAAATATTATGAAGTACGGGAAATATTCTGAATTACGGGAAATATCCTGAAGTACGGGGAATATCTTGAAGTACGAGAAATATCCTGAATTACGGGCAATATCTTGACGTATGAGAAATATCCTGAAGTACAGAAAATATCCTGAATTACGGGACATATCTTGAAGTACAGGAAATATCCTAAAGTTCATTGAACAATTTTGAAGCATGCGAAATATACTGAAGTACAGGAAATATATTGAAGTACAAGAAATATCCTAAAGTAGAAGAAATATCCTAAAGTAGAAGAAATATCTTAAAGTAGAAGAAGTATCCTGATGTACAAGAAATATCCTGAAGTACAGAAAATATCCGGAAGTACAGAAAATATCCTGAAGTACGGGGAATATCCTGAAGTACGAGAAATAGCCTGAAGTGCTGGAAATATCTTGACGTATGTGAAATATCCTGAAGTACAGAAAATATCCTGAATTACGGGAAATATCCTGAAGTACAGGAAATATCCTAAAGTTAAAGAAATATCCTGAAGTAGAAGAAGTATCCTGAAGTACGGGAAATATCTTGATGTATAGGGAATATTCTGAAGTACGGGAAACATCTTCATGTATAGGGAATATTCTGAAGTACGGGAAATATCTTGATGGATAGGGAATATTCTGAAGTACGGGAAATATATTGAAGTACAGGAAATATCCTGAAGTACGAAAATATCCTGAAGTAAGGGAAATATCCTAAAGTTCCTTAAAATATTTTGAAGTATGCTAAATATCCTGAAGCACAAAAAATATCTTGAAGTGCCTGAAGTATCTTGAAATATCTTAATTTCACTTTAAATATCCTGAAGTACAGAAAATATCCTGAAGTACAGAAAATATCCTGATGTACGAAAAATATCCTGATGTACAGAAAATATCCTGAATATCGGGAAATATCCTGAAGTACGGGAAATATCTTGACGTATATGAAATATCCTGAAGTACGGGATATATTCTGAAGTACGCGAAATATCCTGATGTACATGAAATATCTTAAAGTTCCTTGAACTATTTTGAAGTATGCTATATTTAGCATCCTCAAGTGCATAAAGTATCTTAAAATATCTTGAATTTAAGTTAAATATTCTGAAATACATCAAATATCCTAATGTACGGAAAATATCCTGACGTATAGGAAATATCCTGAAGTACGGGAAATATCCTGAAATACGAAAAATATCCTGAAGTAAGTAAATATCCTGAAATATCCTAAAGTTCCTTAAAATATTTTGAAGTATGCTAAATATCCTGAAGCACAAAAAATATCTTGACGTGCCTGAAGTATCTTGAAATATCTTGAATTTCCTTTAAATATCCTGAAGTACAGAAAATATCCTAAAGTAGAGAATATATCCCGAAGTACGGGAAATATCCTAAAGTACGGGAAATATCCTGAAGTATGGAATATATCCTGAAGTACGGGAAATATCCTAAAGTTCCTTGCTATATCCTGATGTTCCTTGAAATATCTTGAAGTACAATGACACATTTTCTCGATGCTCGTCTTCACATGTTGCCAATAATGAAGCCTTTTCATTAGAAAGTAGATCTTTGATTAAAGTTATTTTCGTTGTGCCTTGAGGGATGTTTAAACAACAGCATCCCAAGCACGTAAATATGAGCACGAACACTGAGAAATGAAAATTTAAAATTTCCATTTTAAAGCACAGATTTTCACTCAGGCCACTTTATAAAATTAATTTCTATTTTCAGCAGTTTTAAATACAAAACAGAAGCACTGACTTTGGAAACCAATTTTTGGAAGTTTGTAATGCGTTCAACCGATGACAAAGTGTTTCCTCGCTATGCTATTATACCACCCTTAAGTGTTGCAGTTTTATATATAGTGATGCCTCACCCACGTTTAATTTTATTGTGATTCCCTGATGTTCTCTGAAAATGTTATCTCTGGTGGATAAAAGAATGTCATTGTTTCCGGTGATAATGTTCAGGCATGATTAGAAAATAAGTAGAGGGTGATGTAGAGAGAAAAGTTAGAAGCAAAATTATCAGTAATCAATTTTCCTAGAATTAGGGAGGATGTGAATAGGAAATATAAATAAGCTTGATTCTCCTCAGAAACCATTGCAATAAAGTAAATTGTTTTGATGCCTGATCAAAGTTACGGCCAATACGGGAAGTGTGATAATAAATTACAAAGTTGCCCTTTGATTAATAATATTTAAAATGTTTGCGAAGCTTCTTGTTTCAAAATTGTCCAAAATTACTATCTCTGGACTTTCTACTTAATAGTCCCCTTCTTTGATCAACCAAAACTTGCGTTCTTTGCCGGCAAGACTTTTTTCAACCTTAGCTAAATTTTACAATATTTCACTATTTTATGATATAATAAAAAAGATTTATTTGTAAATATACATAAACTGTCTTTGAATCAAGAACACCAAACACTAAAAACACAGTAGAAATACTCATCACTTCCCATAATACACTTTAATACTAATTTGCGAAATCTCACAAAAGAGTAATCTGTCACCCTTCAAACCTCCTTTTCCGTTAAAAAATGTGTGCTAGTGACTGGTCAAAGACGAGTGATTGGACATATCTCGAATCCCTTTTTCAGGTCGCCCTTTAAAAAATACGCAGTGGTGGACTGGGCGCGCCTTGGGACACGGGTAGAAACTGGGTCGCAATAGACGAACATTTATTAGCAAAAAATAATGTAATAAGTCTTTTTTTATTTTATTTTTCGTTATTGTTCAGTGAAATTCCACGTTCAGTTCATTTTCAACTAAATTTTGAAGCATATTTTTTAAACCAAATACCCTAAGGGTTGCTGCTCCAATTAGGGTGCTGAGGCTGGAATCCCACCCTGAAGCCCAGGCCAGTCCACCGCTGAAAATACGTGTCAGTAACTGATCATAGAAGATTGATTGGTCATAGAAGTGTGATTGGTCATATCTGGTACAACCTTCAACAAAAGGAACATTGGGCACACAATGTGCCTAAACACGACATGCAAGGATTTAAAAATTATTTTATTTCAAACGTTTCCAGTTCTTTAATTGAAAACTTCAAATACAAGTATACATAAATTTAGTTTATTTAAATTCAATACCTAAATTTTTTAAATTATTCAATCAAGCAATTTCTATTTTTGAATCCTAAAAATTATTATAGCTCTATCTTTAATTTCAATATCTACAATTTTGGTTACTCTTAATAAAAATTCGTTCAGTTTGATTCCATCAATTTTGAAAGTTTTTAGGTTTGAAGTTTGAAAGGATTATGAATGTTTTAATTGCTCAATATGATAAATGCTTCAAAATTGATATTGCACAATATTCTAAGTATTCCAAGTTATCTGCATTTAGAATTTTTTCTATATTTACAAAATTCTTTGTGAAAAGAAAATGTAAATTTTTCATATTATTTTGTACAATTTGATATAAATTGAATCAAATTAGTCTATATTAATGCCAATTTACCAAGTCTTATTCCATGAAAAATATTAAATATAGAATTTTGTCGACTTTGCTAATTTAAAGAGCGAGTTTTAATTTATATAAAATATTCATAATCAGAATGTCGGTTTTTGGATGCTTAGGGATATCCATTTTATTTCCCAAGATATTCTGTGCATATCCTACAGATATCTGCTAGATATTCACGGGATATCTCTAAAAGGCGGAAATTTATGTGTTCCTGAAATATCCATACGGTATCCTGGGGTGTTTTTGTATGCTACTGGAATATTCAAATCTCCAACGTAAGATATCTAGAATAATCCGGAACCAGAATTTATAATATCTCAAGTTGGGCATTTTATTATCCCAGAAGTGCCCAAAAAACATTACATGATATCTTTTTGATGTCATAGGGCTACACAGAAGTTTCCGACCTGTAGGGATATCTTGAAAATATTCAGTAGATATACATCCTACAGATATCTACAGGATATCTTTGGAAATAAATTGGACATTCTGAAATATCCCGATTCTGTGCGGGTTGCTGTTTTACCTTATAATTAATTACTTCGGCCAGAAAACAAGTTTTCTGAAATAAGTTGAAAAAAAAATTAAAAATCAATTTCATTGACTTTCAAAGATAATTATAATATCTAGAAACCAGTTGAAAGTTTTTTCAATTATATTGGTTGATACCCTAGTTGCGAATTTCATTTTGTTTGTTTATAAGTTTTTGCATATTACTTTCAATTATTCATTTATTTCAGTGTGGACAACATTTGTTTGAACAAAGTGTCAATGATATCTATTCGAAGAAACGTTCATTTAGTTCATAAAAAAGAAATAGATCACTCAGAAGAATACTTCTTTCGGTCATAAATTTCTTATTTGCAGCATTCAGTAGTTCAGGACAAATGGCGCTAGGTATACAGAGCGAATTATCTCTCAACAGAAATAAGTTATTAATTATATAAGTTTATAGCTACAAGTTTTCACCATAGTTATAATAAAAATATGTGATGATCTATCTTACTATCATCTGATACTATTCTCATGATCTTGAAAATCTTAACCGTTCTTCGATGAAGACACTCCAAGCTTAGCAAGCCTCTACCCCCTTTATCTCGAGGAAGGTATATTCGAGGTACGGAAGATCTAGGATGATGACTTTGATGGATTGTCATCATCTTGCGGTAATTGTTCATATCGTTAACCTGGAATCATAGGGTGCTATCTCACTTTTTTGGCCAAAATAAAATAATAACTCCATAAGGTGGTTTAATGCAATCTCTTCGCTCAATGTTAATCTTATTGAAAAATAAATTCTCTAAATGAGTAAAATTTATAAAATAAAATCTGTAAAAGAAATATTTGCGGAGCCTCAAGATGCTAATTAGTGCCATGTTGCCAGATTATAACCATGCAAATAAAAAAAAGGCAATCAATACAAAATTCAAGACGGCCTTTGAAGTCAAAATGATGAATGGTTGATTAATAGCAAAGTTGTGAACATTCAAATTTGATTGACATAAAGGACAATTGTGGATGGAACAAACTTTAAGTTGGTCTTGAAGAGTCTCAAGCTGCTATCTGCATGCAATTTGTTATAGTTTTGAGCTGCAAAGTTTAAAATTCAATAACTTGTTACTCTGAAGTTTAACTATTCCTAGAATTGAATCTTGTATCAGAGTTCTAATAATTGTAGCCTGAAATAGACAAAGAAAATTAAGTAAACGTCTACACGTACAAATTACCTAATTTTGAAAAGCTTCCCCTGTAAAGTAGGCAGAATCGAAGATGGCACCTTGTAGTTTTAGGATCTCGATATATTATACGTTGCATTATCCACGTCACAATTGCATCTGATACTGATAAATTTATACGTTTTTCATGCAATTACATTTCTTATTTATCCTCTTGCTACATTTTATTTATGAAATTGAATCTTAGGCGTAAGGGCGAATAAGACTTTAAATTACTTACTTGAAGCTTCAGCTTCAGTTGTATATTCCATTGCAGTTACCACTGCATACATGCATATATTATTGTTGTTAGGAACAGAAGAAATTTAATGTAAATCATCTTGACTATAAAATATCTTGTTTCTACTGAATCCTGTAAAATAAATAAATCTTTAAAAGATTTAACCCTTAGAGGACGGGAAATTTTTGCTTCAAATCGATTTTTTATTTGAGCAAAATTTATATATAATTTCAAGAGATAACTCATTTTAAGTGGCAACTTGACAGGTAGTCGATATTTCGACCACCTCCGTTTTCTAAAGGTTAAGGTTTTTTTATTCGATACAATTTTTGTGGCGTATAATTCAGTAATAATTTATTGTCATGATAGATTTACCACGATGAACTCTAATAAGGAAGGCACCGATTTTAACTTTATATTTTGGTAAAATTGAAAAAACTACAATATTAATGAAAACCGTAAATTAATAATCATTCAAGAGCGTTACCACAGCCACGAGGAGAAAAGTGTGGCAAGTGTGTGGCATCAGATTTCATGGAATTTCACGTGGTTTTTAAGGAATTCTATTGAATTTTAGCAGATTGTCAAGATTTGAAGTGATTTTATAATATTTCAAGGATTATCAGAACAAAATTTCATAAAATTTTAAGCTTTTAATAGGATTTTCAACATATCAAGGGTTCTTAATTTTTTTTTCAATTTTAAGGTCTACATTTCTTTCAATTGCTATTAAAGTGTGTCAGCCTGAGTCTGTGGCAGACGATAGTATCTTCACAAAACCTGACGAATGGTTGCTTTACATAGTGAAATTAAAAATTTGTAAACCTTCAAAACTGATTAAGTTCCAATTTAATGCCCGAAAAAGTTTAACAATGAAAATAAAATATTGAAATAGGCATCATAAAATTAATAACGTTTCTGATTGAGCATTTGAAAATTAGTAAACATCAAAACAAGTATTTGTGAATTTAAACTTTTGATGATAAACACCTTTAGTTTCGAGGCCCGAAAAATTAAACTGTTTAGTAAATGTCCATTCAAAACTATAATTTAAAATTCAGATTATAGAAATTTTAAAGAAGACAAAAATTATCAAGAATTATCATATCATGTATGTAGTATCACATGACATTCAAAGTTAGTGAATATATGTTATTATTAAAAAATTATATTTCTGTAGAAAAAAACAACATTCACTGTCATTTTCACACCATGTCAAAATTGAAGAATTTTAAATGTTGTAAACATTAAAAATTTGATCATTCCATAAACGGTGCAAATTATCTTATTTCTGATTTGGAGCCTGAAAAAAGAATGAATTCAAGCCTAATTAATTAAATAACCAAAAATAAAAAAATTCCAACCTTCGTTTGAAATTGGAGAATTCTTAAACTAGGGTCGTAAAACTAAATCATTAAAAATTAATCATTTTCAAATTATGCATCACCCCATCGAAATAAATATTTTGTGTTGAAGCATTTTTTTATAGGAACGACAGTTTCCCAGAAAATCAGTAGTAAATCGATTTTTGTGACCTGTCACAGGGGTGCCCCCACACGGCGCTGGAAAAGGGTTAGGGATACGGCCTCACATTATTTTTGTGACCAGTCACAGGGGCGCCTTCCTGCCCCCACACGGCGCTGGAAAAGGGTTAGGGGAATGGCAAAGAGAAATGGCAAAGGGAATGGAAGAATGAATGGTAAAGGGGATTAATAAAGGGTATGGTGAAAGGAAATGGTAAAGGGAAATGGCAAAACGAATGGTAAAGGGAATGGAAAAGGGAGTGGTAAAAGGAATAGTTATAATAAAAATCGATATATCGTTGATTTTCTCGAAAACCATCACTCGTACGAAAAAATGTTTGAAACAAAAACAAGTGTGTTTCGATGAGATCTACAACTCTTATTTGAAATATTTTTTGTTATTTTGCATGTAAGCTGAGATAAACGCAAAAAACTATGATTTTTATGGGGTTTTCATGGTTTTTACCATGAAAATCGACTAGTCGCCAATTTTCACTATCAGATTCGTAATCAGCGCGTCAAAATACATAAGTACACGGAGCCCGAAGAAAATCGGACATATGTCCTTTTCGGAAGTACTTTTTAAGCAAAAATGGTACAATTACATTGTTAATTTAAAAAATTACTTGTCAACCAAAAGAAAAACAACGAATTTTCAACAAAATAGTTACATTTTCAGTAAAAGAGATGAATTTTCGACGAAAATTATGAATCTTAAAAAAAAGAATTCTCAGCAAAAGAGTTCAACCCAAAAGATGATTTTTTAATCCAGTATATTAATTTTATAGTAGCTGAATTTCTGTTAAAAAAGATGAATTTTTAATTAAATACATGAATTTTCACTGGAAAAGATCAGTTTTCAATAAAAAATATCAATTTTCAAGCAAAAATGGTACAATTATATTGCTCATTAAAAAAATTACTTCTAAAAAAAAAAAACAACGAATTTTCAACAAAATAGTTACATTTTCAGTAAAAGAGATGAATTTTCGACTAAAATTATGAATCTTAAAACAAAAGAATTCTCAGCAAGAGAATTCAACCCAAAAAATGATTTTTTAATCCAATATATTAATTTTATAAAAATGAAATAGTTAATTTTTCAATCAAGGAGGTGAATCTACAATCAAAAAATTTAATTTTTAACAAAGTAGTTCAACTTTTAACCAAGTAGCTGAATTTCTGTTAAAAAAGATGACTTTTTTAATTAAATACATGAATTTTACACTAAAAAAGAACAGTTTTCAATAAAACATATCAATTTTTAAGCAAAAATGGTACAATTACATTGTTAATTTAAAAAATTACTTGTCAACCAAAAGAAAAACAACGAATTTTGAACAAATTAGTTACATTTTCAACAAAAGAGATGAATTTTCAACTAATATTATGAATAAAAAAAACTGTTAGCAAAAGAGTTCATCCCAAAAGATTATTTTTCAACTCAGTAGATTAATTTAAAAAAATAAAATAATTAATTTTTTAATCAAGGAGGTGAATCTTGAGAAAACATTAATTTTTGATAAACTAGTTCCACTTTCAACCAAGTAGTTGAATTTTCAATGAAAAAAGATTAATTTTGAACAAAATAGTTTAATTTTCAACCAAAAAGATGAATTTTCATAAAAATAGTCAAATTTTTTACAAAAAAGATCATTTTTAACCGAATAGCTTAGTTTTCTACCAAAGTTTTGAATCCTCAATCAAACCAGAATAATTTAGATCCAAAGAGTTTCATTTTTATTCAAAAAGGATGAATTTTCAACCAGGAAGATTAATTTTCGACCAAAAAGACGAATTTTTAACAAACTACATACATTTTCAATCAAAAATATCAATTATTAATGAAAAATGAAATAGTTACATTTTTCATTTAAACAATTAATTATCAACAAAAAAAACCGAATTTTTAACAAATTGTACATATTTAACAAAAGAGACGAATTTTCAACTAAAATGATGAATCTTAAAAAAATGAATTTTCAGCAAAAGAGTTCAACCCAAAAGATGATTTTTTAATCCAGTACATTAATTTTATAAAAATGAAATAGTTATTTTTCAATCAAGGAGGTGAATCTTAAACAAATATGAATTTTTAACAAACTAGTTCAACTTTCAACTAAAAAAGATGAATTTTGAATAAAATAGTTTAATTTTCAACCAAAAGGATGAATTTACAATTTCTTGAAAGAAGCGTTTTAATCAAAAATGTTTGTAAAAAGAATGTATTAAATATTAGCAATTTTAGAAATGCATAAAAATATTTTCGATTGTTTCTTTTCCTATTTGGAAAATGTAATAATCTAAATAGATTGGTTCTAAATCACTCATAAATTAAATCAATTGAGAAAAAGTTTGTTAGCTGAAAAAATATTATCTCGAAAATCTAAAAGAATAATTTAATTTAATTTACCTTAGATATTAAGTTCTTCGATTTCGTGAGCGTTGGAATACTCATGGTGGAATTGGCATGTGAGGTAAGGTAAAACTTTCCCGTTTTGTTGTCAATCGAATTTCTTTTGAGTATATTCGGCGCTCTCGCTGTTAAGCTAGGTGGATTCTGATTTTGCGGCAGATTCTGATTTTGCGGCAGACTCTGATTGTGAGAGAGATTCTGATTCTGACTGTGAGTGACAAGCTGATCAGCTCGAATCGCAATGACTTTCTTCGTCGCCAATTTCTTCGTGCCAACTTGCAATCGTTTCAGATTGATTGGAGGTGTTCTCGTTAAATTCAGGGCCAACTTTCCCGCCTCTGTAAACAAATTGTTTGAATTTAGAGGCAGAACATAATCTGCCGTATTGCCTTTGAGATAATGGTTTTTGGGATAGTTACCTGTGAGCACAACCGTTTGCCCACTCTCCATTGCATTCTCAACAATGGTATCATTATCCATCATCATCGTTATTCCATGAGACTGAAGAAATTTCAGCGGCTGATCCAATTCCATTCCTTCCAAATCCTTATGCCTCTTGTTACTTCCTTGTCCAGTGTTGTTATTCACACTCGTCACTTTGCCCAACTCAAATTCCTGCTCTTCATCGCTCGCTGACGAAATCGGAATTTGTCGGAAGATCACTCTCTCCTTCTTTCCTGTAAATAACGAACAAATATTTTTAATCAATCGTTTCGCTAGCTATTTTATGTTTCATTCAATTATTCATTATGCAGGATGTCTACGCCAGGCCTAGGACTCACTTTAGAGATAAAAAATAGTGTCAAAAATTAAAAAAAGTCATACAATTTTTCGAGTATTAAAAATAAAGATCAATGCTTATTTAAAATGTTTTTCTTTAGACTATAAATTATCAACATTCTTATTTATATATCGCAGACTTCACAGTTTTTCTCCTTTTTCTTATTTGTTCACTTAAATGTGAACTTGATTAATAGTTCATTTTTCTCGGTTGAAAAGTCTACTATTAAATTTTTCGTTAAGATTTCATATTTTTTATTTGCAAATTTTATTATTTGGTTCAAAGTTAAATTACTTTGTTGAAAATTCAACAATTTTATTAAAGTCATAACATTTTATCTACAAAACGGTTGAATTTTTATTGAAAAAATATGAATTTTCAACAAAAAAGTTAATTTTATTTGTTTGAAAATTTCTGTATTTTGTTGAAGCTTTGTCTTTTGTGGTAGAATATTAATCTTCTTGGTGACTAATTTACCTTTTTGGTTGAAAATTCAACTAATAGGTTAAAAATTCCATTAAAAATTAAAACATTTGGTTGAATATTCATGTATTGTGTTCAAAATTATTCTTTTTTGGTAAAAAATTATTTTTTTTGTATTGAAAATTAATTGTTCTTTGGTTGAAAATGAGTATTTTTATTGAAAATTAATTTTTTAAACTAAAAATTCAACTAAATATTTTGTGGATTTTTTTTTTATAGACATTTAATCTTTTTGGTAGAAAATTAGTTTTTTTGGTTACAAATTTAACTATTTCGTTAAAAATTTATTTTATTCCCGTAAAAACTGATTTCTTCAACTGAAAATTACAATATTCTATTTTTTGTAGAAAATTGATCTTTTATTTTGAAAATTCATCTATTTTGTTGAAAAATTGTCTTTTTTGGTAGAAAATCAACCTTTTTGGTTGAAAATTCCAATAAAAATAAAAGTATTTGGTTGAAAATTCATGTATTTTGTTACAAATTATTCTTTTTTGGTAAAAAATTAGCCTTTTTTTATTGAAAATTAATTTTTGTAACTAAAAATTCAACAATTCCTATTTTCGTCAAAATTTGTACTTTGATAGACATTTAATCTTTTTGGTTCACAATTCGTATGTTTGGTTGAAAATTTAACTATTTCGTTTGAAATTTAATTTATTTGGTTAAATAACTTATTTCTCTAACTTAAAATTAAACTATGCTATTATTTGTTGAATTTTTTTTTTCAGTTGAAAATTCATCTATTTTGTAGAAAAGTTGTCTTTTTTGGTTGCAATATCACCTTTCTGGTTGAAAATTAAATTAATAGGTTACAGATTCCAATAAAAATTTAAATGTTTGGTTACAAATCCATTTATTATGTTAAAAATGATTCTTTTTTGGTAGAAAATTAATTTTTTTTATCAAACATTAATTTTTCTTTTGTTGATAATAAGTGTTTTGCTTGGAAATGAATTTTTTTCTTTCAATAAAAGTTTAACTACATTTTCTGACGATTATTTTATAGACATTTAATTTTTTAGTTGAAAATTTATGTTTGCATAAAAATTCAACTATTTCGTTCGAAATTTATTTGGTCAAAAACTTATTTTTTCAACTTAAAATTAAAGTGTTCTATTTTTTGTTGAAAATTGATCTTTTTCAGTTGAAAATTCATCTATTTTTTTGAAATTTGGTCTTTTTCTTGTTTGCAATATTACTTTTTTGTTTGAAAATTTAACTATTTGGTTAAAAATGAGTTTTTTCGGTTGAAAATGCATAATTTTAGATAAAAGTTCATTTATTTGGTTAAAAGTTTAACAAATTTGGTTGAAAAATCGTTTTCTTTGTTTTGAAAATGAATTTTTTATTAAAAATGTAACTATTTCATTTTTGCTAAAAAATTGATCATTTCACTTATTTACTTATTGTATTGAAAAAAAATTGTAGAAATACCAACTATCACAATTTTTGTTGAAAATTAATTTTTTAAATAAAATATTCATCAGTTTGTTAGAAAATTCAACTATTTTGTTACCGATTCTCTTATTCTTGGTTTAAAATTAATTATTTTAACTGAAAATGTAATGATAAAATTTTAAATTAATAAATCCTGATCAACTGATAGGGTTCCCGAATTTGGTACAACGAAATCGATTTTAGTGTGCTAATTATTTTACTATATTAACTATATAGATTTTGTGAATACACTCAACATCCGATATAAGAACCCCCAGTTTATGATATTCTTAGAACTGATACTCTCCGAAATTTTGCAATAAGAGGAGCCGCGGGGCGAAAGAGAGTCGGTGCTCAGTCAAGCGTGAAAAACAGCTCGAGGGCCGTGCTCTCAGCGCCTCAGTTGCGTCAAGTTGCATCACGCTTCCAAATACAATAGAAATGATTCACGCGGCCCTGCTTATTTAAATTTGGATTCTCTTGGTTCATGATTGAAGCCACTGCAAGCCATGTCTAAAACCGTTCTTATATCAGGCGTTAAGTGTATTATTCTTCTTACGATTCATATTTGAATTTGAGAATTAACGACTAAATAACACTAGGGCTACTCTTCAATCAATTAAAAATTATTATACGTATTTAATATTTTTAAATTATGCATTACATCAATTAATTTTAGAAACCTGTCAGTAGCGAATCGATCAAGGTCCATAAAATTTAATTTTTCTAAGTAAAATATATATTGAGAAAATGCTGGTTTATTTTATTCGGTAAGTTACAGTTTTTTTAATGTATAAGATGCAACTCTATATACTGTTGCAATATCTAACCAAAATTATATATTTTACCTGTATATTTGAATTTAGTGAATTCAAAATTCGGCGGTTGGAAATTATGTATAATATATTATAACTTTAAAGAATGGGCTTAAATGGGATGGATAAACTTCCGAAAAGTGTATACCTCCGATCAATTTGAAACTACATATATAGATAGAAGAAAATTAACAACACTTCTAGACCAGATAATTCTCCTGATCCTTGGCTTGTTAATTTGACAGAATAAACAGTTCCTAAACCTGTGGATGACATACTACGCCTTAGCAAAAAATTTAGTTCGTGTTCTATTTCAAAAAAAGAAAACCCAATGTTATAAATTTTAAAAGATTTAAAAATTAATTTAGAAAAGATCCTTTTTGAATCTAAACAAGAATTTAGACATCAAATAGTATATTTACCTTCCAGTTATTTAAAAAAAAAAAACAGAAAAAAATTTCGTATTTTGATAAAGAAATAGCTAAGAATATCCAAATAACAAAAAATTTCATCAAGAATAACAAGGATATTTTAGGAATACTGAAGAAATTGGGTGATGTTAAATTCTTCTTGTGTTCAACGTCTGGGAATATATTAGATGAAAGTGGTGACAAAAGTAAAAAACGACTGCTTCCAGACAAAAATAGTGTAATTTATTGTGTCAAGACCAAAAAGTTAATTTTTTTAACTGAAAATTTCAACTCTTTTATTTTCTTAATACAAATTACTTTTTTTGGTTGAAAATTCGTTGTTTTTTTTTGTATAAAATTAATTTTTGTAACTAAAAATTCAAACTATTCTATTATTGATGGTAAATAAATTTTTTCTAGTCGAAAAATCAACTATTTGGTTGAAAATTAATTTATTTTGTTAGGAATTGGTATTTATTCATAAAAAATTAATCTTTTTCTAAATAAATGTTTTCAGCTGCCCAAAGATGATGAAATCCTGCCTCAAAAATTGCGGGAAGAGACACGCGCTCTTTTTTTACAACGAAGATCTCGACAATTACTCGATAACAACGAATTAAAAGCCCTTTGGGTTTTATTGGACAAACATCACAGTCCTCCTTTATCAGGAGACGAGCAATTAATTAATTACGAGGATTTTAAAAAGGTGGGCAAATTAGCCGGACCAAAATGCAGTCTCTATTTTACAGCTGTTGTTTTTGCGAAATTACAACAGGGAGATCCGCATGGAAGAGTCAGTATTATGGCACTTTTTAATTATGTCATGAGAAAAGTTTGGCTCCATCAGACGAGAATTGGACTTTCCTTGTACGACGTAACCGGCCAAGGATATCTTCGAGAATCTGTAAGAAATTTCCCTTTTTTATTCATTAATTTATAGGGCTCGAACACTTTTTTTAAAAACCAATAGAATGTTTAATTTATAACAAAAGAGAGAAATTTGTAACAAAATCCATGAATTTTCAACCACATAGTTGAAGTTTCAATTAGAAAAGAATAATTTGCAATAAAAAATAGAAGAGTAAAATGTTCCGTTAAAAAAATTAATTTTCTTTAAAAAAAAAAAGAAGAATTTTCCACCAAAAAGATAATTTTATACCAGAAACGACAAATATTCAGCAAAATAAATTAATTTTCAATCACACAGATGGATTTTTTAGTTAGGGAAGATTAATTTACAGTCAATATTCGAATTCGTTTTTTACTAAAAAAGACATACCTTTAACAAAATAAATTAATTTATTCAACCGCATAGTTGAATTTTCAACTAAAAGAAATAAATTTACAATTAATTACGAAATAATTTAATTTTCAGTTGAAACCCTTTATTTTGTAGTAAGAAAAGGAAATTCCGACAAAATAAATGAATATTTAACAAAACAGTTGAATTTTTAAGGAAAAAAAGACTTTTTTCACAATAGTTGATTTTTCTACAAAGTTGATTAATTTTTCAGAAAATGGTGGAATTTTCAATCATAATCATTAATTTTCAACAACGAAGATTAATTTTCTACAAAAAAATACGAATTTTAAGCAAAATACATGAATTTCCAACGAATTAGTTGAATTTTTAATCAAAAATATTAATTTTCAAACAAGAATCTTAATTTTCTACCAAAAAAATAAATTTTTAACAAAATATTTACATGAATTTTCAACCAAATAGTTGAATTTTCAACAAAAAAAAATACTTTTTGATAATTGTTGAATTTCTTACATTATTTAATTAATTTTTCACGAAATAGTTGAATTTTTATTCAAAATCATAAATTTTCAATAAAGAAGATTAATTTTCTACAAGAAAGACGAATTTTTAACCAAATACATTAATTTTCAACCAAAAAAATTACTTTTTTTTTCAACTGCTGAATATGCTACAAAGTTGAATAATTTTTTTGGAAATGGTTAAAATTTCATCCAAATTTATGTATTTTCAACGAAGGAGAATGAATTTTCACCAGAAAAGTCGAATTTTTAACAAAATACATGAATTTTGAAGCAAATGGATGAATTTTCAACCAATAAAATACAGTTTTTAACGAAAAAGATTAATTTTCAAGCAAGAATCTTAATTTTTTATCAAAAAAGACGAATTTTAAACACAATACATGAATATCCAACGAATTAGTTGAATTTTTAATCAAAAATATTAATTTTCAAACGAGAATCTTAATTTTCTACAAAAAAAAAAGAATTTTTAACAAAATACATTAATTTTCCACAAAAATAGTTCAATTTTGAACTAAAAATAGGAATTTTCAACCAAAAAAATTAATTTTTCCTCAACTGCTGAATATGCTACAAAGTTGAATAATTTTTTTGGAAATAGTTGAAATTTCATACAAATTTATGTATTTTCAACAAAGGAGATTGAATTATTACCAAAAAAGACCAATTTTCAACAAAATGAATTAATTTTCAATACATAGTTGATTTTTCGTCTAGAAAAAATTAATTTACCATCAATAATAGAATAGTTAAACTTTTTATTCACAAAAATTATTTTTCTACAAAAAAAAACAACGAATTTTCAACCAAAAAAAGTAATTTGTATTAAAATAATAGAAGAGTTAAAATGTTCAGTTAAAAAAATTAATTTTCTACTAAAAAAGGAAATTTCGACAAACTGAATTGATATTTAATAAAACAGTTGAATTTTTAACATAAAAAAAGACTTTTTTCACAATGGTTGATTTTTCTACAAAGTTAGTTAATTTTTCAGGAAATGGTGGAATTTTCAATCATAATCATTAATTTTCAAGCAAGAATCTGAATTTTTTACCAAAAAAGATTAATTTTAAACACAGTACATGAATTTCCAACGAATTAGTAAAATTTTTAACCAAAAATATTCATTTTTAAACAAGAATTTTAAGTTTGTACACAAAAAAAAAGTTTAACAAAATATTTACATGAATTTTCAACCAAATAGTTTAATTTTCAACCAAAAAAATGACTTTTTCACAATTGTTGAATTTCCTACATAGTTGATTAATTTTATACAAAAAAATACGAATTTTCAACAAAATACATTAATTTTCCACCAAAATAGTTGATTTTTCAAATAGAAAAAATTGATTTACCATCAATAATAGAATAGTTAAACTTTTTATTCACAAAAATTAATTTTCTAACAAAAAAAAAACTAATTTTTAAATAAAAAAAGTAATTTGTATTAAAAAAATAAAAGAGTTAAAATGTACAGTGTAAAAAATTAATCTTCTCTCATAGGGATGCCGTGTATCGGCTCCGGCACACAATACGTGTTTTGTTGTAATTCAAAACACTTGCATTTTTAATCGCAATTTAATTTGAAATTTTTTAATCAAGGAAGACAATTTTTTGAATATTTAGCAATATTTTATTTTTGATTTAAAATGAGGAATCATAAATCAAATATTAAAGTCTAAACAATTTTATAATGAATTATTTGAAATAGGAAGCCTTGAATCGTTAATATTTTAGTGTCAAATAAAAATTTTCAACTTTACAATTTTAATTGTTCTATTCAACAGATTCTTATTATGTAAGTGAAATTGTTGAATTTCGATGCATAAATAAAAATTGAAGAATCATCAATTTGGAAAAATTTGAGTTAGTTTAAGAGATATTTACAAGTTTTGAGAAGATCCAAACTTAATTTAAATTTTAAAACTGGAAAATATTTCGAAAAATCAAAAAATGAATTTAGATTTTTGAAGATTTCGAAATAAAATTTTGTAGCTTTTCAAAGATCTTTAAAGGTTTTAGGAAATAAAAAAATTATTAAGTTTGCTGCGAAAATTTAAAATGATTGATTTATTTTGAAAAATTAATTTTAAGAGAGTATTTAAAAATATAAAATAAAATTTGAGTAATAAATGACAATGGAACAATTATTAATTTGGAAAATAGTCGAGTAAGTTTAAAATATATTTCGAAGTTTTCAAAAGATTCCAAAATAATTTTTGGTTATAAATGACTAAAAAATGTGTATCAAAATTTCTAGAAAAACTAACAATAATTTTTTTGTTGAATAATTAATTTTGAAATAACTTTATTACTACTTTTGCAGGATTTTCAAAAAAATTTGGAAACATTCCAGTTCCAAGATGATCAAATTATTATTATGAGATTCCTAGAAATTTTTTAACGATTTTTTTTTAAATAAATGTTTGAGAGAATATTTTAAAAGATTTCAAAACAAATTTTAATGCATATCGTAATGTTTTTAGGTTGAAATTGCTCAAAGTGATATAATTTTGAAAATTGATCAATTTTTTAATTTATTCTTCAATTCGTAGCATTGAAAATGATAGCGTGAATTTATATTTTTTCAAATATTTTGACTGAACAATGTATAAATGTTACAATTCAAAATTTTGCAGTTTAGCTGCTTTTAATTAAGAATTTTTCACTTGAAAAGTTTTGAAAGCTTTCATTTTATACGCGAAAATTATTGAGCGTTTGAATTAACATTTTTTAAGCTTTAATTTTAAAAGTTTGAAATTCAAAAGTATGCTTCTTTGAGTGTTTTAATTTGGGGTTTAGTTTTTATAACTTGAAATGAAAAAATTGTTATCTTCAAGAGTTTTAATTTTTTAATTTTAATGAGAGGTCAATTCTTTGTCAATTGTTCAATTGTTTTTAGAAAATTAAACTACAATAGAATACAACAATGTAAAAAAGAAAAAAAAAGTACAAAATTAATCTCAAGAATAAAAGAAACCACCAGGGATTTTAAAAATACCAAAATATTTGATAATACAATTTTTGAAATTAAAAATATTTTGATAATTTGATCTCTAAAGTGAGTGCGAGGCCTGTAAGTAGTATAAAATTGATAATTTTTGTAATTTTTGATTTTTTTATGGTTTTTAGAGGGAAGGATGCGATTTTAAATCGACTCATCGACGCTGGGATCGAAGACCCCAGCGATTACATTACATTCCATGGTTTGAGGACCCACGCGATGCTGAATGGCTCTCTTGTTACGGAATTAATATACGTTCACAGTAAAATAATGATTGTTGACGACAAAATCGTGATTTGTGGATCAGCTAACATCAATGACAGGAGCATGATTGCTTCCAGGGATAGCGAAATTGCTGTTCTTATAGAGGTGAGTTGTAATTAAAGAAATAATTAAATAATTAAAATAAATATGAGTTATAATTACATAAATAATTAAATAAATAAATAAAAAAGTCAGGAGTTCTGAAAAAAATTAAATTAGTCAAGGTATTTCTCTGACAAGCACTTCAATTAACTGTCAAGAATAATCAGGGCTGCTACACAGTCACTATTCATCACTTTTTTTCTCTCAAATCACTGCCTAGTCACTTTTTTAAGATTTAAAAGAATTCAAGATAATCCAGAAATATGTATAATATTTCTGAATGTTCTTGAATTCTTTTGAACTATTTTAGCGTATTTTTAAAAATTCTAAGCAATTTTCTAGAGCTTTAAAAAGTTTCATTATATGTATTTCAATAAATTTCAGAGGATTTTAAATAGTTTAGGGAATTAAAAAATATTCCAATGAATTTTTAATTCATTTCAATTATATAAAGGGATTCGAAAATATTTGAAAGATTTTAGGGTATTTTTAAAAAGGTTAAGGAATTTTCAAAAGCTTAAAAAAGTTTAGATTTCAACAGCTTTCAAAGAATTAAAAATATTTTAAAATATTCCAAATTATCCAAAGTATCCAAAAAATTAAATTTAAACCGAAAAGATTAATTTTCTACCAAAAAGATTAAATTTCGATCCAACGAAATTTCGACAATAAAGTTAGTTACATTTTTAATTTAAAAAATTAATTTTCAATAAACAACAAAAATAATTTTCAACTAAAAAGATTAATTTGCTACTAAAAAAGAATAGTTTTTAACAAAATACATGAATTTTCAGCCAAAAAGTTGAACTTTCAACCAAAAAGTTGAATTGTCTACCAAAAAGACAGATTTTAAAATAGATGAATGTTTAACTAAAAAAAAATGCAACAAAAAATAGAATAGTTACATTTTTAGTTAGATAAAAAAGTTTTTAAGAAAATGAAATAAATTATCAACGAAATAGTTACATTTTCAACCAAACAAATGAATTTTATACCAAAAAGATTAAATGTTTATAAAAAAAATTGTCGACTAAAAATGGAACTAGTTAAAAAAAATTAATTTTCAACAAAAATAAACTAAAACCAAATAAATGAAATTTCAACCAAAAAGATTAATTTTCTATCAAAAAAGAATAGAGTTTAATGAATTCATGAACAATCAAAAGGAAAAATTCCTCAAAGAAAGCGAAAAGAGGGCAAACTGCTTAAAAATTAGACTAGACCCGCCAGAAAATTGCTCTTTTGAACACAGAAAAAAAATTATAGAACCAAATATTAGAAAAAGTAGAAACAAAACTCATAACATACAATCCGTTTGATTTAATTCAAGTCTAATTTGAGGGAAAGTTTAGAAGAACCTAGAATAACCTCTATCAATAATATCGAAAATTATAACGAAGTAAGAAATAATGAATTAAAATTAGAATACTCTGATCAAACTGAACCATTACATGCCAGAAATAACTTATACCAAAAAAATCACGCAGATTCTCGACAATAAATGATAGATCGGACAGCAATTGACATATACACACTCATAACTCAGACTCAGATTACGAATTTGATAATCACACAAATAATAAAACAATTGCAGCTACTTATTTCCCTTTGAGCATGGTACAAACTTTATTTCAATCCAAATCAAAAATCCAAAGGCAAGTTTTGAAAATTACTGAACCTAAAATAGCAAGCATAATGGAACAAGAATGCAATAACAGTAGCGCGGATAGAAATAATTTAGATAATAACAAAGATTTAAGGGAAAATGAAAATGGTCAAAATGATAACCAATACGGAAACCAAACCCAAAATAATCCGGTTAAAAAAACAATCGAAAAATCGATTTCCATTTTCAACATTTGGATTTCCATCGTCACCTTTTCAAATCAATATGAAAAAAACTTTAGACCTCACTTCAGACGTAAATTTCCACCTAGCCTTTCGTAAAATCTCCAACTTAGATTTCAACCAAATTACGCACCTAGATTGACACACAATATATCCAGGTACCCTTACAACCCCTACTACCGAATGTTACCTATGTCTAACCAAATGGCGTTAGGCCAACATCAAGGTCAATGTAGCCCGATGATCGAATTCACAACAGAAAGAGCTGGAAATAATTTTGCAAATGGTAACGATAAACAAAATTTTGAAAAATCAAACTATGGTAATAAAAATAAAAAATCGGTTAACAATATTAGGAATTCACAAGATAAGACAAGTCCTACCTTCGACAAAAGACAAAACCAAAATACAAAAAAAATGATAAGGCAAACAACCCACACTGTTATCATTGTGTATTAACGGGCTATCTTAAAAGAGAATGCCCTCATTACGCATGCAAACAGGGAATCTTGAAGGGCGGGTTTGGGGCGAAAAATATTACAACCAACTACCAAACAGCCAGAAATACTTAACTCGGATAAATATGAGATGACGGAAACACGTTTCTATCCAATGACAAAATTTGAAAATAATTTGTTCCGCAGCTTAGTAGATGCAGGTGCCACGCATTCTCACGCAGGCAAGGAATTATTGTAAAATATGAAAAAATAATTTTATGATTTTAAAACCATTATCGCGCAAATTAACGGTCGCGAACGGAGAAACAGTAGATATATTTGGACAAGTATTAATTCCAATTTTGATCGGAAATAAAGTAAAACACGTTATGTTCAGGTTCATCCTAAAATGAAAATACGTAGGTATTTTAGGTACGCACATGCTAAAAGCCCTGTGAATGACCCTAGATTATGACTCCGAAACTTGTTGGCTACCATAAAGTTCCCCAACTCCGCTATCATGTGGAAACTTATCCGGACGCACTAGTTATCCAAATAACCGAGGTTAGAACCGAAAGTAAACCTGATACTAAACCTAAAGAGAATAAGGAAATTAAAAATGTGAGAATGAGGGATAAACCACTAATTAAAAAAGAAGAAAAAAGGAAAATAAATAGAAAACGGAAATTTGCTGGTAGTATTAACCTCAACAGTACTAGAAAACTTTAAAAAAGAAGCCGAAGCTTACAAGATAGAGACACCCCCCCAAATACCGCTCAATCCCAATCAATCCGAAAAAACACAAAACGCCCAAATTCTAGTAACAAGCCCTGCGAAAGATATCCCTAGCCAAATAAGCATCCCAACGAGCAACAAATTCCAACCTCTGGAGAGCATCCTCACCACCTACACTAGCGACGAACAAAATTTTTCCTCGCCAGAATATTGAGAACGTATTATTGAGCATAACGAAAGTCAACAATCCAAACTAGAAAAACTTTTTAGAAACAAAATTAAAATACACCAGGGAGTATAACAAAGGGCAACTCATTCAACGAAATATGAAATTGACTTTGAAGGCCACGATCCCATTATACAGTGATATTACCGCATGAGCCCAAAAATTTAGGAAATAATGTATCAAACCGTAGATAAATTATTGGAACAGGATATAATAGAACCATCTTGTTATGATTTTCAACCCTTATAGTGATGATCAAGAAACTGGAAAAAGATGAGAGATTTTGTTCAGACTTTAGAAAAGGTAATAATATTACAAAGAAGGGCGTCTACCCAATTCCACTCATGACAGAAATACTGGATACTTTAAGATCAGAAAAATTAATTTCAAAAATTGATTTAAAATCAGCCTATTTACAAATACCGTTAGACGTGAACTCAAAAACAATAACAGTATTCACAGTCCCTCGAAGGGCATGTATCAATTCAAATGGATGTCATTGGGTTTAACCATTGCTCAAGCCTATTTCCAGAAACTGATGGATAAAATCATAACTTTAGATCTGAAACCAAACGTTTTTTGTTATCTAGTCGACACAGTTTTTATAACTCAAAATTTTGATGACCATTCGAAATACTTTTACATTGTTTCAGATCAAATCAATGCGTGTTCAGCTGTTCGGAAATCAAATACATAGGTTTGAAAGTTAGCAACAGAGGAATTCAAACAGACGACGAAAAAATGGTACCAATCCTAGAATTCCCTGAACCTAAAAATATTAGACAATTACAGCGCATAATAGGGATGGCAAGTTGGTATATAAAATTGATACCACACTTTGCCGAAATAATAGAACAGACGAACCGACTACTTAAAAAAGATGAAACATGAAATTGAGGATTAGAAAATTTATATTTTTTGTGGAAATGATAAAAAAATCAAGATACATCCAGATACCTACTGAGGTGCTCTATTTCGATAATGATGGCCCCACGAGGGGGGGGGGGGCAATGAAGAACAAAACTTTACAAGCCACATCCCTATGGATTTTATTCTTCACGATTTACTTTATTTTTTTTCCCGGTCGATTTTAACAAATTAGTTAACTTTCAACCAAGTAATTGATTTTTTGACTAAAAAAGATGACTTTTTGACAAAATAGTTTCAATATCAACCAAATTAATTAATTTTTAGCCATATAGTAAAAGTTGAGTATTTTATATATTATTATTTTAGTTATTTTCAGAAACATTATCTTATTAGTCAAAAAATCATTCTTTGAATTGATTGTTGAATTATTTTATTTATTATTGACAACCTTATCATTTCCGAACGCTAACCCACGTACCCTCACTGTCCCGAGATCGACACCTTCTTCGTGGAAGAGGGCCATTCTTATTTGATTGAAAATTCATATTTTTTGTGAAAATGATAAGAAAAATCGAGAAAAATCGAGATACATACTGAGGTGCACTATTTCGATAATGATGGCCCCACGAGAGGGGCCGAAAAGAAAAAAAAATTACGAGCCTATGGATTTATTCTCCGCGATTTACTTTCTTTTTTCCCCTTCGATTTTAAAAAAGTAGTTTAACTTTCAACCACGTAGTTGATTCTTTGACTGAAAAAGATGACTTATTGACAAAATAGTTTAATTACCAACCAAATTAATTAATTTTTAACCATATAGTAAAATTTAAGTATTTTCTTTATTATTATTTCAATTATTTTTCAGAAACATGATCATATTGGTTAAAAAATCATTCTTTGAATTGGATGTTGAATTATTTCTTTTATTATTGACAACCTTATAATTTCCTAACGCTAACCCACGTACCATCATTGTCCCGAGATCCACAACTTCTTCGTGGAAGAGGGCCATTCTTATTTGATTGAAAATTAATATTTTTTGTGAAAATGATAAAAGAATCAAGAAACATCCAGGCACATACTGAGGTGCTCTATTTCGATCATGATGGATTTTATTCTCCACGATTTACTTGATTTTTTTTCGGTCGATTTTAACAAATTAGTTCATTTTAAACCAATTAGTTGATTTTTTGACTAAAAAAGATTACTTTTTGACAAAATAGTTTCATTATCAACGAAATTAATTCATTCCTAACCATATGGAAAATTTAATTATTTTATTTATCATTATCATAATTATTTTTTAGAAACTTTATTATATTGTCTGAAAAATCATCCTTTGGATTGAATGTTGAATTATTTCATTTATTATTGAAAACCTTATTATTTACGAACGCTAACCCACGTACCCTCACTGTCCCGAGATTCACACCTTCTTCGTCGAAGAGGGCCATTCTTATTTATTTGAAAATTCATATTTTTGGTGAAAATTCAACTATTTGGGTAGAACATTCCAATATTTATTTAAAAGCTGAACCATTTATTTGAAAAATTAACTACTTGGTAGATAATTAACTTTTTTTTACAAATTCATAGTATCGATTCGAAAATTCAACGGTTACAAATTCTTCTTTTTGACTCAATTAAACTAGTATAATATTCGTTTTTTTGTTCGTTCAAAATTAACTTTTCAAACTGAAAATGTAATCCTTCCGGTTATGGTTGATAAAATATTTGTATTTTTTTTTTGTAAAATTCAACTATTTGGTTGAAAATTTAACTATTTTGGTTGAAAATTCAACTATTTTGGTAGAAAATTTAACTACTTGTTAAAAAATTAAACTATTTATACTGAAAGTGTAAAACTTGTTCAAGAAATAAAATATTTACTTGTAAAATAAACTGCTTGTTAAAGAATTAACTTTTTTTTTACAAATCCGTCTTTTTTGGTTGAATTGAAGTGGTAGAAAATTCGTTTTTTCTTTTTTGAAAATTAATTTTTTGAACTGAAAATGCAACTAATTAAATTTTTGTTAAATTTTTTTCTCTCGAAAATTCAACTATTTGTTTGAAAAATAAAATATTTTTATGAAAAATTAAACACTTGGTAAACAATTAATTTTCTTGTCGAAAGTTCAATGTGTCGGATGGAAAATTCAACTTTTTGTTTTTTTATTGTTAAAAATTTAATTGTTAAAAATTCGTTTTTTTTTAGTTAAAAATTCATTTTTTAAACTAGAAATGTATCTATTCCATTTTTGGTTGAAAACTTATATTGTTTAGTTGTCAATATAACTATTTGGTTGAAAATTCAACTATTATGTTAGAAAATTCAACTATTTTTTTTAAACTGAACTATTTATTTGGAAAATCAACTATTTTGTTGAAAAATTAACAATTTTGGTAATAAATTAAACTATATAGGTAGAAAATTTAACTATTAGGTTGATTAATAAAATATTTATTTAAAAATGTTCACTACAAAATAGAAAATTAATTTTATCTTTACAAATTCGTATCTTTTGGTCAAATTAAACTAATAGACATTTTTTTTTGTTCGTCGGAAATTAATTTTCTAAATTTTCGAAATAATTTTTCTTTTTTTAAAAAGTCAGCATTTTGGTTAATTCGATTATTTTGTTAAAAAATAAAATATTCATTTAAAAAATGCACTCCCTGATAGAAAATTAACTTTTTTGTTATAAACTCGTCTTTTTTGGTCAAATTAAGCTAATAGAAAATTTTTTTTTGTTTGTTGAAAATTAATTAAAAATTTGTTAAAAATTAATCTTCTTTTTTGAAAAACAGCATTTTGGTTGAGGATTCAACTATTTTGTTAAAAATTCGTTTTTTTTTGTTGAAAATTCATTTTTCAAACTGAAAATGTAACTAATCCGTTTTTGGTAAAAAATTGTTTTTTTTTTTTAATTCAACTATTTTGGTAGAAAAATCAACTATTTGGTTCAAAAATATTTATTCGAAAAATTAATTAATTAATCAAATATATTAAATTTGTAGTTGCAAATTCATATTTTTTGGCCAAATTTGACAAATGTAACTTCACTAATTTTTGCTGAAAACTTATTTTTTTTTTTAGTTCAAACATCAAAATTCAAATATTTGGTTTAAAAACATTTGTCTTATTGCAAATTCGTCTTTAGGTAGAAAATTAATAATTTCGATAGAAAATAATCTTCTTGGTTAAAAAAATTAGATTTTCTGGTTGAAAATACATTAATTGGGTAAAGAAAATTTTTATTTTGTTGAATGGTGAATTATTCTATTGAAAATACAACTATTTTGTCAGAAATCATTTTTATTTCAACTGCAAATTTAATTTTTTTATTTTTGGTTCAAAAATGATCTTTTTTAGTTCAAAAATCAACTATTTGTTTGAAAATTCATGTATTTTAGTGAAAATCCGCCTTTTAGTAAAAAATTAATCTTCTATTTTGAAAATTCTTCTAATTGGTAAAAAATTCAATTGGTTTGTTGAAAGTTTGATTATTTGTCGAAAATTTAACTGTTTTGTTCAAAAATTCATCTTTTATGTTACAAAGTTCATCTTTTCCGGTTGGATATTAACTTTCTTATGCCAAATTCTTCCTTAAAAATTCTTGTTTTAACTATTTTGTTAAAAATTCCTCCTTTTTCGTTAAATTCAACTGGTTGATGATTTTTTTTGAATTAGTCCTTTTAACTGCAAATTTCACTAAACTACTTTTTGTTGAAAACTTTTTTTTTTAGTTCAAACTTCAAAATTCAAATATTTGCTTTAAAATTAATTTACTTTGTTGAGAATTTATCTTTTGGCAGAAATTAATTTTCTTGATTGAAAAATCAGCTTTGTTGGCCAAAAATTCATCAATTTGGTGAGAAAGTCAATTATTTTGTTGAAAGTTGAATTATTTTACCGAAAATTCAACTATTTTATTAAAAATGATTTTGGTTTCAATTGAAAAATGAATGTGGGGTTTTCTGGAAGTTTATTTTTAAATTGTGAATCAATTTTCTGCTTACTCTGCAAAAATTATTCGTGATGAAATGGATTTAATTTCAATCTAATTTTGAAAAATTAACTTTTCCATTTTTGGTTTGAAAATTGTCTTTTTTAGTTCAAAAATCCACCATTTGGTAGAAAATTTATATATTTTAGTAAAAATTCGTCTTTTTGTAAAATATTAATCTTCTTGGTTGAAAATTCATCAAATTGATGAAAAATGTAATAATTTGTTGAAAGTTTGAATATTTGTCGAAAATTTAACTATTTTTTTAGAAAATTCATCTTTTATGTTAGAAAAGTCATCTTTTTCGGTTGAAAATTAACTTTCATGTTAAAAATTCTTCATTCAAAATTCGTCTTTCAACTATTTTGCTAAAAATTTCTCCTTTTTCGTTAAACTGATTGATTTTTTTGTTTGTTAATTAGTTCTTTCATCTGCAAATTTAACTCCACTACTTTTTCTTGAAAATCGTTTTTTTTAGTTTAAAATTCAAATATATGCTTTAAAATTAATTTATTTTGTTGAAAATTTGTCTTTTGGCAGAAAATAATCTTCTTGGTTCAAAAATCAGCTTCATTGGTTAAAATTTCATCAATTTGGTAAAAAAATTCAATTATTTTGTTGAAAGTATAATTCTTCTACCGAAAATTTAACTATTTTATTAAAAATAATTTTTGTTTCAATTGAAAATTTATCTTTTTATTTTTTGTTTAAAAATTATCTTTTTTAGTTCAACAATCAACTATTTGGTTGAAAATTCATGTATTTTAGTGAAAAATCGCCTTTTGGTAAAAAATTAATCTTCTTGGTTGAAAATTTATCTAATTGGTCAAAAATTCAATTAGTTTGTTGAAAGTTTGATCCTTTGTCGAAAATTTGACTATTTTGATTAGTTAGTTGAAAATTAACTTTCTTGTTTAAAAGTTTTTTTTCCATATATTAAAAGTCAACTGTTTTCTAAAACATTATACTTTTCAGCTTGAAATTTTAACTACTTTGTTCAAAAGTCGTATTTTTTCGATAAATTAAACTGATTGATGATTTTTTTGTTAATTAGTTCTTTTACCTGCAAATTTAACTTCACAACTTTTTGTTAAGACTTTTTTTTTTAATTCAAACTTCAAAAGTCAAATATTTGGATTAAAAATCATTTATTTCGTTGCAAATTCGTCTTTTGGTAAAAACTGTTCAACTGAAAATTTAATTCTTCCATTTTTGGTTTGACACTTATCCTTTTTTGTTCAAAATTGAACTATATGTTTGAAAATTCATGTATTTTTGTGAAAATTCGTGTTTTAGTAAAAAGTTAATCCTTTTGGTTGGAAATTCATTTATACGGTAGAAAAATCAATTATTTCAAAGTTTGATTATTTTGTCGAAAATTCAACTATTTTATTTTAAATAATTTTTGTTTAAACTGGAAATTTAACTTTTCCATGTTTGGTTAAAAACTGATATTTTTTAGTTCAGAATTAAAAACAAGTTAGTTGAAAATTCATGTATTTTAGTGAAAATTCGTCTTTTGGTAAAAAAATTAATGTTCTTAGTTGAAAATTCATCTATATGGTAAAAAATTCAATTATTATGTTAAAAGTTTAATGAGTTTTTTGAAAATTCAACTATTTTTTCAGGTCATCGTTTCTGTTAGAAAATTCATCTTTTATGTCAGAAAAGGAATCTTTTTTGGTTAAAAACTAACTTTCTTGTTAAAAATTTTTCATTTACGGTTCAAAAATCGACTTCTTAGACATTAGACTTTTTTGCTTAAAAATTGAACTATTTTGTTTAAATTTCGTCCTGTTGCGTTAAATTCAGCTGGTTGATGATTTTTTTATAAATTAGTTCTTTTCACTGCAAATTTAACTACACTATTTTTTGTTGAAAATTTATCTTTGTTAGTTTAAACTTTAAAATTCGAATGCTTGGTTTAAAATTCATTTATTTTGTTGAAAATTCATCTTTTGGTAAGAAATTAATGATCTTCGTAGAAAATAATCCTTTTGGTTAAAAAATGATATTTTTTGGTTAAAAATACATCAATTTGGTAAAAAAATTAATTATTTACATTTTCGAGAGTATATCCGAAACATTCTTAAATCAGGGGAATAATTATAATGATTTTTCACTGAATTTTATAGCAAAATTTGGAAACTTTTCAAAGAATTTGATTACAATAAATCAAGAATTGTACAGTATTCCACAGATTTTTACATTATCGAGAGTAGGTCCGAAGAATTCCTAAACCATGGGATTAGTTATAATGATTTTTCACTGAATTGTAGTTTAATATTTTAACACTTTTTCAAAGAATTGGATAACAATAAATAAAGAATTGCACAGTACTCCACAGATTTTTACATGATCGGGAGTATATCCGAGAAATTCTTAAAACATAGGATTAATTATAATGATTTCTCTCTTAATTTTATAATAATATTTTTGCCTTTTTTTAAAGAACTTGATTATAATAAATCAAGATTTGCACAGTACTCCACATATTCTTACATTTTCGAGAGTATATCCGAAACATTCTTAAATCAGGGGAATAATTATAATGATTTTTCACTGAATTTTATAGTAACATTTTGAAACTTTTTCAAAGAATTTGATTACAATAAATCAAGAATTGTACAGTACTCCACAGATTTTTACATTATCGTGAGTATATCCGAAAAATTCCTAAACCATGGGATTAATTATAATGATTTTTCACTTAATTTTATAATAATATTTTAACATTTTTTCTAAGAATTTTATTACAGTAAATCAAGAATTGCACAGTATTCCGCAGATTTTTACAATATCGATAGTATATCCGAAAGATTCTGAAATCATGGGATTAATTATAATGATCTCTCACTGAATTTTATAATAATATTTTAACCTTTTTTCGAATAATTTGATTACAGTTAATCAGGAGTTGCACAGTAATCCACTGATTTTTCCATTATCGAGAGTTTATCCGAAAAATTCTTAAATCATAGGATTAATTATAATGATTTTTCACAGAATTTTAAACTAATGTTTTAACACTTTTTAAAAAAATTTGACTACAAATAATCAAGAATTGCACAGTATTCCACAGACTTTTACGTTATGGAGAGTATGTCCGAGAAATTCTTAAATCATGGGATTAATGGTAAAGATTTTTCACTGAATTTTATAGTAATATTTTAAAACTTTTTAGAAGAATTTGATTACAATGAATCAAGAATTGCACAGTACTCCAGAGATTTTCGCATTATCGAGTGTATATCCAAAAAATTCTCAAATCATGGGATTGATTATAATGATTTTTTATTGAATTTTATAATCGTATTTTAACCTTTTTTCAAAGAACTTGATTACAATGAATCAAGAGTTGCACAGTACTCCACAGATTTTCACATTATCGAGAGTATATCCGAAAAATTCTCAAATCATGGGATTAGTTACACTGATTTTTCACTGAATTGTAGTTTAATATTTTAACACTTTTTCAAAGAATTGGATTACAATAAATCAAGAGTTGCACAGTACTCCACAGATTTTTACATTATCAAGGGTATATCCAAAAAATTCTTAAATCATGGGATTAATTATAATGATTTTTCACTGAATTTTATAATAATATTTTAACATTTTTTCAAAGAATCTAATCACAATAAATCAAGAATTGCGCAGTATTTCACAGATTTTTACATTATCGAGAGTATGTCCGAAAAATTCTTAAATCAGGGGATTGATTAAAATGATTTTTTACTGAATTTTATAATAATATTTTAACACTTTTTCAATGAATATGATCACAAGTAATCAATAATTAAACAGTATGCCGCAGATTTTTACATTATCGAGATTATATCCGAAAACTGCTTAAATCATGAGATTAATTATAATGATTTTTCACTTAATTTTATAATAATATTATAAGATTTTTTCAATGAATTTAATTCCAATAAATCAAGAATTGCATAGTATTCCACTGATTTTTAAATTATCGAGAGTATGTCCGAATAATTCTGAAATCATGGGATTAATTATAATGATTTTTCACTGAATTTTATAATAATATTTCAAAACTTTGTCCAAGAATTTGATTACAAGAAATCAATAATTAAACATTAGTCCACAGATTTTTGCATTATCGAGAGTATGCCCGAAGAATTCTTAAATCATGGGTTTCAATGTAATGATTTGCCACTTAATTTTATAAAAATATTTCAACACTTTTTCAAAGAATTTGATTACGAGAAATCAGTAATTATACAGTAGTCCACAGATTCTTACATTATCGAGAGTATGTCCGAAAATTTTTTAAATCATGGGATTAATTGTAATGATTTTTCACTGAATTTCATAATAATATTTTCAAATTTTTTCCAAGAATTTGATCACAAGAAATCAATAGTTGAACAGTACTCCACAGATTTTTACGTTATCAAGAGTATGTCCGAATAATTCTGAAATCATGGGATTAATTATAACGATTTTTCACCGAGTTTTATAATAATATTTTAACATTTTTTCCAAGAATTTGATTACATGAAATCAATAAGTAAACAGTACTCCACAGATTTTTACATTATCGAGTGTATATCCGAATAAATTTTAAACCATGGGATTAAATATAATGATTTTTCACTGAATTTTATAATAATATTTCAACCTTTTTTCAAAGAATTTGCTTAAAATAAATCAAGAATTGCACAGTATTCCACATACTTTTACATTATCGAAAGTATGTCCGAAAAATACCTTAATCATGCGAATAATTATAATGATTTTTCACTGAATTTCATAATAATATTTTCAAATTCTTTTCAAGAATTTGATTACAGGAAATGAATAATTCAACAGTACTCCACAGATTTTTACATTATCGAGATTATGTCCGAAAAATTCGTAAATCATGGGATTAATTATAATGAGTTGCCACTTAATTTTATCATATTATTTTAACACTTTTTCAATGAATTTGATTACAATAAATCAAGAATTGCACAGTATTCCACAGCCTTTTACATTATCGAGAGTATATCCGAAAAATTCTTAAATCATGGGATTAATTATAATGATTTTTCACTGAATTTTATCGAGAGAGTAAACAAAGGATACAAGTACATCCTTACTGTAATTGACATATTTTCAAAATTTGCTTGGGCTGTTCCCGGTAAATCCAAGAAGGGCGAAACTGTAGCTGCACCATGGAATCTGTACTTGATAAAGGACGTGTACCAAAAAATGTACATGTTGATAGTAGTAAAGAACTTTACATCTCACATTTTGAAAATCTTATAAAGCGATACAAGACAAATTTGTACTCGACATTTGGTAATTTAAAAGCATCAATTTGCTAGCGATTTAATCGTACCTTAAAAAATAAAATGTGGATGCAATTTAGCTTGCAGGGTATTATAAGTGAATAAATATTTTGAAGGATTTAGAGATGTCTCACAACGATACCAAACATCAGACTATTAGAATGAAACCAAATGATGTTAATAAGCAAAATGAGAAAAAATTGTTGTTTGATGCATACAAAAATTTTAATGCGAAACTAGCAGTTAAGAAAACTAAATTTGTAGTTGGAGATGGAGTACGTATAAGTAAAATTAAGCATGTTTTTGAGAAAGGCTACACACCGAATTGGACAACTGAAATATTTACCATAAGTCATGTTAAGAATACCGAACCAGTGACGTATATGCTTAAATGTTATCAAGATAGAGCTATTGTAGGTAGTTTTTATGAACAAGTACTTGGCAAGTTAGACATCCAAACATTTATCTTGTGGAAAAAGAACTGAAAAAACGTGGAAGTGTGCTGTTTGTAAAATGGTTAGCTTTTGACGACTCTCGCAATACTTGGATAGATAAGTCTAGTTTGTAAGTATCTTTGTATTAATATTAAGGTTTTTCTGAATAAAGTTGATTATTCTCAAACATATATATATTTTTACTTACTTAGACGTCTAGCTAACCTTAATCTAGTAAATGAAAAAAGGCAAATATCGTTTAAATTATATTTTCATTCAGATTCTCATACACAATCATGAAATACATTGAAATTTTAATGCATAAAGGTACCATTCACACACACATCTGATGTAAGTAATAATATGTAATAATTATTAACTTGAATATTAAACTAATTAATTTATTGACTCATTCTAGCAGGATAGGGAATTAGGATTGAATACACATAGTTTTATTTGTTTAATCTAAATTTTTATTCAACAACAATCTTAAACTATTTTTAATACATCACATTCATTAAAAAAATCTTAACCTAGATTTATAGAAGTATTCACTAATATATTGCATATTTATGATGCAACTTATTAATAATTGCTTGAGACTCAGGGCTTTGTAGTGAATGGTTACTATTAATACAAAATTGCAACTCATATACAAGATCGTTTGAATCCGTATGAAGCAATGTATAACGTTCAAGATAGTAAAGCTCCTCCTCCTCATTCACCTCCTCCTTATCTATCTCATTCTTAACATTTAATATTAAATGTGAACATTGTATTTTAGCAACTTCTCGTGCTAGCTGTGTACTGTTAAATGCAATCATTTCAATGAATATAATATTGAAATCCTGAATAGATGAACCGTGAGATGCAGTTTTATCATTAGCTCTTTTTCTAAACAAGTGATCATTTTTCTTCATATATGTTAGAATTTCAGATTCAGGCAGCACTTTTTGCTCTCTACAAATTGTTTCAATGAGAGTTTTCACTATACTCTATTTGACAATTGTAATCTGTCTTAAACCGTAGTCCTCGTTTGAAAATAAACGTTCTTCAATACAATGTTTAAGACTTTTTAACATCAGAAAACTCATTTCTCTTATTAAAAATGAGTAAAATGAATTCTGATCTCTTGTTTGCTCCACTGCTATCATTTTTTATTAAAATGGGTTCGAAAGCGAAGTTGAAAATTCCAACATTTCAAGACTCCCTCCACTGTATCTCCCGGTACTCTCTTCAGTGTTTCTTTTTCATTAAAAAATGACGCAATGATTTTGAAATTGCTTTTTAATAGCAGCCAATCTTCTTTATTCAGGAAAATATAACATCGTGGATGACTGCTTACTAATTTCAGAAAAGCAGAGAAACTTCCATCTTTATTTTTAAACCAACTCCAACCACAGCTTGTTTAGTGAATGAAGAATTCAAATTATATATTGTTGAAAGCATTATTTCATTCTGACGTATAAGAGACATCTTGATTTATGTATATCAAAAATGAGCTCAGATCAAAATTTTGTTGTCACTTATCTCAAGTCTGTTGTAGAGCTTTTTAAGAATGAGTTTCCTAAGCTATTTAATTGTAAGTATGACGTATCATATACAACTGAAGGGTAAGTGCTAATGCGTGAACTTATATAGGATGAAGAGAATAAGATTAATGTTTGCTCTTTCTTTTTCTAGTTGGAACACTTAACCAGCAGTTCTTCGCTTCCTCATCATCATCCTTCACCTCATCCTTCTTCTCCTAATCCTTCTCCTACAAATAAGAGTCCTTGATTGTGACCACGGTCGTATACACAGGTCCGAGGGCTCTCGTGGTGGGGGAAGTTCCTTTATTAAAGCTTCCGATTATTTTGCAAAGTTGCCACTTCCAGTAGTGGCGTAATAGTAGAGTAGAGAAAGTGGCGGATTAATTTAAAATTTTAATTACAAGAAGTCAATTTAATACAGATGTATTCAATAATATGAATAATGTAGATGCATTTTTTATTAATAAAAAATGATGAACACATATTGATACTAAAAATTATATGATATAAAGTAAATTGCATGAAACTGATTTTTGAAAATATTAAAATAGTGTGATGAGTGGCCTTAACACACATTTTTAATCATAATAAAAATTTCCTATAAATAAAAATTGTCAATAGCAAATCAAGTTAACCGATAAAATATTTACAGTAATCAAAACTCCAAACGGTAGAAAAAAATAACGAACAATAGTAATTAATGGACAAATAAATATATATTATTAAATAAATACATACTTAAGTGTAATATTTTAGGATCGAGGCAGTATTTAATACCATAATTCAGGTCCCTACGATTCGGTGCGTTGACACCAGTTGATCATTGATTTACCATTTTTTCTTCACTTACTTTTTTAACGTCAAAGCCAGAGGACTCGAATTTTCTCGCCGATAGTAATAGCTTTGATCTTATTATAATTTTTTGTAAAGTTCCATTATTGGCTGCAAATAGGGTAACATAGGGACCACACCTTGAAAATAGGGTACTTTAGGGACCTTAACTGAATATAGGGTACAATAGGGGATACAAGGACCGGTCTGTGAGGCCTGTACTTAAAATAAAGAAGAAGCCTTTAAACTCTTTGTCTTTTGATACTAGTTTCAGTAAAAATAATGACACTGGCGGAATCTATTACAATTAACATTTTTAAATTTCAAGCAAGAGAAGGACTTAATAATCTTGGTTTATTACATAAACAAGTCGGAATGATTTCAAATATTATTAAGGTTTAATGACTGTTTCCTTTTTAAATCTTTTAAAACTGTGGATTTAAAAATTATAAATCTCGTTGATCAGCTTTCAGGCAGATTCTAAAGAAAACCTTAAACAAAATTGTACGCCAGAATGGGAACGTTTAGAGGTGAATATTTTTTAATTAGATATCTTGAAAATTGAAAACTTGAACTTCAAATCTACAAAAAAATTTTATAATATCGGATTAAAACACTCCAAATTTTTTTTCTTCAAGTATGTAACTGCGCAATGTTTCCCGCGCGTATAATACTGCTAGTATTGTGTATTTTAATGTAACAGTACTGGGTTTTAAATTCTTCTAAAAGTAAAAAAGTGCCTCACTGGTAGGCCTATAATAAACAATTTTCAAAATTGTACGTCTTTATCAATTTATAAACGTTTCGAAATAATTAAAACTTTAAAGACTTGATCATTAAAATCGTCAAATTAAAGTCTCAAACGATTATTTTTAAGAATTTCAAAACAAACTCAGTTCAATCTCACATGAATCCATATGATATGAAGTGATATTTACAATAAGTGGACATATTTTTCTACTAACCCCATGGTTTACAAAAAATTTCGCGAAAAAAATAAATTCAATTTCATTTCCCAGTCCACTGGCCACCCTAATACCCACTCTTAATGAATTCTATAAATTAATTTTTTTAATTTCTAAACGCCAGTCGAGGAAACTTACCATTAGAACATGTGACTTTGGCCTGGGTATTATTCACCGATGAAGAAGAAAGACCTAAAGTTGGAGCAGACGTTGTGGCAAGGGATGTACTAGATGTCGTTGTGCTCGTCTCGTATTGCGAATCTTTATTTCCGGTGCTATTTAGTTTGTGATTATGAGAACTAGATTGCGACTGACTTCCGTAATTGTAAGCATAAACCTGCAAAAACACAATTTAAATGAGTCAATTCTATTAAATTTCAACATATTCTACTGATTGCAGACTAATTTACCAACAATTTCTTATACAATGATTTATAATGTCTATCCGCCAGGTGATTTTAAATTTCCCGTCATTTCCCGGTCAATTTTTTATTTTCCCGGTTTTGGAATTGTCCTTTTTGATGTGTAAACATCTTAGACCTCGATATGGTCATGTGTCAGAGACCGGGGGCTTGCTTCTCTTCACCCACTTAAAGGAGCCCCTCAGTTATTCTCTCCATATCTCTCTATAAAAAAATTGTTATTTCCGAACTTATTGGTATTTTTCGGAAACATTAAAATTTGATGTTTTTTCAAACAACTTCTAGTAAAATTAACTCATACTGCCTTTCATTTATGCCCATAAAACGGGTACTTTTTATCACCTTTTACGCAATAATTGAAAGAAAATTTACAGTTTATTATCATTAAAACTAGGGTGCTTGTTCAAACTATTGGAAAATAGATGCCTGGAAACTTTTGCACGGCATCACATGTAAAAGAAAATAAATTTTTATACTCCTACATGTACGTGAGTTATTCCTTGCTTTATGTAAGATTTCAATTTCAGTTAACGCTTATCGAAGATGTTTACACATAAATCTGTCTTTGCCCGTAGTTTAGGGCGCACGTGATGTTTTTTTTTGTTCTAAATGTCCATGTCCTAACTCGGAATTTTAATTCTGTTGGAAATTTCCCCGTTGCAAGTCAAAATTGGTTAGTTTGTTTCGAAAATGCCCCGCTTCAAATCAGAATTCTTTTGGAAAATTCCCCGTTACAAGTAAAAATGGCGATTCTTTTGGAAAATTCACATGCATACATTTAAAGTATGCATAGATGCAGACTTAAAGTATGATTTCCCATGAAAACCTCAAAATCGATACTTTAGAAATTTGTTTGCAAATACTCGAAAATTCACTGTTATGAGTCATATTAAATCAGGGTGTCTACACAAATTTTGGAAAAAAAATTCCCTGACAATTCCAGGTTTTTTTCAGGTACCTCAAGTTATCTTCAGGTAACATTTTTCATAGTAGCGAGCCATTCAAATATTTCACATTTTTTAAAGCAATCGACTTGGAATATGTATACAGTTTCGCGAGTTTATTATAATTAATGTTTTTTTCTGTTTCTAGCGATTCAATGAATATGTTTGATTTAGAAAGCTTTAACAAATTACATTACAAGATTTTGTTAAATATATGAGCAACATCGATTAATTAAATAATTAAATAATACTAAAAACATAATTAATCATTTCCTGAAATTGTCTCGAAAGTTCATGAACTTGAATAATAATTCAAACAAATTTTTATTTTCTCTTCTTATACTTAATATTCAGTAGTGCATATCTAGGTAGAATTAATGTAGGTACTACATTAAATTCAATTTAAACCGTTTGAAATTCCTAACTATTCAAGTAAAAATATTAGAATAGTTACATTTTCAATTTTAAAAAAATAACTTAAAAAAACTAATTTTGAACAAAATAGTTAAATTTTCAAACTGATGAATTTACAACTGAAATGATGAATCTTTATCTGGAATAGTTATACGAGGTCGCAGGGTGCTAAATCTGGAGAATGCTGGATGAGGTAGCAGTTCGTAGCCCAATTCATGGATTTTTGCCATCGTGACTACACACGTGTGCACCCTTGAATGTGAATAATGGAAATCTACATTATCGACCAAAGTTAAATCCTCTAATACAGAAAAATTATTTTCGTCATACAGACTGGATGGAGGTAACTTTTTTAGCCTTCTATATATTTATGTACAGGCAGTCGTTACGCGCACCGAAATTTCGGTACAAATAGCCGGTTTTTTTCGACACAAATAGACGGAGCTGGAAATGGGGCTATTTTTACCGAAATATCGGTACGAATAGCCCGATTTTGTCAGTACGTGTAGACCCGCCCTTATATACAATCAAAAGAAAGGCTTCACTAAAATTATTTCCATGGAATTTTTATTTAGTACACTATACCTTTTGACTTGATACAAAAGCGAGATCTCTTAACTAATTTATCAAACGAATGAATTCCGTCATTAAAAATTAAAATCGGTTATGAATTGCTTTCTTTATGCAAGTTTGAAAAGAGAAGTCAAATTGCCAAAAAGATCAAATTTAAAAGAAAATTTCACGTGAAGTTCTAATTTGAAAAATATAATACTTCGTTTTTGGGGGTTTTGGGCACCCAGTATCAGGGAAAAAATTTCCAGCTAAATCGCTAACATGTTCGCGCAACCGATAAAAAAAAAACCTTTGGAATGACCCATATTTCATTTTAAATATCCAATATTTTTGTCGTATCTAATTTGTCTTCCTTGAATTAATAATTGCGATGGACAGATGCCGTACTGTAACCGTCGAGTACGGTACAGCGAATTAGTCAAGAAAAATGACATATTGAGAATTGTGGTAGACCATTTCGCCACCTTTTGACAAAAGTCATATCTAGAAAGAGTAGGTACTCGGCTGTCAAAGCCCATGTGAAAAGTGTAAATAAATCAGTAGAACAAATATTTTAATTTTTTAACGAAAATTGTCACCTGTTGTCTACCTAATTATGGAGACAGAAGTGCTTTTCTCTCCTAAGGGGTCGAAAAGCCGAATCTTATGCTCTGTTTTTGGCTGTCATACGACAGCGCGTAAAAATCCGGAACTGAGTTTTCACCACTTTCCAAAAGCCGGTATGACAATTAAATATACAAATGAACTTGGACAAAGTGAATTATTCGATAGAAGGAATATTTGGAAAATATTTTTGAGAATGGGCAAAGAAATGACAGCAAATATGCTAGTTTGCTCGCATGATTTTCGTAAGAGGACTACTCGTTATACACAGGGCTAGGTAAGTCTGGAATCTATTTGTTATATTATTTTATAGCTTTATATTATTTTTTTAAATTTATTGTTTTATTATTTTTAGCTTTTTTTTAATGGGGAAATATAACAGTATTTGCATGTATATTAACCCTATTATAAACCTCGCCTATTACCTAACCTCTAAGTTTTATCTTGTGTGTGTAATGCTGTGCTAATAATATATATGTTATGACTAAAGTCCGAAATCTGGCTAATACTAGGTTTAGCCGGCTAAAGCTAGTTCTATCCAACGACTTTGGATAAAGTTGATTTAAAACATAAAATAATAGTAATTTCGGGCTTTATCCGGATAAACTTAGCATTAGCCAAACGTCTCTGGATAAAGCTGGAGTTATAATGAAAATAAACTTTTACATATTCAGTTACATGTATTTTCGTCACGTAAAATTTTAGGACTCATAGATACATTTTAAAGTATATTTTTACAATATATTGTTAATTGAAAAAAAGTAAACAGTATTATTTGTTGACGCAAGACATGCTGTGATGACATTTTGAGTTACAAAGAACGCCCGCCAATTTATAAATTTTTAAATTTTATTTATTGTTTATTAATTAATTTATTAATTTATACAGTTATATCTCGTAAATCCTTGACCTCCTGTATGAGATTGGATGTTAGCAAGTTGCCGTAAACTTTTTATTTCCTCTGATACATCTGCTATCTCGACGAGTTCTGCATTGCACGATGTAAATTGATTCTTTGTAAATTTGGTGTCTATCGTTCCGTCAGCATTGCCTAATTTGTAGAATCCTGCGTCACCTACGTCAATAATTACCATTAAAACATTTCTAAAGTCTCCTCGACCTCTGCCAACGTCAGGTAACGGTACTCTGACAGTATTTCCAACTTTACATATTGGAAATTGAGAGTTTAATCTATTTTTCATTTTTTCAGATTGCGAAGTCAAACCTTCCTTGGCATTCATTCTGTTTTGAATAATATCAGCCTCCTTCTTAAAAATTTGACAAATTCCGTTTTTGAGGGAGCCATTACACTTATCAAATACACTTTTTGTTGTTGTACGTGTAATTACTGCGTCAACTACATCGCATTCTTGTTTGTCAGCCAGTGTTGGCTCCGTCGCAATTAAGTTATTGTGCTCCATTATTTCTTGTAATTCCTCTTCGCTAAGAATATTTAAATAAACTTCTTTTGGTAGTGATGTTGTGCATAATCCTAATTTTCCATCGGAACCAAATATCTATAAGATCCACTTGACATCTACTATTCATCTCTGAAAAAACCATAGGTCTCAAGGCCAGGATCATTCGATGCTTACCACCATTTCCTACAGAAATGTTAGCATCTTATAGGATATCGAACATTTTGTAATTTTTAACATAATACTTGATATTTGTTTAACCTGTAATTATGAAATTTAATAGAATATAAAAAATTTAATACATTTTAAATAGACTTTGAACTTTTTTTATGTGCTTAATTAATTACCTTTATTCAAAGGAACAATTAGTTTTTCTACACCTCCAACAATGAAAGCATCAAATCGCTGTAATCGTCGACGCTGTATAGTTGTCAAACTTTTGGCTTCTTTCGCACTTTTAATATCTTTTAAATAAGTGTTAGCCCGAAATTCGTTACTTTTTTCAGCTTTATCCAGATGTTTTGGATATAACTAGCTTTAGCCGGCTAAACCTAGTATTATCCAATATCGGACTTTAGCCGTAACATATATATATATATATATTGCTCAGTTTATGGTGCTGCGAGGGCTTTGGCTGATTCAAATCGAAGGCTCAAACCGACGATGGATCAAAAGACCCTGGTTGGCAATTGTGGACGTTTCGAGTGTCACAACTTTATACAAATCCATCCAAAACACCCGGAAGGAAGGGCGGTGCATTGACAAAGTAAAAGTGACAACTGACAAATTACCTCCACATAAAGAACCTCGCTGAGTTTTCAAAAGGCAGCACAGTTGTGGGAGACCACACGTAACTCGAGAGTTTTCAATCGAAATGGGCGTATCACTACACAAAACCTCAAAAGGGATTATGGTTCGGATTTGGGCGTGGTAGGAATATTTTTGACAAATTTACAACATCACGATGACGGATTTGCCGCTAAATAGTTGCTTTTCCTTGCCCGTTACCTGTTACTGGGAAGCCGGAAATCAATATGCAAACGCGGATGGTCAAAAGTCGAGTGTCCAAAAGTCATTTACTCTCGGAGAATGGAAAATATGAGTTATTATGAGCTCCCAACAGGGACGCATCTTCAAATTTCAAAATAGAGACATTCTCATCCTTTATTTTTAGTTTCAAAATTGTTGGTGAAGACTGTAAAAATTGTAAAGATCCTCAGAGTATTATAACTGATCCCTAAAGATTTTAACAATACTCTGAATTTTGTTTAGACAACCTAAACCTCTCATGATGTCTTATAATCTGGACCATTATCCAGATAGAATAAACATCTGTTAAAAATCTGAAACAATTGAAAATAATTGTTTATCTGGGTATTGTATCCGACACTTGCAGTTCATGGTTATCTTTTCAATACCCTAAACAATCCCTTCAAAATAACCGTCTCATTATCAAAAATCCCAAAACATTGTAAGGATCCTCAGAGTATTATAAATATTCTCTTTCTCTAAAGATTTTAAAGTATCCTCTGAATTTCGTTTAGACAATATAAACCTCCCATGATGTCCTATAATCCGGGCAATCATCCAGATACAATAAACATCTGTTAAGAATCTGAGACAACTGGAAACAATTGTTTACCTGGATATTGTATCCGATACTTGTAGATCATAGTTATCTTTTGAACATTATCATAAACAAGACCTTTGTCTCAACAGTCTCGTAATCAAAAATCCCAAACATTGTAAGCATCCTCAGATTATCGTAACTATTCTCTTTCTCTAAAGATTTTTAAGTATTCTCTGAATTTCGTTTAGACAATGTAAAAATGGTGAAGATCCTCAGATTATTATAACTATTCTCTAAAGATTTCAAACATCCTCTGAATTCAGTTTAGATAATCTAAACCTCCCATGATGTCCTATAATATGGGCAATCATCCAGATACAATGAACATCTGTTAATAATCCAAAACAATTGAAAAGAATGATTTATCTGGATATTGTATCCGATACTTGCAGATCATAGTTATCCTTTGGACATTATCATTAACAAGACCTTCGTCTCAAAAGCCTCATAATAAAAAATTCCAAACATTATAAGGATTCTCAAATTATTATAACTATTCTCTATAAATTGTATCCTCTGAATTTCGTGTAGATAATCTAAACCTCCCATAATGTCTTTTATTCTGGGCAATCATCCAGACACAATAAACATCTGATCAGAATCAGAAACAATTGAAAACAATTGTTTATCTGGATATTGTATCCGATACTTGTATAGATCATAGTTATCCTTTGAACATTATCATAAACAAGACCTTCGTCTCAACAGTCTCATAATCAAAAATCCCAAACATTGTAAGCATCCTTAGATTATCGTGACTATTCTCTTTCTTTAAAGATTTTAAAGTATCCTGTGGATTTCGTTTAGACAATATAAAAATGGTGAAGATCCTCAAATTATTATAACTATTCTCTAAAGATTTCAAACATCCTCTGAATTTAGTTCAGATAATCTAAACCTCCCATGATGTCCTATATTATGGGCAATCATCCAGATACAATTAACATCTGTTAACAATCCAAAACAATTAAAAAGAATGATTTATCTGGATATTGTATCCGATATTTGCAGATCATAGTTATCCTTTGGACATTATCATTAACAAGACCTTCGTCTCAACAGTCTCATAATAAAAAATTCCAAAATTGATAAGGATTCTCAAATTATTATAACTATTCTCTATAAATTTTATCGTCTGAATTTCATTTAATCTAAATCTCCCATGATGTCCTGTAATCTGGGCAATCATTCAGACACAATAGACATATGTTCACAATCAAAAACATTTGAAAATAATTCTTTACCTGTATATTGTATCTAACACTTGAGGTCCTAGTTATATTTTAAACATATTGAACTAGACCATCGTCACAACCGTCACATAATAAAAAACCCAAAACATTGCAAGGATCCTCCAGAGTATAATAACTATTCTCTAAAGATTTTAACCATTCTCTGAATTTCATTTAGATAATCTGAATAACCTCCCATGATGTCCTCTAATATGGGCAATCATCCAGATGCAATGAACATCTGTTAACAATCCGAAACAATTGAAAAGAATGGTTTATCTGGATATTGCATCCGACTCTTGCAGATCATAGTTATCTTTCAACAATCCTAAACAATCCCTTCGTCTCAACCGTCTCATAATAAAAAATCCCACATTGTGAGGATCCTCAGAGTATTGTATAACTATTCTCTGAGGATTTTAACCATTCTCTGAATTTCATTGAGATAATCTAAGCCTCCCATGATATCCTATAATTTTTGCAATCATACAGATACAATGAAAATCTGTTAGGAATCCGAAACAGTCGAAAAGATTTGTTTATCTGAATGTATCCGACACTTGCAGATCATGGTTATCTTCTAAAGATCTTAAACAATCCCTTCTACTCAATCGCCTCATAATCAAAAATCCCAAAACAACGGAAGGATCCTCAGAGTATTATAACTATTCTCTTTCTCTAAAGATTTCAACCATACTTTGAATTTCGTTTAGAAAATCTAAACCTTTCATAATGTCCTATAATCCGGGCAATAATATAGATACAATAAACATCTGTTGAGAATCGGAAACAATTGAAAATGATTGTTAATCTGGATACTGTATACAACATGTCGAGAAACGTAACAAAAGTGGTCAGAAATGGTCAGAAGTCCTGACTTTTTTTTCTGACGATTCCTGACTTTTTTTAGTAGGGGTAACATTTACAGAACGTGTCCGCTGGGATGATCGGAGAGTCATCCCACTGGCCACGTCTAAACATTTTTTAATAAATTAAGAAGCTATCAAGCAAGTCAGTCAGTCTCTTCGGTGTATTAAAGAAAGAGTTTAAGTTTATTTTCTATATAAAATTACATGTGAAAAAGTATGGACGTAAGTGACGTAGGTAATTTACATGTAAAAAACTACGTAAATTACCTAAGGTATATTATTACGTACGCAACCCTGCTTGACAGCGAGGTGAGTCATGAGCATTGACATATAGAAATGGACTGGCTACTCCATGGGTGAAACGCGAATGACAATTAGAAAGAGAAGGGTGAGAGTGTCGGGATCTGTCTCTTTCTGGTCGAAGGTGATTTGTCTAGAATTTTCATGTGTCGATGTTCTAGACCAATCACCTTCGACTAGAAAGGGCTGGTTGCCCATCAGTCTCTCTCTTCTATTTCTAATTGTCATTCGCGTTTCACCCACGGAGTAGCCAGCCCATTTCTATATGTTGATGGCCAAGCCCATACGACTGTGTGTAAGAGAAATGGCGGAATTCAGCGCCACCTACCATGGTTTTAGTAACTAAGACTCTGTGAGCATGCATCAATGCGTATGCATGCATTAATTGATGGTTTGAGTGTGTTGAAATAAACTTTTAAATCAAGGTAAATTAAATAATTAATGCAAAATCCAGGATGTACTGAACAGAAAATATGTAAAAATGACTACAAATATGTTTTTCGTACTTTCCGTGTGTTACTTCCAGAATTTCTCATCAATTCTTCAATTTATTTTCGATTAGACATTTTATTCACGGTTTCAAAAAGCAATTCTTGTAAAAAAACACCTCACGCATATTTTTCAAATTGAAATTGATTACTTTTTTGGAATTTTCACAAATAGAAATATAAAATTTAGTAAATGGTTTTCCTAGAATCAATTTCATTTTGTATATGCCACTATTTATTTACTCAAATCTGTATTTCTGTTTGAAAAAATTGCACAAAAATTAATCAAGTTTAAAAAATATGCGTATATTATAGATATATTTTGCCTGACTTACTTTTTGAAAATGTCATTAAAATTTGTAGTTGACAATAAATTGAAGGAAAGATGCAAGATTCTGAAAGTATTACACTGGAAATACAGAAAAAATGTGAAATAATTTTTCTGTTTAGCAAAGTGTGGTTTTTGGAATTTACAGACAGATTTTTGACCAGGCACTTGTCTTCTTTTACAACCGTGCATGCCACATTCCTTGCGATCAATTGTTGACATTTTTTTTACTCTTATAATAATTGGTTACAAATAACACGACTAACACGTAAGCCATGCCAAAACATAACCTCACTTTTATGAATGCGCAATCCTCTTGCCTCTTTACGTCCCTCATCATCAAACCATTTGCGCCACCTACCACCACTTTTTAAACTAATCTGTACCCCTCTGTGCCCCGCCCCTGTCGACTCTTTGGCCATTTCTATTACACAATTTCTGGAATGAAACTCACTTTTTGTTTTCTTTTTTTTCTATATAGATAGCTTACAATGTCCTCTACAAGCCCTGTGAATATCGAAATGGAACCTCGCTTAGTTTTCGAGAAATATGTATTTAAATACATATGCCAAAACCATGCACACGATGTGAATAACCACATAAATAATATACGAACAATAGAAGACTATTATATTCGTATGCACGAACTTCACAGTTCAGACTCTCGGACGCTGGGCACACCAATACACCATGCCACGGTGTATCTTCCTAATTATTTTTCGAAAGGTGAGGGAGATCTCATTTTGATATTGACAGGGATTTTTTAAGCTATTTATAAAAAAAAAAGTGTAAAATATGACAAGCGACGTCTGGCGACGTTATAAGTGACAAGCACTTTCACCGTCTAAGATTTGAACAGCGCTACCTATCGTTTGGACGCGAAGTTACTCCTGATTAGCACTCCATGTAATATATGCTCTAAGAGTGCTCCCAATTTGATTCCCCGACCACACTGCGCATGCGTCGGACCAGCAGCATCATTGGATTTTGATCGCGCGCTTATTTGAAATGATTAAATATACAAATCAATTTTTTACAATAGATATGTAATAATCATAAAGTGCAAAAAATATTATGAATGATTTAAAATTTACATTGGTAAAACAAAGTATTCCTTGCTTTGAATTTAAAATCAATAATTTACTTGTAAAGAGTACAAACAAATAATTATTTCACCTTGCACTCTAAAACACTATTTTGAGATCTGAAAATTAAGTTTTATTATTTCCACAATGATTTATTATGAAAATTTGATTCACACGTGTAATAGTTGTACCTCAATGGGCGCTATTTATAATTTATTCCATAAGTGCTAATATTATCTAATTACTTAATGTTTTCGATGTTCAAGGATTGCCGACCACTGTCAATAAATTTTCAAGATGTTATAGTTAATTTTCGATCATTTGGTATATTTTTTGTGATAAGAAATATTTTAAAAATATACCAAATGATCGAAAATTAACTAGAACATCGTGATCATTATTTAATTACTTTTGAAAATAACAAAAAAGCATTATAATTGAATATTCTTATCAATTCTCGATAAATTCTCGAAGTTTCGATAACATACCGGTATGTTATCGGTAATATTACCCGATTTTGATTTACCGAGAATTTAAAAACTGTACTCATGAGTGAATCTTACGTCCCAGGATCTGCAGTCGAATTTCATTCCTTTGTAGCAATTTGCTGATTCGTTGAATGAGAGTTCGGAATGCTGCCGTTGAGTGGTGGAAGCCACTACCGCAAGACTAGGTTAAGCTTAAATAAAAACACCATTGTTCACTGAATCACAATATTTATTCAATAGTTTATTTAATTTTATTGTTCACAGGTGGTTGATGCACACTAATGCATTCATTATTTATGTTTTATTTTTCAATTGATTTTAAATATTGTAAAGTCAAAATAATAATAAATTATAATTATTTTTAAATAACTAAATAAATCAACATTTTTACTGTATACTTACCCCTGGCATTTACCTTTCGTTTCATGCTATTTTAGGCTCTAATCACAATTTTGGGGATTTAAGAGAAAAGCAAAAAAGTTATTAACTTGACCTCATATGTTTTTTTAATATATAAAAACTTTTCAAAACCTTTAATGTCTGAAAATACTTATCTCAACATTACAAAATTTAGTTTTTACAATTTTATTTTAATCGTGAAATAATTTTAATTGGAAATTAATCATTAATAATATTAATTAATATTATAATTTAATTTTATAATTCAATATTCAATTATAATATTAATAATATTAATTAATATTCCTAAATGTTATTTGAATATGAGACACATTGATTTTGATTTGAAAAACTCTTGTAAATAGTTGGTCATTTTATAAACTGTACTCCATTTTTGTACCATGTTTGACCTGATGGAATAGATTTTTAGAATGAAATCATAAACATATCTGCATTAATTAGTGTTTAATTGAAAATTATATTTTTTGTTGACATTTTTATTTGACATATCTGAAATATTGAAAAATTGTGTGAAATTTTGTCAAGAATCATGTGAAAATTATATTTGAATAACCTTAACATAAGCAAACAAAATACCTTAAAAAATAAATAGTTATTCCAAATTTTTATTTTGTATGAAAAAATATGTTTCGCCTTAAATTATAATTTTGTTGAAATTTGCCTTTTTTCTTCACTAACAAATTTTTTTATTTAAAAATTTCTTTATTTTGTTGAAAATTCGCTTTTTATTGAAAATATTTTTTTTATGGAAATAACAATTATTAAATTTTTCGTTGAGAATGAACCTTTTTTGCCTAAAAATGAAACTATTCGGTTGGATTTTTTTTTGTTTCATTCAAATTTTTATTTAAAATATCTGAAATCTTAGAAAATATTTCGAAACTTTCTCAAGAATCTCAGAAAACCTATATTTATATTTATTTTTACAATTTTATTTTCATTGTAAAATAATTTTAATTGGAAATTAATTGTAAATAATTGTAAAATAAATGTAATAAAATTTATTTTATAAAGAAATATCCCATGATTTTAAAAGGACAAAACTAATTTAAAGGTAATTCTTTGTAGTATTTTAATAACTAATGAACATATTTGTAGAATATTTTACCTTGATTCTGCCCAAGGGTCAAACATGGTACAAAAAAGTGTCGTGAAATTTCAAATAAAATCTGTACTCTGTATAGATTAATTTTGTCACAGACGCTACGTCACCGACGCTACGTTTGCATGCATTCTTCCAGATGGGAAAGTGGTGGGGCCCAAAAAATCCCACGTTCTGGAGACTCTGTTCGGACGGTTGAGAATCGCGCTACAATTTGCAGACTATTGCTTTGATAAACTTCTGGGCATCATTCATATGCCACACCAAAGTATGCGTTCATCGCGGTCAATAAGTAACAGATCGCATTTTAAAGCAAAAGAATGGGAGAATTGGACACTGTACCTCAATTTACCAATTCTGGAAATATTTCTAGAAAAGAAACTAGTCGAGCATTGGGCATTCTTTGTTGAAACAGCGCATATATCCCTGAAATCTACTATTACTCAAGCTGAATTAGAACACATGGAATATTTGGTGAAGAAGTTTATGCTTTACACTGAAGAGTATTGCACAAAAGGTGCTATGACCTACAATGTTCAATAACTACTATATTGAGTGAAATCACTTGAAGATTGGGGTCCGTCATGGAGTCATACAGCTTAACCTTTTGAAACAACTCACAGTAAATTACTCAGAATGATTAAGTCTGCTGAAGGGATTCCTAATCAGATTTGTCGAAATTTATCTATGCTTCATTGTGAAATTATTTTAAACAAGCATATTCTTCCTGACGCTTCGGAAACGATGAGAGCATACTCCTTCAATCTAAAGGGACGAAATACACAAAAAAACCTTGAAACTTAATTACGTGAGATATTCAGATGCTGCTAAAACCGCAAAAAGAAGATCGATTGATCAACTCCAAATGCCCGAAGATACAGTTTCTTATACAAGAATGATCAAAGATAATTGTATCTACTCAAAAGAAAGGAATAATGATGATCGATCAAATAATAGTTTTGCTAAACTTACGAATAGTACTTATATTCAGATTCAACAGTTTCTAGTAAGCGAATCATTTAGAAAAGAGCACACGATTGCCAAACGTCTTTCAACTGTTAACACTCATCTCAACCTCTGTGCAGTTCTTCCAAAAGTAACAACCTGGGGAATAACTTTTGCTCTATAAATACGAACGAATTAATTCAAATTTGTGTATTTCTGCGGATTGAAGAAGTTGAGTACATATGTGCAGTGCCTAATCACTACTATTTTGCAGTTATTATGAAGATAAAATCACTGTCTTCGAGATTTTGCAAATACGGAATATTGATTCATTAACATTTTATCAACGGCTTGTGCAACTAGAAAGTGGTTGACTATTCCCAAGCTAAGTAGCCGAAATTAAAATTAGCGTCTTGTACATGTAAAGCCTATTCAAAGGTATTAAAGTTGTAACATTATTCCTGTATATCGACTACCTCTTCAATCGCTTCATGATGCACGAAAATTATGCCGTGACTGAGAATAGCTTGTAACTTTAATTCAATTTCATAAGTTTGTATTTTTAGGGCAAGTATGTTTAATAAGGTCATGTGACACATACCCTATCCCTACCTTACCGACTGATAGGTTTGGGAAAGAAAAAAAAAGGGATTAAGGATGGTTTATATGCTCATAAATTTTTACAAGTAATTCATTAATTAATTACATTCATTAATTACGTAAGGGTCCCGAGGGGGAGGGTTTTTTTAAGTCTCTATATAACCTCACCTCGGGGGGAGGGGGGGGGGGGAAATCCATTCTTACGGAATATCTTACTACGACAATTATTCTTTTCATTTTTTAGATGACAGTTGCTCCCAGTGGGACCCTGCGGTGGTTGTTAACCTTTAGTTTTCAATTATATATATACTACATACTATCGGGGTGTCCCACCCACGCAGGACCGACGTATATCTACAGACATAATGCGGCCCTAAGAGTGCTTCATTACCATCTTTGTCGCTCCTATTGTGTTGGCCGCAACCCTGCCCTGCTGAACGCTCCAAGGCAGATAGAGTCAATTGTTCGGAAGCTAAGGAGCAGGAAAAGGATCACTGGTTCGTTACCTTAAAGCCATACCCGCGTGCCAAAAATATGCCAAGGCACTTGCGAGATTGATGCAGAAAGCTGTCATCCTTGGGTCGCTTCGTGTCTTCAAAACACACGAGGGTTTCGCCGGCCTGACGTCGTGATTTCATCCTGTCCTGTGAAGACCCATCTCACGGTTGTGAGACATGGCCTTGAGTTTGATTTACCGCGGTCCTACTGGGAGTCGGTATCATTTTTAGATGGCAGCTTTAGACTGAAAGTTCTGGGGACTACTCCTGGCGACTAGACGTCCCAGCGACTAGATTTTCCGGCGACAAGATATCCCGCGACTACTTGTCCTGCGACTAGGTATCACGTACCGGGAACGACGTACATCCAAAGGTACAATGCGGCAATAAGAGTGCTTTATTACCATCTCTGCCACTCTTACGGCATTAGCCCTGACACCACTCTCCCAAACGCTCCTAGGAAAATATATTCAATTGTCCAAAAGTAATTATTTTGTAACAATTCTACAAAATACCGTCTTTAGCATAAATTTTACATAAAACTGGTATTTTGCATTTTCAGGGCATTTCCTGGGCACAATACAAGGGGATTTGGAGGGTCAAAGTTTAAACTTATTGGGTAGAAATTGTTCCATAAACATTCCTTAAGAGGTGACCAAACTTTAATTTACAAAAAGTTAATAACAAGTACTTCTTTTTTTCTTTCTTTTCGAAAACTAAGCTTTTCCCATTAAAAACCCTATATTAATTTAAAAAGTTTAGGGGTACGAGTTAATTTTGACAGATTTGAAAAAAAGAAATAGGAAATTTCTTTTTCCGAAAAACGAACAAATTGGATTTGCCCAATTGATTCAGTCTTTGATGCCCGTTTTTAGGGACCCAAAATGAAGTTCAAGTTCGTTAATCAGATTAATTCAACCAAAATTAAAACAATTAGATGTAGAGCATTTTCAAAAATGAAAACAAAACTTTCTTAAGAGTTTCAGACATTATTATTATTCAGTCGACATTTTGACTAGATATGAAATAGATTTAGAAACTATCTTAACGGAATTTTTCGATCAGTCCAAATTTCAAAAATTTAGATCATTTTCAAAATTCTGTCTGTGTTGCCAGTCACAGTACAATTGTACTCAAAAAGTACAATCCGCGAAAGGGCCCCGTACATTTTTCATTAAAATTCGGCCCCGGTCAAATTGGCAGAAGTTGTACTATAATATAGTTGAAAACCTCCGGAACAAAAAGCCCTTATGGGCACCAGTCCTAAAAATTAAAACTTTCCGAGATAGGAGGGGTTCAATACGACCACAAGTGAATCTAATGTCTCGCTTGAAACTTGAAGATCAGGTGCACATATTTCAATCAAATGTGATCAGCACAATTCCTGACAACACTGGAAACACTGGCAAGAACAGTCCAGCTAATAAGGGAAACAAAATGGCACTGTCCTGGCAATAATAGGTAAAACCTTGGGGCAGTCGTGGCAATGTAAATAAGTTCCAAATATTGAAGGTAGAAAACAGTTCAGTCAATGAATACAAGACTTACCAAAGGAAACCCTAGTCGAACCACTAAGGGTAATCTAATGGTACTGCCCTGGCAATGCGAAGATTTTTCAAAATAATCAAGGGAAAAGACATTCTAGACTACCAAAGATATTTGGTAGTCCAGTCAATTAAGACGATATTATAGATCAGTGCAACCGACAACTTTGTTTCACACTCGGGTTCATGTGCGCTTGGTTGTGTCTAAATGGGCAGGGCCGTCCCATGTTCTTGCCATTATTAACTGTTTGTGCCTTTATTTTGTATAGGCTGCTGAAATGGACTGCTTCATTGACTTGCTGCATTGCCAGGACTGCCCCGTGTCTATCCATTATTTTCAGGACAGCGTCATTATGTTGCCCTTATTAGCTGGACTGGTCTTGACAGTGTTGACAGTGTTGTCAGTGATTGTGTTGATCACATTTTATTGAAATATTTTCACCTGCTCTTGAAGTTCCGAGCGGGACATTAGACTCGCTTGTGGTCATTCCTCACTTTCAATTCCTTCTATCTCGGAACATTTTGATTTTTTTTATTTGTACCCATTAAGACTTTTTTATCAGGAGGTTTGGAACTATATTATATTATAATTTCAACCAATTTGCCCGAAGCTGGATTTTAATGTAAAATGTGCGGGGTCCTTGTAAGTACCACAATTACTATTTCAGTACTTTTGTACTTTGTTAAAAAGCTGCCAGTTAGCACTATTCGAATATTTGAAAATAAACAAATTTGAATTTGGCTCCAAAATTTTGTAATTCTGTGGCGCCACCGTAACTCAATGCTGATCTCTAGTTTTTAACAGCTCCTTACATTCCGTCACTGACAGTGTCTGAAAATTATAACATTTTGTCGGTGTTTGTCTTTCCGGCTTTGTCTACCTGCCTGTATGTATAGCTGTGTGGTTACCTCAATGTTGTAGTCACGCTAACTTTTGAAGGATTTGTCCAATCAAGTCAGCCTTTGGTACAGTTTTTTAGGGTCACAAAATGAGGTTCAAGTTCGTAAACCAGATATTTCCGACCAAAATTAAACAATTAAGAGCATTTTCAATATTTGAAAACAGAATTTAAGAGTTTTAGAAATTTTTATTAATTAAATGTTTATGGTCGCATCGACTTCCAGGATAATTAGCGACTGTACTATAAGGTTAATTATAAACTGTAGGGTATCTGTGGGGTAGTATACCAAGGGACAGAAGCAAAGGCGAAAACTAAAGTTAGCCCTGTAAAAACCATGAGCATCCCGAATCTCGAATTAAGTGCTGCTGCTCTTCTTGTGAACTTAGTCTGTTACCTAAGGGCCTTATCTTACTTCAAGGCTGAACCTGTTTATGCCTGTTTCGATAGTCCCCAATGGCTCACTTTTTCTGCAGAAGAGTGGGAAAAACAGCCAGACATTCAGCAAGTACTACACACTTAAGGTCGATCCAGTGAAACGGAAATAAGAACGCGATTTCTGAATGGAAATGTTGTGCTTAGACCAAACGAATAACAGCGATACGAGCGTCCGCAAGCTCTGATGTTGTGAGAAAGAAAGCAGTGGCAAACTCTCCGTTCTTCCGTTTGCGTAATCTTACGAGAGGACGTCGACAATGCGCTACAACTCGAATCAGCCGAGTTAGACTTGAACATCGCGTTAGTACTTCCAGTTCACTGGATTGGTCTTAAGTGTGTTGTACTTACCGAATGTCTGGCTGTTATGCCCACTCTTCTGCAGTAAGAGTGAGCCATTTGGAACCATGCCACCAGACTTCAGATTGCTCAAGATTCAAAGGTTTGACTCCACGAGCTGTCAGGTCAGCTGGGTTCTCTTTAGTCGGTACATATTTCCATTCAGCCGAGGGCAGCTCGATTTGAACAAAGGAAACGCGATTCACAACGACAGTTTTTCAGTGACACGGATGCTTTCGTAGCCAAGAAAGGACGATTTGACTATCGGACCAGGCATAAACAGGTACGGCCTTGAAGTAAGATAAGGCCCTTAGGTGACAGAATAATTTCACAAGAAGAGCAGCAGCACCTAATTCGAGATTCGGGATGCTCATGATTTTTACAGGGCTGACTTTAGTTTCTGCTATTAAAAGTGAGACCTTATAAGGACCTGTGTCGCTTGAAAGTTTGAGGTATACAGAAGCAGCATACGCACGAGAAGAGGTATCAGCGAACCCGTAACTTTGACCTTCAGAATCTGTAGATCCTCCTAACCAGCGACTGATAGAAAGAGTTGAAATCGATTCAATCAAGTTGCGATAATTATTCCATTTTTCAATAATTTCTTCGGGTAAAGGCGAATCCCAGTCACATTTTATGATCCAGAGATCTTGCATCAAGATTTTTGCAGTGACTGTGATGGAAGCAAGCCAGCCGAGAGAATCGAATGATTGAGAAATACTTGACAGAATAGATCGGGAATCTGATGCTAATTGAGCAAGGGTACTAATGGCTAAGTAAGGGGCACAAGCAGTACCATAAGTAACCGTTGTCAGCCGATAATCTACAGGGCGCTCCTCAGAAACAGGAGTTCAGTGAATTCTCTGCAGATCTTGATCCTCAGGTTAGACGATGCACTAGTTGGAAGCACGGAATCCTCATTATTTTCAGAGAGGTCAGACTTCTTACCGCGATTCGCCATAGAATTACTTGCTTCGAAGGAGCGTGGTGAATCGACGAATGATGCTTATCTTTGCACATTATACACCTACGGTTGGATTGACAATTTTGAAATCTATGGGCACCTAAGCAATTAAAGCACAAAAGTAAGCGACGCGCTTCGTTGGGCGTTCGTATGGAGACTTTCCGAGATAATTCGGACAGGTGCCGATATAATGTCCTCCATTACAGAGCGGGCATTTTCGAAAGGCTGATTTACCACGCGTATTAGGGCCGGCACTTGCATGTAAAACACGTTTGGAATTTGCTCCAGATTTTGATTGAGTATGAACGAACCTTTTAATAGTTTTAGTGTCAGCAGCAATCATAACGAGTGCATTAGAGTGCTGTTCAAGAAATTCTACGAAGCCGTGAAAACTGGGAAATTGTTCCAATTTATTGATCTCTGTTGAGGCAGCAGCAGCTCTAGAGATAGCCTGACGATCTTTGACACTAAGGTCAGCCTCCCACAGCTTACGAGATTCAGGATCTAGGCGGCTAGCTAACACATACATAACCATATTCCCCAATGCGTTACAGGCATTTCAAGATTTGTCAGCGCGCACACAATACGCTGAGCTTCATCGCTGAATGCACGCAAATCTTCCGCAGATTTCTTTTTTAAATATGGCAAATCCATCAAGGCACTTAAGAGACTATTCACAGTCAGGCGAGGGTTGGAAAATCGCACTTTCAAAGCCTACCAGGTTGATAAATAATTCGCGTTGGTCGTTGCCACATCTTCATCCAAATCAGCGGCGAAACCCGTGAGACAAGATCTTAAATACTGCAACTACGTCACGTTGCTTAATTGTGAGTTATCATAAACAAGAGAGGAGAACAGGTCACAAAAATTCTCTCAATCTTCGTAACGACCTGAAAATGTCGGGAGATCTAACTTGGGTAGTTTCACGCTTCGAGAATTCAAGTCCGAATTGTCTTTATCCGCCGGTCCATGTGCAAGAGCAGAAGCACCTGTGAATGCCGTATCGAATCGATCTAGAACCCTCAACATTTCATTTTGAAGGCATTCGTAAGCCTTTCAGATTTTAGCGAACACGTCATTAACTATGTAAGGATCAGTAGCGGCATTTTTCTTTACAATAATTTCAGAATGAGTCGCGCGAACTTCTTCCCAAATTTTTTCCACGGATGCAAGTCGCCTTTCAATAATATGACGCGTAATTCTTTCCGGAGCACCTTCTTCAAATCGCGCGTGTATCCGCCTAATTTCTGCCACCCGGGAAATAATGATACCAACACACGTGATGCTTAAAAATTTGTACGAATTGAAAGCAAAATAGCAGATGAAGTTCCGTTAAATTCCGATTAAAGGCAACACTCAATCTTTGAACGAAATACAAGTGATGAACAACCACTATAACGCCAAGGTTATATTCTACAAAGACGCCACACTCTCTTCTATCCGGCTCGAAGGAACAAAATGATCGCAATTTTAGGTAAACAAAATTAAATTCATAAATAATCATCAAAATAAAGAAAACATATCAGAGGAGAGAGGTGGGCCAAGTAGAAAACAACCATGATTTACGTGAACACAAAACAAGGACTTTGTTTTTTGTAAAAATATACAAGAAAAATCGCTGTTTTCGTCGATTTTACGTATATTTTTGCGTTTTTTGGAAGAATACGAGCTAACTTGGATATTTGGACCCCGGATTCGGATTCAGCGACCCCATAAACATATAAATATGCCGGTGTAGTCCGCCGGGCAGACCACTTTTTTTGTTGTGTGCCGGTGCAATATATGCTGGTAGCAAAGCGAGTGTAAGGGTTAACGGAAAACTGAGCGACTGGTTCGATATTATGCAAGGTGTTAGACAAGGATGCCTTATGTCCTCAGAGCTATTTATTATATTCATGGACAAGTGTCTAAGAATGGTCCTCTTCGACAAAGAAGGTGTGGATCTCGAGAAGCTGAGGGTACGTGGGTTAGCTTTCGCAGATGATAAGGTTTATATGGCAGAATCAATCGAAGACTTGCAAAGAGTTTTGAACAAACTGAATACAAGCATGAATAACATGAACCTCAAAATTAACGTGAATAAAACACAAATTATGCTGTTTGAAGGAAAATGGGAGAAAACAATGTGTAACATTGTTTTAAATGATGAGGGAATAGAGCAAGTTCATAAGTACGTATATCAATGGGGATTTAGATAGTCGTATAAACGAGATTAAGAAAGTTACATAAGGTTCAAAATAATATTTACAATTCCTAAACAATTTGTTATTATTTTATGTCAGTGTATTTTCAGAATCATATTAACCAAGGATTAAGCATGATAATGTACAATTGTGATATTACCCATTAAGCAACATTTTTCTCATTTCACACAACAAACAGCCTCATAGTACACTACGTTCCTTACAAAAAATTATATAACTTTTTGCAGTCATAAAATCCACTGACTGCTTATTTTGGACTCTGAATCCAAATCCACTAACGAATATTTTACCATTTTTTCTTGAGAATTAATATAGTTCTCTACTGATGGTTGTGGTTTTCAAAACTTCATGTTTTTTTCAATTTCTATTTACAGACATCGATTGGCAAATATTGTGGAAAGCGATGATCTCTATCAAATTTGCATGGAAAAGCATTATAAAAGAATGGAAAGCGAGACCGTATCCTGTGTGAAGCTTTACGGTCATATAATTGAGTTCGTATTATCATTTAATATTTAACGATTCAGCATACTTACCAAGAAAGGAAGAAAGAAATACAAGTTTAGGAAATTTTCAAATCGTCCGAGGGTGAAAATATAATTTTGCACTTCATTGTCACTTTCTTCTAGTAAACTAGTGTACACTAGTGTACACTAGTGTACACTAGTGGACCTATTAGTACAATCAAATTAGGATCTCCGGCACAATTTTGAAGATTTTCCTGTAGATTGATGTTTTTGGTGAAGAAATACAGAATAATATGTGCACAATTATTTGCTTGAAATAAAATAAGTTTCTAAACAAGCCACCATTGAACCCTCGGCGGCTGATAGTTTAAGAGTTATGAATTTGTTAATTAACAATATTTTATTTTCTATCACGTTTCAGCTGTAATGAATATTTATTATTGTAACAAAAATTGTGATCTACTTTGACTTATTATGTCCTTAAATTCAATGCTTACATGTGATTAAAAATTTTTTTTTTGTACTTAGAATTAAAAATTGGCGGAGGGGCGAGGAAAAACTTGTTTTAAACAATAATTTTTTTTTCCTGTGACTTGACATTTTCTAAATCATAGACTGAATATTGTGCTTATTATTTTTGATCGTTTCTTTTATTATATTCAGCCCTGCTATGAAATATGGTCCATAAAAATTACTCAAACTATATTTCATGCTCTTGACTACATAGTACTATTTGATTTTCTCAGATTTTGCAGAGAAATGTACATGTGAAAGAAAATGGTTCTTTGTTACAATTTGTTTTTGAAAATAGAAATTTCATTTTTCAGTTTGACTTTCTTTTATTCTAAAACTGCTAACTCACTAAAGGATTTACATCAACGAAAATTCATTATAACTAAGGCTTTGCACAAAAAATCATATCGTTAATTAACAAATTACTTACTTTTCAAGCTATTAGTCACATAGGGTTCGATATATGAGTACAGGATCACTTTAAACGTTTTGAAAAAATGTTTCTTTTTTATGTACAATTTTGAACTGTAGAAAATTGGCATGTAATTTTTTTTTCTAGGTTTGCTAACAAGGTTGAAGCATGTTTTGCGACTTGTTTAACTTTCACAATGGGAATTTCAGCGATGATTTTATGTTTTCAAGGAGTGATGGTAAATGAGTGAATGTTACTAGTCAGATTGTTAATAAATAACAATATAAATATTGGAAGAGTCATATGCAATTTTTATACAGATAGTGGTGAGAATGGATGAACCTGATATTGTCTTCAGATTCTCAACTAATTTTGCTGCTCAAGCTATTCATCTTTTTTACAACTGTGTTACTGGACAAATTCTTGTGGATAGTAGTTTATCTCTCACAAATCATATTGGGTATATTTGCAAAGTACAAAATTTATACCAGCTCTTCATTTATGTACGAATAAGTATTAATTTATTCAATTAAAAACGTTGTCAGATCGGAATCAAAGTGGTTGTTAATGCCTCAAAAGCAAAAGAAGATTATCTTAATGATGGCGCAAAGAAGTATGACACCTTGCCAAGTGACTATTGGAAAATTCTTCATCCTGAATGCTGAAACTTACAATAACGTAAAAAAACGAAATTCTAATACAAAGTGATGCTAAACTCATTATATACCTTGTACATTAAGGTGGTCCAAAAATGCATTGGAGAATTTTTTCTTTTTTTTTTAATTTTCATCGGGACACCCCGCAAATTTGTTCGAATCCACTTCAAAATAAATCCATTTTTTTTTGTTTTGAAAAAAATAATATTTAGGGGTGTCGCAAGCCCCATGAATTGTAACATGCATTTCCCATAAGAGAAAAAGACGTTTTTGTAAATCTTATTCAGAATCCTCAATGTTATCTCAATCGAGTTGAAACTCAACATTTCTCTTCACAATCAGCCACTCTGCGCATGTGCACGATACCGAGACCAAGTTTTCATTCGTGGCAAACATTAACGAATTCTTGGACGTCGCTCGTCTCACCTCTGCTCACCAAACACATAGGGTGATACCACTCCTTACTATTCCTTCGTGTTTGACACCTACATGCTTTTTTTTATGGAGAGTTATATAAATTTAAAAAAAGTAAATCAAACAATAATCTTTACTTCCAGAAATTTACACAATTTATCAATAATTTTAATTACACTTGCATTTCTCACGAAACAAACGATAATACTTTGTTGCACGAACGTTTCCTTTTAAACTAATTTGCTACCCGAAAAAGGACAATTTGTTGCAACGCGAGAAAATTACTTCCAACCAAAACTCTGTTACAGTATCCTCTCGTTTATCGCACTACCAGATATCACGACTTCCCCTACTTGTTTTGCTCTAACTGCTGACACATGCAACGCACCAGAAAAGACGAAAACTCAAATGCCTATCCAGAGTTCTTAAATAATAAGTTTTTTTTTTTCAAAGAACACTCGTTAGAAAACACCATTTTTTTCGGATTCGTAAGTAAAATTAGTACAATGTCCTCTGAATACTCTTGAGAACGATTTCTTGTATAGTGGCGAAACTCACCTACCGCGAACCCCAGTCCCAGATTTTTGTGATAGGTGAGAAGGTACTGTATTTTGAAATGCATTGACTGCAGGGAATAAGGGTTTAGCAAGAAAAATGTTGTAACGTCCTTGTAGTTGATAAAATATTTGTAAGGTGATCGACATACATATTTTTATATTTTGATCTCAATGAAGACGTATTGGTTTCATATGAAAAATTACTTTCACGGATTCCATCAAATGTCGAAGTTTTGAGGCCCCCTGAGATTCAAAAAATACTTTATACGTCGGTGTCTGTCTGCTTGTAGTTGTCGTTGTTGTTGTCGTTGTTGTTGTCGTTGTTTTAGTTGTCTGTATACCGGATAAATTCTGAAAGACTACTCGGATTGGATTGTGCCTACTATTGGCGAGAGAATTCGAGTCCTCTGTCTTTGAGGTTATAAAAGCAGGTGACGAGAAAACGGTAGCTCTATGGATGAAGGACCATTTTAAAGGTCAAAGTGTTGTTCGTTAATGAGCCTGAAACTAATCTGCCAAAAAATGTTATATGTTACAGAACCGAAAATCTCATACAAATTAAGGAAATTTGAGAGCTCTTAACGACAGTGTACTTTGGAACATAGTTTTTTATTGACAAAATAATGGGAAAAATGTGCAAAAATTCATAATGTTACCTTCAACATTTCTAAAGAAATTGTCGTTGAAAAATAAACTAAAATTTGAAAACTTTGATATTTGGACAAACGACACAAGCTATGAAACAATTAATAGACAAAAGCTACTCGAGAAAACTGAAAAATTCCAAAAAATAAAATTCTCGACACTGAAAAATTACTGGATAGAACAATTCCCAAAAAATAAGATTTCCAAATGAGAAAATTTCGCAATAATAAAATTTCCGAATCAGAAAATATAAACAAATATGAAAATTTTCGAACAATGAAATTCCCGAATTGGGAAATATAAAAAAGTTTGAAAAATCTCTAACAATGAAATTCCCGACAGGAAATTGCCGAATTATAAAATGTTCAAACTAGAAAATTCGCGAACTATAAAATTCACATTAAATATTATTTCTTCCTTGAAATTAAAATAATCGAATGTTTTCCAACAAAGAAATTATTTCTAATGTTTAAAGTTTCGAATAATTATATTTGTCGATAAAATTTGTTTTCAATTATTGCCGTTTTAAATTCAAACAAAAATTTGGAAATCCTTAAACATTAAAAATAATTTGTGTTCTACAAAATATTTTGTAATCCTGTGATATTATAAACTATCCGGAATATTGTTATTCGGAGATTTTCCAATTCCGTAGTATTATAAAGTTTTTGCGAATGTCATGAGTAAGGAATTTTATTATTGTAGAATCTTCCAATTCCGGAATTTCATTCTGTGGAAATTTTATTATTAAGAAATTTTCCAATTCGGGAGTTTCACTGTGTGGGGAATTTTATTTTTCGGGATTTTCCAGTCGCCCCAGTTGCTGACCTAAAAAGAGCTTAAAATTTGTCATCAATGTTTTTTTTTTATATGACGCGTAGTGTTTGTTTTATTCGTAAAAAGTAACGTTAAAAATTCAAGATATTTAGTGAAAAGCAACACAAGAATAGGATGCGTACTATTTGTTTAAATCTAAAAAATAACCTTGAAAATGAACAAATTAAGTGCTTGGAAAAACGACACAAGGTGCAAGAAAATGTTAATGAACATATTCTTTTTTTTTTGGATGAGCACGTTTTATAAATAAAAACAACATAATGACAACACATATGTTTCAATGTCAATGCATATTATGAATAGTTAGAATATGAAAGTAATCATGAAAAATCAGATTTGTACATTATTGTGCAATATCCAAATAGGCAGTCCCAGGCCGAGGTACAGAACTAAATATAATATTCATTTCATATAATAGAGTTGAATAGAGTTTGCACTTTGGACAAAATCAAGCGCGAAAGCAGATTTTTTGCTATAGATTTCCCAAATTTTTTATTTCTTTGCAATATATGTTCGCCATAGCGAAAAAATGACGGGGCAAGTATTGTTTCTCTTCACATGGTCTATGAAGAAGGGGGAAAAATTCGAAAGTTTCACATGTCAAATGTGAAATTTCACACTTAAAAAAAATTAATTGCGCATATGTAGAGAACCGCACATTGGGCATAGATTCGCCTACGATTCTTGGATTGTGGAGATCATTATACATAATAAGAATCAGGAGAAAAATGGAGAAGCACTTGATTGAATCCTTTTCAGTCCCACAATTCCTCTTGGACTCAGAGTTCATAAAGTATGAATAATAGGAGGCAACTTGTATGCCACAATATGCTTCATCGTAATAACGACCGAGAATTTCGTACACTTTAATAAACGCAAAATTGTATTATTTTCAAACTGCGTCATATTAATTTGCGTTATAATTAGTTCTCACCTTTTCCAACTCGATAGCTTACATCCTCTACTCTTAGACTAACAGGGAGTGGGTGAGGCCTCCTCCCCTTTTTGAGGTGGAACGTTTCCATTTATGAAAAAATCACAGGTTCACACAGGGAGGGGGTGGGCGGTGGGCACCCTCCCCTTCTTTCAGCTGGGAATCATCCATTCGACGGAATCATATGGGGTCCCACCCCCTTTTCCAACTCGGAATAATTCATACCATCAATCAGGATAACCGCCATTTTTTTAGGTCACGCCCAAATAGCCGCACTTTTGTTTTAGACCACGCCCCTAAGGGACGCCATTTTGTTTTTAGGCCACGCCCCTCGACCAATCAGGGGAGATCACGCCTCCTCCCCTACCCCCACTCCTCATTTTAGGTCACGCCTCTCGGCCAATCACAGGCCGCTCTATGACCCAGGGTATCTACTTACATGGTTAAAACTTGAACTACTTGTTAAAAAGTTAACTTCTTTTTTTGATTGATGATATATCATTGTAGTTGAAAGAACTTTTTTGTTCAAAATTTAACTAATTTGTTGACAAATATTTTTTTTTTCACTTCAAACTTGATTTTTTCACTGAAAATTTAAATACTCCATATTTCGTTGAAAACATTTCTTCTTCAGTTGAAAATTCCTGTATTTTGTAGAAAAAAAAAATCTTTTTGGGTAGAAATTTCATCTATTTGTTCCAAAATTTATTTAATTTTTTTGGAATTTAATTTTTTTCTGACAAATAAACTGTTCTATTTTGACTTGAAAATTGATCTTTTTAGGTAAAAATGCAACCACTTTGTTGAAGATATGTCTTTTCGGTAGAAATGTAATCTCATTACGTATTTTGTCTAGAATTTGTCTTTTTTGCAACAAAAAAATGAGCTAATGGGTTCAAAATTCATCTATTTGGTCAAAAATTTATTTTTTGGGATGAAGATTCATCATTTTAGTTATAAAATCATTTCTTTGTTTGAAAATTTAACTAATTTGTTAAAAATTCGCTTTTTTTAGGTAAAAATTAATGGTATGACTCAAAATTTAAATATTTCACAATTGGTGGAAAACTTATCTTTTTTGTTTCAAAATTAATTTCTTCGGTTCAAAAATATTTTTTTTTTGTATAGAAAATAGTTCTTTTTTTTAAAGAAACTTTTAATATTCTATTTTTTGTTGAAAATTTATCTTTTTGGTAGAAATTTGATCTTCTTGGTCAAAAACTCATCTGTTTGGTTGAAAATGTAACTGTTTCGTTGAAAATTTATTTTATTCTCATGGAAATTCATTATTTTACTCAAAATATAGCTATTCTATTTTCAGAAGAGTCTTTTTTTCTTATGAGAAATACGTGTTCAACGTCACGGGGCTTGCGGAATCTCTATGTATAATTTTTTTCAACAACAAAAACGAATTTTGTCATTTTTAAATGATGTGCATGAAAATTCGCAACAAAATTGCAATGCACATTTGGACCAACCTATTATTTTAGAGTTTCACATAATGATATTAAAGTCATATGTATATCGTCTGAACTTAACTTCTGTGTAGCCAACCGGGTACCCGGGTGCTCATCGATTTACATTTTGTTGAATAATTTTTTTCCTAAAAAAGATTGGCTGATAATCTCCCGGTTGACCACAATTTGACCGATTTTCTTTTGAAATATGCACTAAAAATGTTGGTACATTTTTTCAACTAAGAAAATTTTTAATTTGAAAAAGGTGCACGTATAGTCCAACCGAGTTTCCGTGTACCCGCATACAAAAATAATGTATTTCATGTGATATATCATAAAATTGAAATATTTTTATACAAAAAGGAGTAGATAATTATAAATAAATATGTTATAATAAGTAATATTCATTTTTAATTGTCTATTTATTAAACGCACTAATATAATAATAAAAATTATTACATATCTAAATTTTACCATTACAAAAAAATATCGAGTTTTCAATTTTGATACAATAATATAAAAAAACCTCAAATAAATTGACTGTAATAATTACGTTTTAGCGATTCAAGAAATTTGGCAGAATGCTCATCGCCAACTAGCTTTTCGCATTGAACGCAGCTCTTCCTGATCTTCCTTCGTTTGCGAATAGGTTGTTTTCTGAAAATGTAGCACGATCCAACAACAACTTTCCTGCCAGTGTTGGCAGAATCAGTTCACGTGCACAGATGGCATATTCCCAACTGTGTAAGTCGAAATTTAGACGTGCACAGATGGTGCCTACCAAAGGTTTACACGCACATATGGGAGACTCCAAACTGTGCACGTGCACAGATGGTAAACTCCCAATTGTGCAGGTCTCAATTGGCAAGGGGTACAACTGTGCACGTCCAGGACCGTTGGTACAACTGTGCACGTTTTTGGCCACTGGCACAACTGTGTATGTGCACAGATGGGACACTCCCAATTGTTCACGTGCACAGTTGGGAGTCTCTCCTGTATGCGCACGTGGACAGTTAGTAGTATTCCATTTGTGCACGTAAAACTACCGGCTCTCGACTTACACAGTTGGGAGTGACCCCATCTGTGCACTTGCACAATTATTCCACTGGACAACAACGTGCACAGTTTTACCACCGGCCCAGACGTGAACATTTGGGCAAGTGCACAGTTACTTGCGTGCGCAGTTTTGGAGCATTCCATCTGTGCACGTGGGCTTGCATCTAGCGGACACGTTCTGTAAATGTTACATAACAAAAAGGAAACATTTATACATAACATTGTTACAATCGTGTGCCAGAACAATTGCAGAACATAAAGGTCACACTGTTCTGTAATGCTTTTACTGGAAGGATACGTAACAGTTCTGGAATTCTGTAATGTAACTAATGTAGAACAGAGTGATAGAAATGTTGTGTAACTAGAATGTCATACGTATTCCAGGAAGATAACATGAAGGTCACACTGTTCTGTAACGATCTTAGACCAGAGTTGTGCCGACGGTCGGGCCAAACGAGAAGAAAATATTTTATAGAATTTGAATATTGTTAGGAATATCCTTTTTCTTAATCATTACCCACAAAAGTTAATTGAGCAACATATCACAATTGGAATTCAACAAATCAAAAACAAAGTAGCGTTTTATCTTCAGATAATCAGAAGGAATTGAGAGGATATAGTTCTTTTAATACTTTTGTTTTTCCTTTTTTTCGTCAAATTTCGAAAACTATAGAATTTATGTTAAAAAAATGTAATATTCATACTATCTTCCGTATACCATTTAAAATGGATTCAATAATAATTTTTTGTAAAGATCCTTCAGATAAATTTGAAAAAGGTGGTATGTTTACAAGATCACTTGCAAGATTTGAAAGATGACTGACGTGGGACAGACAGCCTTCTCATTTTTTTCCCTCTTTTTTAGTGTTGTCCAAAGAAACAAAATTTTGTTTTGTCTTCAGGAATTGCAATAGGAGCATTATATGGTGGTTGTCCAAATTTGATCGTTGGATTCTTGTTTTATCTTCAGGAATTCTATACATTGAGAAGAGATACAATTGTTCTCTATAAGATAATGAGTAGGGATGTCAAAAAACATAAATTTCCAAAAAGTTACGGAGCACCTTGATATTTTCATTCTCAAGCATGAAGAAAGAATAATTCCTTTTGGTTTCCTCTGTAATTTGAGATGATAAGCTGTAATAATTTCATTATATAACCAACAATAAGGAAACACAAAATAACATTTTTTCATCAAAATCAGTTCAGTCGTATTCCTCTTGGAAATCTGCATAATTTTCGTCTGTTGCAATTTTCTCTAAAAGCAATATTTTGAAAATTATTTGTTCAAAGTGTACTTAATATATATTATATGTTTTGGAAACATCAAACAGTGAAAGCATGTGAAACGCAATATGATTTGTATTGTTGCATGTTATATTTTCAGTTTTTTTTATAACATACCTTTCATGAGGTATCGAGAAAAACTTCTGCAGCAGAAAAATTTTTTAAAGCTCTTCCTAAGTGTCCAATGGTTTGTCGCTTGGAAGAATTTTTCGAAGATTAGAAACAAATTGGATCCATTCAATAGGAAGGAAAAGATATCGTTAGAAGTCCCGAGACTCATTTATTGGCCCTGCATATTATTTTTTATTTCACAGTCTAAACTTGAACACTTTATTTTTCAAAGAAGATGTTAAAAAATAGGTAACGATCAAATATTTCCAGCAAAAAAGAGAGATGATAAAGTCATTAAAATGCATCAAAGATCGTGCTTCCAGATGCAAGAAAACAAAGCTATTTTAACATGGTTTAAAATTGATTCAGAAAGTGTGGAAGCTCAAACTCGAAAGCCTCATGAGAGGCACGTTATAAAAACAATAAAAAATTTAACATTAGCAAATACAAAATATATTGTTTTTCACAATTTTTTTTTGTTCGATGTTAATTAAATCATTTAGAGAAAAATATTACTTGAAATCAAACCATCGTCCTCTTGCATGTTTTGTTTTGAAACACAAAAATCTATTTTTGTTTTCACACAAAAAAAATTATTTGTCTGGAATATTAGATAAAATTTGTCGCAAACGAATAATATGATGTAAAAAAATTCTTTTTGACACAAATGAAAATCGTGCCAAAAGACATCGTTTTGACACAAGAGGAAATTTCTCTGTGTGAATAATTAGCATATATTGAGTACTAGGGTGGTCCAAAAATGCATTGTAAATGTTTTTTTTCTACGAATTTTAATGCATATCGCCCGGAAATTTTTTCGAAGTCGAAAAAAAAATTTATTTTTTTGGTTTCAAAAAAAATATTTAGAGGTGGCGCAAGCCCCATGAAGTTTAACACGTATTTCCCACAAGAAAAACATATGTTTTTTGTAAATTTTATTCAGAATCGTCAATATTAGCTGAATCAAGTTGAAACTCGACATTTCTAATCACACATATCCATAGAATACGAATAAAATATTACTTTTCAAATATCACCCCCATAAGTCTGTTTTATAGGGTCCCAAAAAACCCTCATAAGTGAAAAAATGTGTTTTACGAGTTTGAGGCGATAATTATGACTTTTTGCAGCAGTTTTTTAATGCAAATTGCTTCTAGTACTCAGAACACTACTTGATACTTATAATTGGATGTTTATATAAATTTGATAAACAATTTATTATTGTTTTTAGCAATTTTCTCTTAGAATATAGAGAGCAAGTCGCTGTTTTTTCAAAACATTTTCTACTTTCGTCCACTTTTCAATTAGAGAGTGGTAATTGATTTTAACGAAAATAATTGTTTAAACAATTGAATATTATTATTAATAATATTACCTTCGCATAATGCTAGACATTGCGCTTTTTCTGAAATTTTAAACATTTTGTTCACTTTTCACTTGGAGTGAGTTAATATTTAATTTAATATAGCAAAAATAGATGTTCAAACAAATTATTATTGTTTATACCTTATAACTATCTTCTTCTATATTATTACAAGATAGTTACGGTTTTTTCTGAATTTCTTAACTTTTTGTCCATTTTTCAATCAGAGTGAAGTAATAATTAATTAGAATTAACAAAAATAAGGGTTTGAACAATTTAATAGTATTGTTAATAATATTCTTTTTCCTTAATGATATAAAGTTTAGGTTTTTCTTGAAGTGTTAATGATTTGTCTGTTTTTTATGTATTTGTGACTTGATAATTACTTAAGTTAAGCGAAAATGATTGTTTGAACAAATTATTATTGTTTATAACTATCTTCTCCTATAGTAATACTAGATAGTTACTGTTTTTTCTGACATTTTTGACATTTTGTCAACTTTTCACTCACAAGGAAATTAATCATTAGGAGGCAGTGTAAATATTTTCTAAACTGTCATTATGTTATTAAATTGCAGTAAAATTTTAATTTCCAACCATCACACCCTTAGACGGGGGGCTAACTACCCCCTATGGCTAACGTACACATAAATTCCTGATTATCATCCGAATCAAATTTTATTTTTGATTGATTAATGAAATGGCATAAAAAATACAAGACGTTATACATTCCGGAACAGACGGTCTCGTAAGAATAGCTACGGTGAAGACTCCCACCACTACCCTAAGGCGTCATATTGCCCGTCTCTGCCCATTGTCAACAGCCGACCACCTTACGAATACAAGTGAAGGTGATCTAGTTATGCGTGAACAATGATAAAATAATCAGTGACGGATGTTCGTCCTGCGGACGATGGCGGGCGGAATGTTCGGAGTTTGATCCTTACACTTTGGTGCACCGTGGATGGCCAGTTGAGTTTGACGCCTACAAAAGGTGGGACGCATACGTGAGCCTCCCTTGAGCAGCCAGGTATCTGCGTGCTACATAGGGGGAGAGAGACCCCATCGGATCAGTTTTGAATGGAGATTCGAGGCCTGCAGACGTGAGACAGTTTGATATTGCGACTGTCTGCGGTATGTGACAGGGGTGGATCCTCTGTACGTGATTTTGATGTGCTCTTAATTTGGTGAGCAAGTGATGTGCTCTGTATTTGTTGACCCAGCGACTTCAATCAATTTAAAACATATATCATAGTTCGAAAGTTAACCATATCTGCTTAGTTATAAATTCATTGAAATTGTACTCTATTTCCCATATTCACCATGAGAGTAAGTTTGAGAGATATTTAGAAGTTTTGAAACGATTCAAAAATAATTAAAACTTTTAAAGATTTTTTAGGATTTTTGTAAGGTTTCACGAAAATGAAATATTTTTTTAGGTTCCTAGCAAAAATTTAAATAATTGTTTATCAGGAACAATCAATTTTAAGAGATTATTTAAAAAGATGTCAAAATATTTGAAAAGATTTCAAAAATTGGCAAAGAAGCTAAAAGATTTTGAAGCAATTTTTTCAATTTTGTATGATGTAAAAGAATTCAGGAAAAATTTAAATAATTTTTGAATATCAGAACTAGAGGAAATTTTGTTTTAGTTCAAGAGTGAATTATCGCCTAATAAATACACTACCGTCTAGTATAACGGCCTTAATCCGATCCTACAACTTTTTGATTCTTAAAATTCTGGCTTGTTAGAGATGCTAAATCATTTAAATGTGCGTTTATTCAATTTTCAAGAATTAAAAATAATGCAAAAGTATTCAATTTTCCATACGTTCAATTTTGAAATGAGTTCATCTATAAAATATTATTTTTTCGTTCGCACCATAATAAGAATGTATTAATTTTATGTGAAAACTGATAATGGTTGGTTTCTTATAATTTTCCCGTTCGTTAGCGAGGATTATTCGACACACGGTTCTGGTTTTAACCACCAAAGAAATATACTAAAAATCGAAAATTCCACTCTGCGGTCGAACTGTGAAAGATACAGGAAAGTGAGTACACAATAATTGTGCACTCTAAAGAGATCTACGGATTTATTTTCAACGATTTTTCGATGGGATGCGTAGTCTTATTAAACTCGCAAAAAATAACATTGAAAATGAGAAAATTAATGTTTGAAAAAAGGACACAATGTACGAAACAAATCAACAAAAAAAGTTCTTCGCCCCGAAAATATCTACAAATTTGGCATGAATCATTTTTTCATAGGACGCGTATTTTTCGTTTCAATCTTAAAAAAATGTTATTGAAAATGAAAATAAAAATTTTTTTTGGAAAACCGACACACGGTACATAAAAAAGAAATGGGTGAAAAAAGTTGATTCGCCAAAAAATATCTACAAATTTGGTATCAATGAATTTCTGATAGGATGGACACTTTTTTAAATTATGAAAACAAGACAATGAAAATCAGATAATATACAATATATATTTTATATTTTGTGGAATTTTTAACGAAAAATAATTTATTTTTTAACAAACATTTGCATCAAAAACCAAATATGTAGTTGAATTTTCAAGCAAAAGAGACGAATTTTCAACAAGGTAATTGAAATTTTAACCAAATTATTAAATTTTTACGCCATAAAGATGAATTTTATCGAAGACTATGGCATGTTCAACCAAGAAAGATCAGTTTTCTCCAATAAAAGATAAATTTTTTAACAAAAACGATTAAAATTTAAGCAAAGAGACTTGAATTTTGAAGCCAATCGAACACATTTTTCAGAAAAAAGTTGAATTCCCAATAAAAAAAACTCGTTTTCAACTAAAAAAGACGATTTTTCTACTTTGAAAGATGAATCTTCTACCAAAAAACGAATTTTCAATCAGTTAAATAAATTAAGTTTCGAATAAAAAATGAGTTTTTAAACAAATAGTTCAATGCTTAACCGGAAAGATGAATTGTTAAGAAGCAAGATATATTCTCCAGCCAAAAAGACGAATTGTCAAAAAAAGACATGAATTTTCTATCAAATAGCTGGGGTTTTCAACTTATGAAGAATACATTTCAATTTTAAACAAAATTGATGCATTCTGAAGCCAAAAAAAATAATTTTCAACAAAATAGTTACATCCTCCACCAAGACAGATTAATTTATAACCAGGCGGTTTGGATTTTGAACCATAAAAAATTATTCAATAAATTAATGTATAGCCTTAAAAGTAAGTAAGTTTCAAAACCAGGCATTTAAAATTGAACCATTTCTTGTTTGATAATGTTCCAAAATATTAAACATGTAAAAATTTAAACTCAACTTAAAAAGAAACGATTTCGCATGCTTTTTTTATTTTTTATTTCGCATTTGATATCTAAAATAGTTTCGATTTATAGTTGAACATTCTATAAAAATCAGTCATTTGAAACTGAAAATATTTGACTAGAAAATTTCAAGAATTAATAGTAATTTTAAATGACCTGTTAAAAATAACAAAATTCGAAATTTAAAAGTGAACAATTGTGATGTTGAAAATTTAACTAAGAAAATGAAACTATCTACAACTGATACTTCATGAAATAAATTACTTGTCTAATTTTGAATAAGTACAATTTGAGAGTTCTCTATTTTCATGCTGGAGGCTAATTTTTCCATTTTTTCCTTTCATAAGTTTTAATTATGGAATTGAAATTTTAATTGTTGAATTTTGAAAATAATAATCAAGAATTTGAAGATATTAATGTGGATAAAGCAAATAAATGATTTGTACAATACTCCCTCCGCAACTCTTGAAATTACTCACAGCGAAGCTCTCATATTTGATTCACCAAAATTTCATCTTCAAACTTTCTTTTGTTCTTATTATCATTTGTAAATTTTCATTTCTTGTACACACAGTTTTTCCATTTTTATAAATAAAATTATTTCAAATGAAATTCGTACTTATTTCGTATAAAGTAAATAGAGTTTAAAGAAAGGACATATTAATGATTATTCAGCTGTGCATGATTACAGTATATAACATCAAATATAGTTCTTATCGCATGACTCATATATGCCTCGAATTTGCCTTTTCGAGATATTCGTATTTCAAAAATATATTTAAGGAAAGAACTTCGACTACCTCAACCAGGCTGAGCTTGGGAATAGAAAGCCATTTTTTTAAATCACATTTCGACAGAAATGTGAATTCGAACCACCTTTTTTCGAAACCGTTTATACAAGTTGCGGACATCATTCTGAAGGTGTCTTGTAAGATTAAAAACAAACTTTTAGTCATGTAGAGTTGAAAAAATATTCGACATAATATGCCGGTGTATGGGGCTATTATGGAAAAAATTAATTTTTTCTTCACGGATTTGTGAATACTTTTTTCTTCTTCCAAAACAACATGCTTATTTTTGACTAGGTATCGTCGAGCAAATAAACCAAACTTCGTGCCCTTTGTTGTATGCGTTTGCTGAGTTGGTGCTCAAGTGTAGCACCTCTAAACAAATAACTCTAAGGTCTATAATTTTCATTCGATAAGTTGTTAATATCCAAAGGTTCACGCTTTGATTAAAGCCCAAGCACAAGGTTCTTTCTTCTCTTTTTCATTTGTCACTGACACTTAAATACGGCCCAAAACGCGTTTTTCCGACTAATCAACCCCATTTTTCTCAAAAACTTGATGCGACCGAGAATCTTCATTTCCAGATTCAGAATCAGCATACAAAAATGTATTAAAAGTCATTAGAAACATTATGGAGAGAAAATCGTGTAGAACAGTGTTATTTCTGTCTCGAGCTTGTCCTTGCCAGATATTTTCATTATATAAATATATCCAAAGAACAAATTTTGCTTACCTAAATCAGGCTTCCTTTTAAAAAAATTAGTCGAATTTAAATCGCATTCTGTCCAAAATCGGAATTCAAGCCGTTAATGGTTAAAACTAATCACAAATGTTGCGAACGTCTTTCAGGAGTGTCTGGTGAGATCAGAAAATAAAATAAATCAAACTTTGTACACGAATATTTTTTATTCATAAATGATGTGTCCTAATGAATCAGGTGTCACGGATTTGAATTATGATAGAACGTGCAATACGGTTGACGAATTTTTATTCAGGAAAACCTAAAAGAATAATGCAAAAATATAGATATATAATTGTATAATTATATTTACCAATAGAATTAAGGATAACTGCCAATGATAGGACCAGAACAGAAAGGATCATCATTATTTCTGTTCTGGAGAAAGACCGACTACTGAATTAAAAAATAATTCGGTAAGCAGTGTAAAGAATAATTATTCTGTTTTTTTCTCATAAATTACACATGCGTGAGCTTGTTTTTGTGAGATATTTGAATTTCATTAATTTGGACATTGAACAAATGCCTGTTCTGACGTCATTCTCAAAGTATTTGTTGAATCCAAGAATGATAAAAAAGTGGTTGGATTCATATAAAGTTAAAAATAATCATGTCATCATTTCAAAATTTGATTTTACTTTTAAATACCTGCCATACCAATCGAAAAATAGTATATTGAGTTTTTGGGGTCTTATAAAACAGATTCTGTGAAACCTTATTTCTACGGGGTTTTGGGGTCGTGGAATAGAATCCGTGAATTATTATATATTTTTATCGCTTTCATCGTTGAAATAAAGTAAGCATGTATTCTTTAACATAGGAATAGGCATTAAACTATATTTTAACAGATAAAACCAAAAAAATCATGTTGTAGCAAAATCTGGTAGGACGATTCCTGCCAGAAGCAGGGTGATTTTCCACTCTGGTAAAATGAATTGATATTATTATATCATTTAGCCATATCCTTTTCAGAGTGTGCGTGACTCACTTGGTGATGAGGGCAGTGATGTGTGAGGGGAAAGTATATATTTTTATATTGATCTAGAACTCCCTTGTCGTTTATTTAAATAACACGTTCGTTCCGCAGCACTGCTCCGAACCAGGTCGCTGATCAATTTCCCTAGCAATCACTCCAGACAAAGGCCTTCACAAAGCCATTATGAGAAGCTCACCACTCAAGTCCATTACTGTACAAGGCTTTTTGAGTCAAGCATAATTAACTCCACTGACATTTTTCATCATGCATTTCTCACAAACTATTTGTCGCCACACTCTTTTGTCCTCGCATATGTACCTCTTCAGCTTTCTTCACGCCCATGCATTTTCCCAAGCAAGCTTTCATGTTTCTATGGCTCTTCATGTCTCTTCGAATTAGGGCAAAAAAAGTCTTACATATTTATATTTTGACGAAAATCAAGTAACATTTTTTTCTTGAATTAAATTAGTAGTATCGTGGGCTGCAGTTCATACATGGGGCACCCAGTCTATGTTATGATGTTGTAAAATTGGGCGACGGGGAATGACGGGTGTTTCAAGGATTTCGACTGGAATAAAAAAGGTAGGTATGCCTCTGCCAATGTTCATTTTTGCTTGTTCATATCTTCTATGTTCATTGCGATACATATACAATCCAGAAAGAACATCACTGCTCTCTAATATTGTAAAAAAGTCACTATAGGACGCTGACATAACAATTTGTTCTTGGTTTGGCATAGGCTCACCGATATTATTACGTTCCACAAATTTCATTGGCATATCGACAGGAAAAGTGTATCTTTGAAGTTCATGTATCCGGTACGAATTTTTTGTTGTAAGTCTGTTGAATAAATTTCAGATTATCGGGTTCGAATTCGCGGATGTTGGAAGAAGAAAGAATGGTATATGGAACCATTCCACTTGCAGCAGGGGTACTTTTCTCGATTTTTTTTGTGCAGCTGTGTAACTTTCGCCAGAGACGGTACCATCAAAAACCGCAAATAAATTTCCCTGTAAAAAACAGCTGCGCATATAGTGAGTTTCAGAGGGTGAGCCGGTTCCGAATAGGCTAGATGTGGATTTCCACTTCCCCAAAAATAAAAAGTTTGTTTATTTACGTAGTCATTTTGCCAAAAATGTGATCCATCGCTGTAAAAAATGCGATGTGGATCGGTCTTTCCATCATTGAACATTTGAAGAATATGCTTGAAAAATTCTATGTGCTTGGCCAACGCAGCACGTGTTAGCATTTGATGTGTAGAGATTTTGAAAGGATGAAGTTTCAAAGAGTTCTTAAGGATCTTTCCAAATGTTTCTCGGTTTAAATTCAGCGCTTGCGCTGCTATACGTATCGAGGATTTAGGGTTATTCTGAAAATATTTGTTCACCTCTATAATCTTTTCACATTCTCATCTTCATGAGAAGGTATTGGTTTGATGTAAAATTTGACTTTGTGGGTTCTCATCAATTCTCTATGTTTTGGAACCCCCTTAGTCAAAAAAAACGATTTTTGCGAAGGTGTCTGTAGTCTATCTGTCGTCTGTTGTATGTAGGCACGATAACTTCCGCAAAAATTATCTGAACTGATTGAGCTTTGGCACACTTTGAAACGAAGGTTTCAAACAGTAAACCAAACTGACCAATTATTTCTGATTAGATATCAACAGACGTGACCCTTCAAGCGGTACCAGTTGACCTACGTTTCTGTCAAATTTGGACGCTCCGGGACGGCATCGAATAATGGCATCATCGGACCTGATTTGAAAAATTTAATAGACTTATCCAGGCAGATCTACAAACGGTCGTGAAACAAGTTTGAATCTTCAGTCGACGACATACAGAACGCAAATTCAAGTGACATAACGGCATACAGACGTGTACCCATTCAAATTTAAAACCAGCAACGATTCTTCCCTACCGTGAGAGATGTGTGATTCGGCAAACCAGCTTAGTACACCCTGAATGGAGAAGTCGAATCTTGCCCCTAAAAGAGCGACAGCCCAGGCAAAGGAGTAAACCTAACAAGTTACAGCCTACCTCAGAAACGAGAAACCTAATCCTTGCCTACAACTTCCTTCACCCTAGCAAATAAATTGTGGTTCTGATTCCTTTGGAATTTTACAACCTGTTTTCTATTTCATTTTCCTTCAATTTGAAAAAATTGAAATTAAAATTAGAGTCAACGCGTCAGTTATTCAAAAGAGAATGCTTCGCATCACTAAGATTCACCGGTAACAGGGCAGCCTAAAAGGGAAACATCTTGAATTCATAAGATGTTATTCACAATCCCATGAAATTGAACAAATTAGAAAAATTAATTCGACAGCTTGAACCTCCGGTACATTAGAGTAGTAAGAGCTCTTTCACAGGTTCTTGATATTAAAAATTACAGAGCCCCACAAAAAAATAGGTTGTCCGACATAGAAGAGTATTCATATCCTATGGATTTTGGGTCGCTTGAGCCGAAACCAAGGTTAGAATTCCGCTATTACCCTCGTATTTTTCGCAACCAATCCAGCGGCTAACGCTTGGCTACCTAATACAGTGGCCAGTATGCAGGCCCTTGGTTTGACCGCCTTGGGGTCCCTGTAAAAAAATAGCCCCTCTAATCCTCTCATGTTATGTCGAACTAACCCAGGTTCCTGCATTAGCGAGATACCTGTGTGCCTCGCAGCCATGCCCCTCTGTAGAACCGCAGAGGCGTCTTTGCTAAGATACAAGTTAATTTCGACAATAGTTAGGCCAGTGGTAGTCATTTTAGGTCTGCTCCCGGTTTTCCTGTTCCGACAGGCTCCACCTATCTCTGGCCGGCAACAATAAAGTTGACATGTCCAGGGTCGTAGAAGAGTGTTGTTTTTTTTTGTACAACTAGAAGCTGCTTGGTACCTTCCGCTGTGACTTTTTCCAGAGACTGACCATGCCTGAAGATTCGCCAGGACGCTGTCCTGAGTGGAAATTTGAATCCCTCCAATCGCCGAAGGACCACAGATGGATCCCTTTGGAGCAGCTCAACGCCACATACTTATAGGCATGCGCCTTGCCAGGGCCTTGTCTCGGCCACTGCATTATGTAGCCAAGCTGCGACAAATACGAAGACCGCTTCCCTAAAGAAGTATGTCTCAAATTTCGGCCATTGATCTAAGGAAACACTTTCGAGCACCCTCCAGGTGTCCTTCCTGATTAGCTCAAACTGCTCCGCAGTGAGCCGTAGGTCTGGATAGCTCCTGTTTACCACCATCACCGTCAGGGGCTTAATTTGTGTACTTCGAGCATGTTTTCTATCACAAAAAAATCAACACGAAAACAAGTCTTCTGAGGTTAGTAATTTAAAAAAAGCTAATTTTGGAATTCTGAGTTCGCATTCGGATTGAGAGACACGAAATCCATAGGATGTGACTACTCTGGTTTCGTGAAGCATGACATTTTTCTCGGAAAGATTTCACGGTATTTTCCTCTGTGCAGCCCCTTTTCCACCGGAAAGGATTGGGCTCGGCAGATCAAAAAAGAGCATTTGTATGTATTTGTCGCCGCTGGGTCCAAATCTGTTGTCGAGATTGTAGAAAAACATGGATTTATTTAAATATACGTTTCAATACAAAAATAGCCAAAAAACGATGTTTTTTGTGGTTAGAAAAAAACCTGAGGTTGATAGCGGAATTCTGACCTTGAATTCGGATTCAACGATCCAAAATCCATAGGATGTGACTACTCTTGTCCTTCGGACAACATATTTTTTTTGTAAGGCTGTGTAATCACTTCTATTATCTTTGTGTTAAAACCACAAGCAAGAAAGTGATCTGAGTTACTGATTACGGATATGAACCAGAAAATATTCGCAAGTGACAATTCAAAGCAGAAATAGTAATCAAATCGCAAAAAATAGCATTCATTGGTAATTTTTCGAGCTGAAAAAGGTGTTGGGTGTGATTGCAGTTTCTCCTGAAATTTTGATTGACCTACAGAAACATTAAAAAATCTTTGTAAATTTTCTTAAGAATTTTAGGAAAATTATATTTCTATAAACTTTAAAGTAAATAAACTGAAAAAATAGTTATTCGAAATTTTTATTTTGTATAGAAAAATATTTTTCGCCTTAGATTATAATTTTGTTGAGATTTTCCTTTTTCCTTCGCTAAATAAATTTTTGATTTAAGACTTTATTATTTTGGTTGAAAATTCATTCTTTTAAAGTTGATTTTAACTGTTTTTATTAAAAATCAGAATTTTTCATTGAAATAGGAATGATTACATTTTTCGTTGAAAATGAAGCTTTTTTGGTTGAAAAGTCATTTTTTGCATTTTCAATGAAAAATGCAATAATTGCTATTTTAATGAAGGAATTCTAATTTTTAATTAAAAACAGTTGAATTTAACTTTAAAAGAATGAATTTCCAACCAAATTGATAAAATTTCAAATCAAGAAAACTTTCAGTGAAGAGAAAAGGAAAATTCAACAAAATTATAACTTAAGGTGAAAAATGTTTTTGTATACAAAATAAAAAATTCGAATAACTATTTATTTTTTAATCTTTTTTGTTTTATAATTTTAAGGTTATATAAATATAATTTTCATAGGATTCCTGACAAAAATGTCACAAAATTTTTCAATATTTCAAATATGTCAAATAAAAATTTGAAGAAAAAATATAATTTTCAACCAAAAACTAATTAATGGACATATTTTTATAATTTCATTCTTCAAATATATTCCGTGAGGCCAAACATGGTACAAAAATGACGTAAAATTTATAAAATGACTAACTATTTACAAGAATTTTGTTAATAAAAATTAATGTGTATCATATTCAAATAACATTTAGGAATATTTATAAAAAGTATTAATATTTTTAATTTTTAAAATTAATGTAAAAAAATAAGTAGATGAAAATAATTTGGGGGGATTAGCAATGTTTGGTTACTTAATTTCTACTAAATTTTTACAATGCATAGACAAAAGGGGTTTGTGACTTGGATTTGTGAAAATTAATACATAATTTGTTATGTAGTACACAAATTATTATTTTTTATTATTAGAGAAGCTCGTAAAACGTGCAAGATTCTTTGTATTAATTGATTATATGCCTTAATATTGATGATTATTTGGATGCAAACGTTACTTGCTTTAATAATCATTATAATGTTAATAATAGCGAATATTTGGTAAATAATGACATATAATGAAATTATTATTGATTGACCAAATGTGATGACAATGAGTTGATTCCAGCATGAAAAATGATTTTTTAGTTTATAAGATAAGATAATACGACAAGAAAACTTTATTTATAAAATTGTTGATAAACATAATAATTGTCATTCATTGCCAACAACGGTTACCAACAACGGTTAAAATCTAGTTATTCGCAGTTAATTATGTTAAAAAAATTAACTCTATATCTTCAAACATAGCCAAAGAGCTAATTTGTTGAATCAGTTTGTTTAAACAATGATTAAACCATAATTACAGGATGATTTAGGGTCGTTTGCATACAAATGGTATTTATTTTCTCCCCACGAAATTATTCCATTTTTTTGTTTATAACAAATTCAACAAATGTTTAAACTTCTACAATTCTACTGAAAAAAATGTCTAAATTGTTGTATCATTGATTCTAGATCTTTTTGAATGAATCTGAATATTTTATAACGAATTGTACTCTTCAAAAGTCAGAAATTTTGGTTATTGTCATTTTGTTAATGAAATGGAACAGTATTAAAAACGTATTAAGGCCATGTGATGAGTGGGTCGCGTGACCGGCTTCCTACCTTACCGACACTTTTTTTAATTGTAAACTCATTTTCACACGAATAGCCACATCGAGTTGAAAATTTGGGATAATAAATAAGAAGCACTAAGGAACGCGACTGTGGCCCTAAATTTTCATAATTTTGAAAACAGCAAATAAAAAAAAATTATTTACAAAAAAAACTTTTTTCATAATTATAAAAATTTAGGACCAGAGCCGCGTTTCTCAGTGCTTCTTATTTATTATCCCAAATTTTCAACTTGATGTGGCTATTCGTGTGAAAATAAGTTTAGAAATAAAAAAAAAGTGTCAGTAACGTAGGAAGCCGGTCACGCGACCCACTCGTCATATGGCTTAGGTACTGGAGAATATTTCCAGGGAATATTTGAGACATTCCAGAACATTCTTCCCTAATCCCTGGCTTTTTCCGTATCCTTTCCTTCCATATGGGTAATTGTCAAATTGTAGGCAAATTTTAGTACCTACAGTGGAAATCACATTATTATTAGGAATTGAATATTTCATAACGGAAATTGATCTTATGACATCTAAAAACTTTAAATCCAAAAGGGGCAGTTTTCAAAATAAGAAATAATAATGAAATTCTAACATGAAATACGGAAAGTGGATTTGATGTTAGGAGTTTCATGAAAGAGAACGCGCTTTTAAAAAGTTCAAAAGCGAATACTGTCACATATTCCATTTAGGAACAATTATATTTTTTTATTATACAGTCTGTAACTTACACGAGATTTCTTTAAATTTTAGCAATATGTAATTTTTTTTAATTTAAAGAGAAGTTCTACTTTTTATTGAGACGATTGAGACTGGCTACATATAAAATTTGAAATTTACAAAATTCATTAATTGGTCACAATTGTTAATATAAAAATTACATAAAGCATACAGTATATTATTAATAACAAATCTACCTACCTGTGCTGTAATAAAATTTTCAACACATCTCTTTCTTTCTAATTAACTTATTTAGCTCAATTTTCGAGTTCTGTATATTTATGAATAGATGTTATAAATCATAAAATAAAACGGCCCGGCCGATCCACAAGCACGTGCATATAACCAGTCGTACACTCCTCTATTGTACCGTACGGGAATGATGCAAGAAAATTTATGAAGTTTAGCCTTTTTTAATATTTATAAAAAAATAACAGATTTTAATCATAAAAAGTCACCTACTTATGAAAGAAGTTTTGTAGAAAATTCTTATTTTTTGCTTGAAAATTCAACATTTTGTTAAATTTGTTTTTCTTTCTTTTGATTTTTTTGGTTGAAGATTCATAATTTTATTTGAAAAATCATCTCTTTCTTTGAAAATTTAACTATTTTGTTGAAAATTCATTTTTTTAGTTATTATATTTGTTTATTAAAAATTTAACTATTTCATGTTTTGTTAAAAATTCAACTGCCTGCTTGAAAATTACCCTTTTGATTGAAAATAAACTTTCGTTTGAAAACTCATATTTTTGGTTTGACAATTCAACTGTTTTGTTGGAAATTCATATTTTTGAGTTAAAAATTCAACTACTTGGTTCAAAAATTCAACTACTTGGTAAAAAATTAACCTGTTGGTTGAAAATGAACTTTTTTGTTGAAAATTCATATTTAAGCTTTGAAAATTAAACTGTTTTGTAGAAAATTCTTATTTTTTGCTTGAAAATTCAACATCTCATTGAATTTGTTTTTCTTTCTTGACTCTTGAATTTTTCGGTTGAAGATTCATAATTTTATTTGAAAAATCATCTCTTTGTTTGAAAATTGAACTGTTTTTTTTTTTTTTTGAAAATTCAACTATTTTTGCAGAAAATTGAACTGTTTTGTAGAAAATTCTTATTTTTCGCTTGGAAATTCAAAATTTTAGTTAATTTTTTTTTCTTTCTTGACTGAACTATTTTTTTCGGTTGAAAATTCAAGTATTTTGTTAAAAAGTCGTCCATCTCTTTTAGCAGAAATTCCATCTTTTTTACTAAAAATTCAACAATTTTATTTTTTGTTGACAATTCATCTTTTTGGCTTGAAAATTCTACTACTTGGTTAAAAGTTGAACTCCTTTCTTAAAAATTCATTTTTTTGGTTGAAAATTCATCATTCCACTTGAAAAATCATCTCTTTGTTTGAAAATTTAACTATTTCGCTTGAAAATTAGTTTTGTTAGTCATTTTTTTTACTGAAAATTCAAAAGACACATTTTTTGTTAAAAATGTATCTTTTAGTTTAAAATTCATATATTTTGTTGAAATTTTTTTTTTTTTTTGAGAGAGAAAATTCATCATCTATTAGAAAAAAAAATTGGTGGAATTAAACTGTTTCTGATTTAAAATTAAATTTTTTTTCAGAGCGCTGCCTCAAATTTGAAAAAACAGACATCTGAAGTAGATGGGAATGTACAACAAGTTGTTACAACTATGGTTAATGATGAAGAAGTAGTGACTTTACTGAAGCAACTAACTGATGTTCGAAGTCAAAGAGCGTGGGAACAGAAAAAAGTTGCTGAACTTGAAGTTCAGCTTGCAAGTCTTCTTCATGAGAACACTGCCATGGAGGAGCAACTTAATGTTTGGCGTAACAAAGCACAAGACGTCAAAAATCTTCAAGACGAATTAAGCACCCTTGAAGAAGTCAGGTACGTCTATCAATTTTTCTCTGAAACTTCAAAAAATTAGTCAAATTAGGCGCTGCGCACCTACAAAATCACCGATCCTAACCCCTCCCTTCTCCAACTACTTTCTCCTACACTTCCCAAACTACTTTCTCCTCTACTTCACCAACAACCTTCTCCTCTACTTCTCACTCTCCTTACTTCCTCAGCTAATACGCCCCTTCCCCTACACCCCTTCTCCAGTCATCACTTTCCCTCCCCTACTCACCAGCACTACCCTACTAGCCCTCTCTTCATCTCCTCTACTTGTCCCTCCCTTTATTTCCTTCACTTCACCCTTCCTAACTCCTATACTTTCCAAACTACTTTCTCCTACACTTCCCAAACTACTTTCTCTTACACTTCCCAAACTACTTTCTCCTCCACTTCCCCAACGACTTTAAACTCTACTTCCCCCTCTCCTTACTTCCTCATCTAATACGCCCCTTACCCTACATCCCTTCTCCAGTCATCACTTTCCCTCCCCTACTCACCACCACTACCCTACTAGCCCTCTCTTCATCTCCTCTACTTTTCCCTCCCTTTATTTCCTCCACTTTACCCTTCCTAACTCCTATACTTCCCAAAACACTTTCTCCTATACTTCCCAAACTACTTTCTCCTATACTTCCCCAACAACTTTCAACTCTACTTCCCGCTCTCCTTACTTCCTTAGCTAATACGCCCCTTCCCCTACATCCCTTCTCCAGTCATCACTTTCCCTCCACTACTTACCAGCACTACCCTACTAGCCCTCCCTTCATTTCCTCTACTTCTCCCTTCCTATATTTCCTCCACTTCACCCTTCCTAACTCCTATACATCCCAAACTATGTTCTCCTATACTTCCCAAACTACTTTCTCCTACACTTCCCAAACTACTTTCTCCTCTACTTCACCAACAACCTTCTCCTCTACTTCTTACACTCCTTACTTCCTCAGCTAATACGCCCCTTCCCCTACATCCCTTCTCCAGTCATCACTTTCCCTTCCCTACTCACCACCACTACCCTACTAGCCCTCTTTTCATCTCCTCTACTTTTCCTCCCTTGATGTCCTTCACTTCACCCTTCCTAACTCCTATACTTCCCAAGCTACTTTCTCCTATACTTTCCAAACTACTTTCTCCTCTACTTCCTCAACAACGTTCTCGTCTACTTTCCACTCTCCTTACTTCCTCGGCTAATACGCCCTTCCCCTACATCCCTTCTCCAGTCATCACTTCCCCTCCCCTACTCACCAGCACTACCCTACTAGCCCTCCCTTCATTTCCTCTACTTCTCCCTTCCTTTATTTCCCCCACTTCATCCTTCCTAACTCCTATACTTCCGAAACTACTTTCTCCTATACTTCCCAAACTACTTTCTCCCATACTTCCGAAGCTACTTTCTCCTGTACTTCCCAAAATACTTTCTCCTATACTTCCCAAACTACTTTCTCCTCCACTTCCCCAACAACTTTCAACTCTACTTCCTTCTCTCCTTACTTCCTCATCTAATATGCCCCTTCCCCTACATCCCTTCTCCAGTCATCACTTTCCCTCCCCTACTCACCACCACTACCCAACATTACTATTGTGCAAAAAAATAACAATAATGCTACTATTTTTGCACAGGGAAATGACCGGGAATTTACTTCTGATCGTAGAAAATTATCTTTTCCTTTGAAAGTTAATATTTAACAATCTTTAAAAATTCTTCTCTTCAGTTAAAAATTCAAGTATTTCAGTTAAATATTTATCATTTTAGTTGATTATTTATCTTTTAGGTTGGAAAGAAAATTATTTGGTTGAAAGTTAAAATATTTTATCAAAAATTAGTTGTTTTTTTACCTAAAGAGTCATCGTTCTAATTAAAAATTAATTTCTTCTGTTGAAAAATGAACTGTTTCATTGCAAACTTTTTTTTTCTTTGGATTTTTTTTGGTTCAAAATTATTATTTTTTTAACTGAAAATGTAAATATTATTGCAGTTGAATATTCCATAATTTTAGTTAAAAATTTATGTCTTTGGTTGAACATTCATTTTTTGACTATAAAAATTTAATTTTTAAATTTTTGGTTTAAAAATTATCTTTTTCAGTTGAAAATTCGTCTTTTATGGTAGAATTGAATCTTCTTGGTTGAAAATTAATTTTTTTTGTCAAAAATTCAGTTATTCTAGTTGAAGATTCATCAATTTAGTTAAAAATGCATCTTTCTGGTTTAAAATTCAACTATTCGAGTTAAAGATTTACAGTTTTATTTGAAAACTCATCACTTTGTTTGAAAATGTAACTATTTTTTTTAAAGTTAGTTTTTTTTGTTGAAAATAATTTTTTAACTAAAAATGTAGCTTTTTCCAATTGAATATTCCATAGTTGTAGTTAAAAATTCATGTGTTTGGTTGAACATTAATTTTTTTAACTTGAAACTTAGTTATTTAAGTTTTGGTTGACAATTTATCTTTTTTATCAAAAATGAATTTTTTTGTTGAAAGTTTAACTATTTCAGTTGAAGATGCATTGTTTTAGTTGAAAATTCTTATGTATGGTTTAAAATTAATTTGTTTAACTGAAAATGTTACTATTCCATTTTGGGTTGAAAATGATCTTTTTTTTTTGTTCAAAATTCAACTATTTGGTTGAAGATTTGTCTTTTTTAATTACAAATCCAACTATTTCTTTAAAAATTCATGTATTTTGTTGAAAAGATGTATTTTTTAGTACAAAATTAATCTTTTTATTTGAAAATTAATCTTTTTATTTGAAAATTAATCTTCTTCTTTGAAAAATCATCTTTTTGGTTCAAAATTCAAATTTTCAGTTTAGTTGAAAATTCATTTTTTGGTTTAAAACTGAACTATTCCAGTTGAATATTCATAACTATATTTGAAAATTCATGACATTGGTTGAAAATTGAACTATTTTGCTGAATGTCCGTTTTATTTTTTGGTAGGAAATTCATCTTTTTATTTGAAACTTGATCCTCTTGGTTAAAAATTCATCTTTTTCTAAACTTTATTTATTTTGCAATATTTTGCTCTGTTGTGTTAAAAGATGTTTAGAATGAACGTCATGAATTAAAACAAATGTTTGCGTTTTGAGGCAAATATGAATATGTTACTTTTAATTGACCGGGAAAATTGAAAAACTTGCCCGGAAAAAACCGGAAATGACCGAGAATTTGAAATCGTCCGCCGAATCGCCACCCTGATTTCGTATTGGAAAATAAGAGGGGGTTCAGCTTCAGTGTCACATGACATTTTGAGGGGGGGGGGGGGTCCCCGAAATGTCACAAATTCATTCCAAATCATTCCGAATTATTCCGTAATCTGTATCCGAACCAACTCGAATCAATCCGAGCCAATCCGAAAAAAAGTTCTACATTTCGTTCGATCCAAATCGGTCGAAAATTAATCCGACTCAATCCGGTTCAGTATGAACTTCCAGTCCGAGCCAAATTTTTAATCCAAATGAATCCGAATCAATCCGAACTCGGATTGACCGAAACCCATTTTCAATTCAAATGAATCCGAGTTCGGATTGAATTGGATTCATTCGGATTGAAAATATGGTCCGGATTGATTCGGATGGAGTCGGAATGAGTCGGATTAAGTTTGAACCGATTTCTATCGAACCCCTTGGCGAAATAATCGGATAGGAATTCATTCCGAACCAATCCGAACTCATCCGAATCATTCCGGAATCTGTATCCGAATCAACCCGAATCAATCCGAACCAATCCGAAATTTTGTTTACATTTCGTTCGATCCAAATCGGTCAAAAATTAATCCGACTCAATCCGGTTCAATCCGAATAAATCGGTAACAAATTTTCAGTCCGAATGAATCCGAACTCGGATTGACCTAAAACGATTTTCAATCCGAATGAATCCAATTCAATCCAAACTCGGATTCATTCGGATTGAAAATTCAGTGTATATCCATCCGCATTCGGATTGATTCGGATTCATTTGGAATGCAAATTTGGTTCGGATTGGTTCGTTTTGGAATTCGGATTGAACCGGATTGAGTTGGATTATTTTTTAAACGATTAGGGTCAAACGAAATGTGGAACTTTTTTCGGAATGGTTCGCATTAACTCGGATTGGTTCGGATACAGATTCCGGAATGATTCGGATGTCTTCGGATTGGTTAGGAATGAATTCCTATCGGAAACTTTCGCCAGGGATAAAGGTCCATTAAGCTAGCACCTCCACAATCGAATTTTTCATAGCTCAGAATTTTGGGCTTTTTTTGGGCCCCAATGAAAATTTTTGGGCTCCTTTACTTTTTGCAAAAAATCAATTTTCTTGTGGAGGTACTAGCTTACATTAAGTAGCACCCCCACTTCCTAAAAACACAAAATAATAAAAATTCAATTCCACCAGAATTTTGGGCTTGTTTTTGGCTCTTAGAATCCACAAAAAAATGTCAACAAAACAACCCTTAAGCTCAAAAATCAACCCCCTTTACAAAATTTCAAATTTTCGCGAATTTAATCCAGACATATTTTTAGTATTTTTTTGGGCTCCTCGAAAATACCCACTCCGATTTTCGGGCTCCAACCCTTAACATTAAAAATCAACCCCTTAGCACAACGGTGATTCAGCTTTCACCCAAATAGATGAATTTTAAATACAAAAAAAAAAAATTTCAACTAAAAATGGAATAGTTTAATTTTTAGTTTAAAAAATGGATTTTTTATTAAACAAAAAAAAAAGAATTTTTAACCAATTTTTTCAAGTTGCTTTCAAAGAAAAAGATAATTTTCTACCAAAAGAAAAATCGTTTTTTTAACAAAATACGTGAATTTTCAATTAAGAAAGACAAATTTTTATTCAAATTGTTGAATTTTGAACTAGAAAAGATCAATTTTCAACTAAAAAGGGAACAGTTAAATTTTCAGTTAAAGGAATTAATTTCCAACTAAACTGATGAATTTTCAACTAAAATGATGAATCTTCAACTGGAATAGTTGAATTTTTTTGCCAAAAAGATGAATTTTCAACCATAACGATTAATTTTCTACAAAAAAAAAAAGACGAATTTTCCACAATGTGCATAAAATTTCAACCAAATAGTTGAATTTTCACCAAAACAAGATAAACTGATTTTCAGCAAAGTAGTTACATTTTCAACCTGATGAATTTAAAATTAAAGTGATGAATCTTCAACAAAAAAAATTAATTTTTAACAATTTTACAGTGTAAACAAATTTTCTATTATAATTCAGAAATATTTCTTCTTTGAAATACTAATTCTACTCTAAAAACTGCGTGAATTATTTTTTCAATTTAAAATTTGGAAGAGGGAACTTTGAAATTGTGACGAATTCTGACTTGGAAGAGGGATTTTTTTTAATTCCTCTCTTCTAAATCCGAATTATTCTTTAAAAAAATTCCCGTTCCATGTAAAAAAATTCCCTGTTCCAAGTGAAATTATATTTATTTACCGAAACTCCCTGTCCTAAAATAAAAACGATAATTATTTTCTAAAATTCCCTGTTCCAAGTCAGATAAATGAGTAATTAAAATAATGAAAACTTGAATTTTGCTACGATCAGAAGAAAATTCCCGATTATTTCTCGATCTTTAATCCAAAAAGATGAATTTTCATCGAAAAATGTAATATTTGATATTTCAACAAATAATATTTTAATTTAAAATAAAAAATAGTGGGATTTAACCGAAAAAAGACAAATTTTCAAAAAAAATACTTAAATCCTCATCTATAACAGATTAATTTTCAATCAAACAATGTCATTTTTAACCAAAAAAATGTATTTTCTTCCAAAAAATACGAATTTGAACAAAATACACCAATTTTCGATCAAATAGTTAAATTTTATACGAAATTGTTTACTTTTCGGGACGAAAGTACACATTTTTTTACAAAACAGTTAAATTTTCAACTCAAACAGATCAATTTTTAACAAGACAGTTGCATTTTTTTCCAAAAAAAGATTCAATTTTATTTAATCATTAAATTTATGCTAAAAAGATGAATTTTAATTTAATCACTAAGCTTTTTTCCTGTTAAATTGTTGTTAAAGTTAAAAAAATTCAACAATAGATGCGAAACTTTGAGATATTTTCGATTGTCTTTTTCTATACACCTACGAAAAAAGGTTTAGCAGTCTTTTTTTTTCAGGACCACGAGCAAAATGCAAGAACTTCTCCAGGTTTTTCAAGGATTTCCAGGACACTAGACACCCTGATTAAATTTTTAACGATCAAAATTATAAAGAGTTGTAGACTTCTTGAAGTATTCCTATTTTTTTATATTACGATAAGGTATAGAACTCTCTTTTGAAGACGTATTAAGTTTGAAAATACGCTTTTATAATTATAGCCTTTGAAAAATCCAAGATTATGTTTCTAGATGTCAGAAGTGGTAGTTTTGTTTCTACTTTTCAAGTGAAAGTAATATCTATTATTTATTGATAGTTTAATGTTTGTTAATGTACAGAAGATTTCTAATACGAACCTCGACCAGCCAGTGAAAACCGTGCCTCGGAATTCTTGAACTTTGGTAACGTGAGTACTAAGTTCTTCAAGCCATCGTTCATGATTACTAATGTGATGTCGTATCAGTGGAATATGTTGACAAGATCCAGTAGCGCCTTTGAATGCAGTCGCTGCCCAGATGTTTGGAAAAACTAAACTGTACTTGTCCCACAAATCTATAAAATGATTCAAAAGAAAATTGTTCATTAATTCATCTTTAGCTTCAGGTGGAATCCAAACCATCAGAACCTCGGTAATAGAACTGGAAATCCTTTTTTGCAATTAGCAGGCCTCACAGGGCAAATTTTTTTTTAAATAGTGTAAAAATAGTGTCACGAAATTTTGAACTTCTATGTTTATTAAAAATGCGTTTTAAAAATTTTATTTAAAAAAATAACTAATTTTTAATCAAAGTGACGAATTTTCAACCAAAAAGATTAATTTTGACAAAATACATGAATTTTCATCCAAATTTTGGGTTTTTCAAGGAATTTTCAACTTATAGATGAATTTTCAAACCAAAAAGATTAATATTCTGCCATAAAAGACAAAGTTTCAACAAAATACAGCAATTTTCAACCAAGTAGCTGAATTTTCAAGTAAAGAAGATAAATTTTAAACCAAATATGGAATAGTTATATTTTCAGTTTAAAGAATTCACTTTTAACAAAAAACAAAAACGAATTTTCAACAAAATAGTTCAATTTTCAACCCAAAAGATTAATTTTCTAGCAAAAATGACAAATTTTAAAAAATAGTTAGATTTTCAACCAACACAGATGAATTTTTAACCAAGAAGATTACATTTCCATAAAAAACAGATACATTTTCAACAAAGAAGGGATTATTTAAATATTCAGTTAAAACAATTAATTTTCAATAAGGAGAAAAGAATTAATTTTTAATCAAAAAGACGAATTTTCAACCGAAAAGATTAATATTTTGCCACAAAAGACAAAGTTTCAACAAAATACAGAAATTTTCAACCAAGTAGCTGTATTTTCAAGTAAAAAAGATAAATGTTAAACCAAACATGGAATAATTCAATTTTCAGTTAAAACAAAAATTATTTTCAACCAAAAAATGAATTTTCAACAAAATAGTTAAACACGAAAACCAATAAATGATATGATTTTAAGGAGCTAGTTTTAAATCAATCGAATTTAATTATTTTTTGGAATCGCAGTCTTAGTTTTTCCTAACATGAGAGTTACATTTCATTTTGTCGTTACACTTTTTGACCCGGGAAATCAAGTAAATAATACGATTTTAATTTTTTTTCTCATAGTTCTCAAATCAATATTTTTTAATAATGACTGTTATTGTACAAGTTGTAAAAAAAGACTCTCTAGCTCTGTTGAAGGAGCTTGTTTCGGATCCCAGCGGAGCTAGCGAGTATTTTTTCACAAAGTATAAAATAACGATTGATATTCAAAAAATATTGAATTGAGACTTGGCAGAAAAAAATATCAACATCATATTATTTGCTACATTTCAATTCGAAAAAAAAAGATTAAAAATATTTTCACTGCGTTTTAAAAATATACCGATGTAGCTAATACGATTTATTAATAATTATCTAGCACATTCTAAATTTGTGTCCAATTGCAGAATATCATGAAGATAATTCATCAAACTTTTTGAAACCTTTTGAACATCACAATTAAAACTTACGGATCCCACTAGAACAAAACTTGCATGATCCTGAAAAAAAAAGATGACAATTTTTCGAAAAAGGATTCTAGTCATGCACATGTACAAGGCTTAAGATTTTGTGGTGAAAATATTACGTCAAACAATTCATCCTTGTAGCCATGATATACCTGCCGTGAATATTCGTAACTCTGCCAGGAACACTCGGGAGATCTCCGTGAGTCAGAAACTTAGTCCGATTTTCATTTCTAACTTGAAAGAGACAGACGGACATTTAGATATTAGTATTCAGAAGCATTTATAATTTAGCACTTTAGAAATAAATTTTTCATATCTTAAACTATTTGGGGATTCGACGCAATTTCCGAAATAATTTTTGGTACCTCAAATTTCACCTAAATCATACTGTTCGTTAAAGAGCTAAGATACTTTTTCGTTTTGGACAAATTCTAGAAAAAGGCAATGGCGATCGCACAGTACTGTGAATCTGGAATTAACTGTTCAAAATCCTATCCAGGCTATAAGTCATAGTCGATTTTGATGATCTTTTTCAGAAATTATAAAACTTAAAAGCTTAAGAATGTCATTGGGCTAAATTTTTCAATTCTTTCCTGTAGATATTATGATAAAAAATGCATCGCTGCAGAAAAGACACAAATAAATTCTTTATTCGAAGCTCCTTCGGCTTTAACGAAAGCATTCTCATAATGTATCTGGTGCTTTGCACTCGATTTTGCCCAAAATGCGAACATCTCTATATTATGTTTAATACTATCGTATCAAATTCATTCTCACTTACCTTGAAAAATGTATTATTTTAATAAATTTATATTATTACAATGCATAATATGCATTAGTATATCAGCAGACGTATTTTCATTGTCTTGTTTTTATGGTTAAAAAAGAGTTTTTTATGTGTTTTTATAACAAAAGTTCATAACAAAGTTCTAGATCTTCCTTTGGTAGAACAACTTTATTTGATATAAAACTAAAAATCTTACACAATCGCCTTCTTTTATTAAACTTACCTATTTATCACTATTCACATTTTTGTACGAAATTTGAACTCATATATATTATATGGTTTTTAAAAAATATACTCTTACTGAATGAACAATTTCATTATTTTATTTCCAAAATATCCCTTTCATAATATCTCTTTTTATTTTTTTTTTGTCTCTTGTGTCATTTGTCAAATTTTTTTTATTAATCATATTTTTTCGGAATAAAAGAAGAACTAAGCTTCCTATCATAAAAAGATTGAAAACAAATTTTTAGACCTTTTTCGGGTACAAAATTTTTGTTAATTCATATTTTTCGTATCTTGCATAGTTTGAAAAATAATAATTGTGAGTTGAAACAAGAAGGGTTAAAAAGTGATAACAATTTGACAATTCTGATTAGAAACAAGAAATTTTCAGGAAATAATTCTAATTCTAATCTGAAACAAAAGAATTTTTCAAACGAAATAATAGTTCTGATTGGAAGGAGATGATTTTCCGAAAGAATCACAATTTACACCCGATCCAACACGAAAACACGATTTTAGATAATGCTGAATTTATAAATCGACATCTCTGATTAATGTAATATTTTACTTGAACGTGAAGACTTTGGAAGAGTTTAGGAAATCGTGAAGATATTTAAAAGTTTTATTTACCCATATTCAAGATTAGATACAAGAATGTTAGTTTTCGAGATTTTTATGTTTTTGGCATATTTTGGAAATAAAATAATAAAATTGGATAGTGAGAAATGGATAAGTTTAATAAAAGAAGGCGATTGTGTAATATTTTCAGCTTTATTTAAGATATTTTTCTTCAAAATGATGACACTGAATCATTTACACTTTCAATGTGTTCTACCTTGCTTAATTCACGTGTCGTGTCTAGAATAGCCAAAAATATTTGCCTGATTTTCAATGCATTTTAATTGATAGCAGATCATTGTATTCTGTCATTTATTCTTAACATATAATTCATTATAATTATATATAAGCTGCGTCTCTTCCCGAAAAATTAGGTGAGTTTGAAAAGAGGATATACTAGTCGTCTCAAAAATTCGGGTGTTTCTGGCACCGCAGAGTGTGCATACGCGCCATAAAGTCTCCGCGAACGGGGACAATGCTGGCATCGTAGCAGTCTAGCACGTCATCCTTGAGTTGATTCATCCACTTAATGTGGGCGCTTCGTCGGTTCGTCGTCCTGTTTCCATTTAAATTATAATTTGCAGTACCCCGAACTCTAGGGTGATCGGCATTGTTTGCCGACCCATTGTCGGGTGTTCTGTGCGTTTGATCGTTTTGAACCGCATCTACAACTTTTTGATGGTTCGATGGTGTTATTATTGTTCACGCAAACAGCTAGGGAAAGGTTTGGTCCATCCTTGTGGTGCCCCGCGTGCAAGAATAAGGCTGCATACTCTGAGAGGTCGCCCGGTATCCCAGAGTCACCGTTTAAGACACCTCACGCCCGCAAATCATGGAGGTAAATGGATGCTTCCATCGTGTGTCCATTATGTATACTAATGAATATTCATTTCATCTACCTGTTTTGTAGATATTTATGATTTATGTCTGAAAAAAAAGAGTAAAGAATCAGACACTTGACAATTTTAGTCTCGTATAAAACCTAGACTTTGAAAAGCAAACCCCGTGTGCGGAACGTATTAGCTTTTCATGTGCCGCATCCGGTACGCGCACGCGCCAGGCATACAAGCTTATCGAACCTGAACCGGCGCAGGTACAGGCTGATGAATGCGCCGCGTCCACTGTTTGCCTACAATATTAGCTGATCTGGAGGCAACCTCCGCGTTGGCCCACCGCGCGCCTTACCCAGCACATTTTTGACCATTTTCATTTTATTACCTCTTTCCTATGTTTCCACCTGTACTTGGATGCTGTGAGAAACAAGAACTCCTGCCAGCCTTCGTATTTGAACAGTGATTGTAGATACTGCACCTGCTTATTTTACTTGTGAGAACAGAAAGAGAAGAAACGAGAGAAAAGGGTCGAGAATGATGAAAGCAAGAGTTAGAGCAATACCTTCAGAACGAAAAAGTAAAAATCTAAAGAATAATTACAGGCCAGTAACTTGTTTGAACACACTGTATAAGATCTTTACAGCTGTCTTAAACAACAGGATTGTTCAATGAATTGAGCCTGTATGGCGTGAGATGTACGAACAACGTGGCTCGAAAAAAGGTGTAGCAGGCAGTCGAGAGAACGTGCTAATTGACAGGTGTGTCTGTAAAAACGCTGCAGTCCATAAACGCAACCTGTCAATGGTCTCGATTGACTACCGGAAAGCTTTCGATTCAACCTCTCATAGACTTATCACCTGTCTGTTGGAAAGCTTGAAAGTACATCCACACATGGTGAGATGCATAGAGAGATTGATGCCTCTTTGTATATATTTTTTAGATTGATCTAGAATTTTCTATAAACTATTTGTCGTCACACCTTTCTGTACTGGCACACTTTTCTAGCTTCCTTCACGTACATGCATTTTTTCATGCAAGGTCTCCTGTTTCCATGGCTTCTTATGTCTTTTCGGATTAAGGTCTCATTTACACATTCTAACCATTCTTCCCGCAGTCTGCCTCTGGGCATACTGCCATTTACTTTACACACTTGACACAATTTTTGTTCCATTATCATTTGTCGTATCTTGCGTAGTTTGAACATAAAATTAAATTTTTAATATTTCATTATTCTTTGTGCAATAAAAATTAGAATTTTCGATTTTTCCAAAAAATTCTATAAGCCCTTATGATAATCATGTAGGGCGTGTAAAAAGAAACACTTTATATGTCGGTACTTTTTTTCGTGTCGTGCGTTTTTTGGCTGAAAATCTTAGTTTTCGTTTCCTCTTTTGAATATTGAAAATGCTGTAAGTTTGAAAATTTTCAATTTATCAAAAACTGTCATGGTAATAAATTGTTTGAATTTTAGAGTACTATAAACACCCGCACATATAATTTTGAAATTTAAAAAAAAACATGGCCTCAAAAATTTTTAAAATGCGCTCACTTTTTGAATTTTCATCCAAAATTTCTGGCCAACGAACCTGACCTTTCATTCACGAGACTGAAAGAGTATACCAAAGGCCAATACAATTGGTGAATTCTTTCGAGAGTTATCGTACTCACAGACAGACATACATACATACATTCATACATACATACATACAGACGCATTCGTAAAAGCCGGTTTTTTGGGTCCAGGGGGTCTCAAATCGTGACCATTTGACCAGACAGACAGCCAAACATACAAACATACAAACATACATGCATACATACACACATACATGCAAACATACAAACATACAAATATACATACATACATACAGACAGGCAGACACATTCGTAAAAACCTGTTTTTGGGTTCCGGGGGTCTCAAAACGAGGACATTTGACAAAAAGGGGGGGGGGGTCAAATTTAACGCAAATCTAATACCTTCTGTGGACGAGAATGTAAAAATACAAATTCTCAAGTACCATGAGCATTAATGATGGTTCTTTTATTGTTTTAATCCTTAGAAATAGTATTGAGGACATAAAAAAAATTAAATATTTCGAAAACCCACACACGAGACGAAAAAAAAATGAATTTAAGCAAAGTTTTGATGAGAATGTGCCAACTACTCGGGCGATTTTTTCACTGTAATGTTATTTTCTACGAATAAAACAGAAACTACATACCTATCAAAAAGTGACCCATAACAAATTTGTAGATCTTTTTGGAGTGCACAATTTTTGTTGAATCATCATTTCTCCTACCTTGCGTAGTTTAAACACAAAATTAAATGTTTAATGTTTCATTATTCTTTGTACAATAAAAATAAACATTTTCGATTTTTCAAGAAAATTCAGAAAGTCCTTATGATAATCCTGTAGGGCGTGCAAAAAGAAACACTTTTTGCCCTTGACTTTTTTTCGTGTCGTGCGTTGTTTGGCTGAAAGTCTTAGTTTTCTTTTGTATTTTGAAAATGCTGTTAGTCTGAAAATTTTCAATTTATGGTAAACTGTCATGAGAATAAATTGTTTGAATTTTCGAGTGCTACGAATACTCGCACTTATAATTTTGAAATTTTAAAAAAATATGGCCTCAAAAATTATCAAAATGCGCTCACTTTTTGAATTTTCATCCAAAATGGCTGGCTAACGAACCTGACCTCTCATTTATGAGACTGAAAGAGTATACCAATCTTTCGAGAGTCATCGTACTCACAGACAGACATACATACATTCATAAATACATACATACATTCATACATACATACATACATCCATACATACAGACAGAAACATTCGTAAAAACCTGTTTCTTGGGTTCAGGGGGTCTCAAAACGTGGACATTCGACAAAAACCGAGGGGGGGGGGGAAGGTTCAAATTTAACGCAAACATAATACCTTCTCTAGATGAGAATGTGAAAATACAAATTTTCAAGTACCATGAGCATTAATGATGGTTATTTTATTGTACGTCGAAACTCACTAAGATGTCTTGGGGTTGAATGTGGATCTGTTGTATCTTTCTGATGAAGTCAAAAGAGTTTTGATGGTGCGTGATAGAGTTTCCTGTCAAAGGATTCAGTTCTTCGGCAAGAAAGCCTGCTAGGTTGTAAGTTGACGAGTTTATTGCGCTGACGATCGGCCAGAGTGAAATCTTGTTTTTGTGGATTTTTGGGAGTCCGTAAAGTCTTGGAGAGGTGGGATTAGTAGGTATTCATTTAGATATTGTTTGGCTGTCAAGTTTGGAGTCTTTTAGAAGTGTTTTTGTTTTGCTGACTATTGTTTTTTAGGGTCTTTTTTAACTTTTTCTTATGTATCGTCAGTTAGAAGGTCCATGATTTTGTTGTTATAATCTTCTTTATTAATTATTACTGTTGCGTTGCCTTTGTCTGCAGGTAATATTATGATGTCTTTATTCTGGTTGAGTTCTTTAACTGCTGTTTTTTCTTATTTTGTTAAGTTTGAAGAGGGAAGTTGGGCTTGGCGTAAGATGTTGCCCGTCCTACGCCGTATGTCATTTGCTTTTTCGGGTGGAAGGCTATATATTGTGGATTTCAAATGACTGATGATTTTTTCTTTCGAGATTTTGGAGGGAGCTACTGCAAAATTATGTCCTTCAGATAAGGCTGAAATGATTTCATTTCTGAGAGGATGATTAGAGATGTTGTTTACTGTGTTAGTTAATGGTGCGTGCCTTACTGGAAGTAATTCGTAACATTTTATTTATTGTTTTTGAGTAGGAAGATCTTTAATCCGTTGGGATTGGTCAAATGATATGCGGTCCAATGCAGACCAAATGTCAAATCTGAAAGTGTTTGATAGAAAAAGGTGAAGTTTTAATAGTTTTTTGGTGGTAGTGTGCAAGACAAATTTGGTATGTTATATTCTTTCTTTCAGGAGAAGCAAACTTGTTTTATGTAGAATTGATTTGGATTTAGATGTTCCCGAATGGTTTTTCAACTGTAAGAATTTTGGGACGATGTTATTGTACCTACACCGTTTTAAGAAAGCTAAAGATGTTAGTAGCTTAGCTTGAGAAGACCTGAGCTTACTAAAAGTATTAGTTTTAGTAAGAAAACTCTCCCCGTAGAGTTATTTAATAATAGATTTAATGCTTTTATGATGATTCATTGTAATAAATTTAAATTTAAAATTTAAAGCTTCTTCGGGTTTCAATCGTGTGCAAAACTACGAATCTTGCCGACGATTCGTGAACATTGCAGTGCACTCGAGAGTTCACTTCTTCAGGGCTGACCTGAAACTAAAGTTTCAGGTTATGTTGTTCTTACATATATTCTCTACGATGCCTGTGATTGGCCAGATCGCCCCATGGTATGAACTGCTCGAACTTGATTGGCCAATCAAGTCTTTTTTCAAAATCAAATAATAATAAAATGATAAAAAATAAACACATAAAAGTGTTTAATTGTTATTATTTGTTAAAAGCGAACAATAAGTTAATTTAGGAAGAGTTTATTTATTATGACTTGTTATTATCTGTTGATGACAAATAAACTTTTTTTATTTACTCACTAATGTAGACGAGCATTTTCAAAAATCTTTCAAAAATCTTCAAAAATTTTTTCAAAAATCTGCTTTCATCAAGTGTTTCTAAATTTATTGCAGAATTTCACCCTCTAGCCTTATTTTAGCAGGCAAATCTAGGTTAGGCACAATCTGATACCTTATAAAATGCACTGAAAATCAAAATAGTAAAAAAAACTCAGGGGGACATACATTTTAAACATTCAAAAAATCTGAAAAGCCACACTCCGCAAAAAACAACTAAAGTCGACTTAAGTTATTCTTGCAGAGAACGGCTCAATTCGATAGATCAAAAAAGATATACATTCCGACTTGCCGGTAAATTTCAGCCGGTTTTCTGGCTTGAGACTTATATTCAGACTTCACAGCGGCTCACTTTCAGCGGTCACAGTCTATTTTCGTTTACATCATAAAACAAGACCATAAGCTTCGTCTTCATCCTTGAGCCACGATTAAGTTAAAACCAAAGGTTATACAATTATACATTCAGAAAATTTTGTCTCCATTTCATAGTTAAGAATTTTTACTAATCGTTTGGAGTATATTTAACACATTTTTACTGAACTGAAAAAAGTACTATATTTTTTAATAATATTCCAAATCTTCTTTAAAAAATGCTATTTCATTCATATTTAATGGATTGCATTCTATTTTTCGTTTAAGTTTGAAAACTACGCTACTATCGGCGAGAAAATTCGAGTCCTTTGGCTTTGACTTTAAAAAAGTAAGTCAAGAAAACATGGTATCTCAATGAATGAATGATTATTCTAAAGTTCAAAGTGTTCTATGTTAATGAAATTTGACAGTTTTTAACGGCATTGAACTTTGGAGTACAGTTCTTCATTGAAAACATAATAGGAAAAATCTGAAAAATTCATGAAGGTATTTTAAACGTTTCTCAAAATGTTACAAATATTACAAATTGTTCATTTTTTCAACATGAATATACAACCATATTATCTTTACTTCCAATTAAGATAATAAATGGATTTAAATTTAAAGTAGTTATTTGACTATCTGTAATTTTTTGCAATTTATAAAAAGTGTGTCATTGTTTTTTCCTGCATGCAAATTGCTATATTTGAAGACAGTTTTTTGTTTTAGAAAAAAGTATAAGAAACCAGAGGGGTTGATTGAAAGAAAATGGTTTAGCAATCCTAGCTAAACGTTTAGCTGGGACTGCTCAACCATTTTTTCAGTGTTCCTGTTTTTGCTAGGTTCATGCTTTGCCCGGGCGCACTCGAATTGAGCCTTCGGTCAACCACCCTTACTTTTCTATGTACGAATTGAGCACCGCGGTTAAGTAGGCACTTTGGGTGTGCTCGAATTGAGCCAAAATTGTCGCGCTCGTCAGAAGTATAAATATTATTATTATTATATCATTAAGCCGTTTCCCTTTCGGGGTAGGCGTGAATTGCTCGGTGGTAAAGTAGTGATATATATATATATATATATATATATATATTTGTACAAACTAATTTTGGACTCCGGACATCACACCCTTGCACCAGGTATGCGAACAAAATCTTCTTCAAGAAAATTATGCTACCCACGTGAAAACCTTGGATCAACTGTGTGTTTCTCGAGGACACGACATTGCACGAATGACCGCCCCAGGTTAAAAACACATCTTCTCCGGGGAAGTCTGATTTTTACAGTACTTTAGGATCTCTGGTGTAGTTTCCTCGATGACACGAGATTTCATCCATGCCCCAGGTGTAAAAAACACTTCTCCAGGGAAGTCTGGGTTTCACAGTACTTTAGGGTGCTTAGAATGAGCTCCTCGAGATCATGCGATCCAACCAATGCTCCAGGTGTAAAAAACACATCTTCTCCGGGGAAGTCTGGGTTTTACAGTACTTTGGGATCCTTGGAGTAAGTTCCTCGAAGACACGAGATTGAATCAATACTCCAGGAGTAAAAAATAAATCTTTTTCAATGAAGTCTGGTTTGCTTTTTTTTTGCTGGTCACAGTACCTTAGGGTGCCTGGAGTAGGTTCCTTGAGGACACGACATTAAATCAATGCCCCAGGTGTAAAAAACACATCCTCTCCGGGGAATTCAGGTTTTGACAGTACTGTAGGGTCCCTGGAGTGGGTTTCTCAAGGACACGAGATTAAATCAATATCCCAGGTGTAACAAACAAATCTCCTTCAGGGAAGTCTGGTTGTTACAGTACCTTAGGGTCCCCAAAGTAAGTTCCTCGAGGAGGAGAGATGGAAACAATATTCTAGGTGTAAAAAATACATGTTCTTCGGGGAAGTCTGCTTTCTTTAGTACTTTAGGGTGTCTGGAGTGGGTTCCTCGAGGACACGAGATTGAACCTATGCCCCAGGTGTGAAAAACACGTCATCTTCGGGGAAATCTGGGGTTTACAGTACTTTAGGGTGTTTGGAGTGGGTTCCTCGAGGACACGAGATTGAAGCAATGCCCTAGGTGTACAAAACACATCTTCTCCGGGGAAGTCTGGTTCTGACAGTACTTTAGGGTCCCTGGAGGCGGTTTTTCGAAGACACGAGATTAAATCAATACCCCAGGTGTAAAAAACAAATATCTTCAGGGAAGTCTGGTTGTTACAGTAACTTAGATTCTCTGAAGTAAGTTCCTCGAGAAGAAGAGATGAAACCAATGGCCTAAGTGTAAAGAACACATCTTTTTCGGGGAATTCAGGTTTTGACAGTACTTTAGGGTCCCTGGAGTGGTTTTCTCAAGGAAACGAGATTGAACCAATGCCCCAGGTATAAGAAACATATCTTCTTCAGGGAAGTCTGCTTTTTACAGTATTTTAGGGTACCTACAGTGGGTTCATCGACGACACGAGAATAGTAGGGCTAGGCGGGTGCCACTTCACTTCCCAACAGATGGCACCACCGTCGCTAGTTATCAACACCAACAGATGGCGCCACCGACGAAGGGAGGGTTCTGTTCCGTGCTAAGTTACCGGCATTTGGTAAAACAGTGAGGTCGGTAATGCAGATTCCTGCTGAGATAGCATTGCAACATCGGTCGGTAAAACACAAAGGTCGGTAAGTTTAAGGTTCTGTTCCATGCTAAGTAGGTAAAACAGTGAGTTTGGTAATAGAGATTCCTGCTAAGTTAACATTATAAGGTCCTGTTCCGTGCTAAGTGACCATTGATCGGCAAAACAGTTTATTACCATCGGCAGGTAAAACAAGTAAGTCAATAATTTTTTATATTAATATTTTAGCATCTGTCGGTAAGGTAGGGAACAATGCTACTATCAGTCGGTAAAACAGAGAGGTCGACAATTTTTTATATGATCATTTTACCATCGTTCGGCAAGGTAGGGAACAATGATACCATCAGTCAGTGAAACAGGTAGGTCGGTAATTTTTCACATTATTATTTTTCTATATGTCGGTAAAGTAGGGAACAATGTTACCATCAGTCATTAAAACAGGGAGTTCGGTAATTTTTTATATTATTATTTTTCTATATGTCGGTAAGGTTGGGAACAATGTTACCATCAGTCGGTAAAACAGGAAGGTCGGTAATTTTTCATATCATCATTTTTATATGTGACGGCAAGGTAGAGAATAATTTTACGATCAGTCGGTAAAACAGGGAGGTTGGTAATTTTGTACGTTATTATTTTCTATGTGTTGGTAAGGTAGGGAACAATGTTACCATCAGTCGGTAAAACAGGATCGTCGGAATTTTTTTATGATTATTTTTCTATATGTCAGTAAGGTAGGGAACAATGTTACCATCAGTTGGTAAAACAGGGAGGTCGGTAATTTTTTATATTATCATTTTACCATAGGTCAATAAAACAGGGGCCATCGATAATGTACATCTTCAGCCACAGATGGAGCCTCAGTTGCTATATCAAGAGCCTACATTATCAATCGGGTGTAAATAACTGATGACGTAACTCAGTATTTTCTGCCACCACTAGTATCAATGTATCGACAGTCGGTAATGCATTTATCGGCCGTTGAATTTATTCTCAGTCTGTTTCTGTTTCAAGTAGCCTACAATTTATTAATTTAAATTTTCCGCGCTACAACTCATTAATTGGCAAATCAAGTTTAATCATAGAAAAATTAAGTAAAGGAAACAAAACAATCTTACATAGTAACTGAAACTAATTAACAACTAATAAGAACAATGGTCAAACGTTAAAATTTAATTAATTCATTTTCATAATTTTTTTACAATTTATTTAACATTTTTGAATTCGACATTATTATATTGTCCACCCAAATATTTTAATTGTAGCTTCTCCGCAGAAGCAGCTTCCTGCATACTTTTCAGAGTTTCAGGATCTTCTAGAACTTTCACAAGCCTCGCTGGTAGGAAAGTAATGAAAGTACCTTCCAGCTCGACAACGATCCTGGCTCCATACTTGTTTTGCACCTTCTGGATCCTCGTCACTGCATACCTCTTCTTTGGAGTCAGGTCTGTCAGCGGCCTCGTTGGTAGGTAGTTGAATTTCGTGGTTCGTACACGTGCTTGAATTGATATGCGATTTTGTGTGTGTTTACTGAAGTGTTATGTAATTATGAAGTGTATTTCAACTATTCTTTATGTTGAAAGTATTCAAAGAAAAACCACTTCAATTTACATCATATGAAGTTCTAACGTCTGCCTGGCGTCCCAAGATGGCTCACGTGTTTCTTTTAATCGTTGACGTAAATTCGGACCAAAGATCCCAACAGTAACCCAAACAGCACGCAATAATGCAGCAATATTGTGCGTTGATGGAAAAGTACTCACTGCAAGTTATTCACAGTTCCCGATATAGACCTTTGTATGTCTACTTAGGACCCCATAGGAATCGATATACACCTCATGTCATATGAAAAGTAAGTTCTGATCATATACATAATGCGTCTTACAAGCCTCGTTGATTTGAAAACCCTAGAACTTCATAACCTATTAATCAGAACGTGATAAATGGTATAGCATAATATCAGAGCTTTATAAACCTCGAAATTTAATGGAAACCTTATTAACCTTTAGACGGCCGGACAGCCGATACATCGACTCTGGAGGAAAATCAGTATTTTCTGTAAGAACCAAGACCTCGGGGTTTTCGGCGTCTCCGGTCACGAATCGGGTGTCAGATTAAAAAAATTCACTTTAATAGGCCCCCAATCCCCTCCCCCAAAATGACCCAATTTCTCGATATTCCGGAAATTCTGTAAAACAACACTGCGGGGAGTTTTGGGGTCACCGATCACGAATCTGTGGTCAGATGTTAAAAATTCACGTCGGCCACTCTCCAAATTCCCGAATTTTTCGATATTCTAAAGACTAGGTGAAAACGTGACCCGGGTGTTTTTGGGGTCGCTGATCATGTATCTGCCGTCAGATTTGAAAATGCACGTGAGGAGTCTCCCGACTCTCCCCCAAATTCCCCAATTTTTTTATATTTCTTAATCTCGGTGAAAACGTGACCCCGAGGATTTTAAGGCCATTGAGGGTGATAGAGCTGACGTGAATTTCGGCGTAAATCGAGTTTCTGGAAAACAAAAAATGTTATAATCACTTTTAAAGGGTGGGTGGTATAATATTTCAATTTCCGGCCGTCTAAAGGTTAAGTCCTGCTGTACTTTTTATTCCCAATACATTATTAATATCTTTTTCGTTTATTAAAAGAATTTTCTCTATTAAGATCTGATTGAAATCTATCTGTCGATAGTTGGTATGTAATTACATCTTCTTTATTAATGCGAAGAAAGGTTTTAGGTAGGTACTCTTGGTAAGCAGATTTATTATAACAATAAAACATGCAGTTTCTAGCCAAGTTCTTTCTAAATACGCTCCATTTGCACATAACATAAGTCCAACTTATTAGACTGGATTAGTTAGGAAGTAAATTCCTAACATAACCTTTCACTAGATTCGACTACGTGCATTAAAATTTCAGTGTGACGTTTTTCTGCAACTAAGTACTCTCACAGTCTGTTTGGTACGGTTTGAATTATAAATGAGTAACGGCAGTTAAACAAAATACTCCTACACTTTGCTTCACTTGCAATTTTTTCAACGAGCAAGAAAGGCTAAAAATTAAATGTTCCCTAAAAACAATTTTTTACGTTTCCGAAGTTACACCATGGGTACGAAATTATATTATATTTGAATATTTGAAAATTCTGCACTTCCTCAATACAGGGCTATATGCGCTTCAAACTCGAAAAATAAAGGGATTGGTTGCCTACTATCTCTTACTCGCTGAAAGTATGAATTCAAAGATCACCAGGCTTTCACGGGAGTCCAGGACTTGAACGAAGAACCTGCATAAAAGCACTGCATTCTCTTTTTCTCGTAAGGTCTGTGCCGATGATTTTAAAGAAGTGTATATATGTTTATATCGGATGCAATGCAGACATGTAAAGGCACATATAGGGTAATATAACTAAGTCGCTATTAGTGAACAATTATAGAAAAACCAGGTGGTTGTAAAAGCTTAATATTTTAAATCCATACCAGTTTAGTGTCCAAGTCTGGTCTTCGACATGCTCGCTGCGATTATTTTTCTCAAGATTCAGGCCCTGTTGCTAGCTTGGTTTAATTTGAAATTCCAACTTTGACAATCACTTCATCACCTACAATAGTTCACATCGACTAAGACAATGTACCCTATACAAATCTATATGCGCTCAAATTAAAGACGATGTAAACATTTATATACTTCCCAAAAATTAGAAATTAAGACACAGCAACAAAAAAGAGGAGGTTTTGTTACTGTCCATGTTCTGTTTTTCAAATCATAGATTTGCATTACAGCTTTGAGACCCCATCAGTAAGATAAACAGCACGCACTATTTCAATAATGGTGCTGCAATATTTCGTGTTTTTGGAAGTCATTTTGAAAATACTAGACTTTCATATCCTCTCAAGCAAAACGTTATTATTTGAATACAGTAAGAACCAGGTTTTATAAACCTCGGAAAATTAATTCTATCCTTTTTAAAGCCCGCTACATTCTTCTTTGCCGAAATAACATTTATTGCATTTTAGCGTGTTTATGGTGTTGCCTTTGATAAGATCTGATTAAAAACTAACCAGGAAAGTCGATGTATAATTGCACTTTCTTTGGTAATATGTCGAACAGTTCTGCGCAGGTAATATTGCAAAGCACATTTATTAAAATATTACAACTGGAAGTTTCTTTCCAAATACTATTCACTTGTGCACAACATAAGCCTAACTTATTAGACGGGATTTCTTAGGTAGTAATTTCTAACCAATCCTTTTATCAGATTTGACTACATGCATTTAAGTATTAGTGTGACAATTTGTTACGTTCCCAGAGTTGCACGATGGACACTAGATGAAATTGTGTTAAAAAATGTTGTACTTACCTCAATATAGGATTATATGGGCTAGATGCCTTGGCTAACTTTTTGCTAGAGTAAGTACAGTCGAACTCGGATTTAACGTCGGTTTTGGGGCTGTCCTTGGACCTGACCTACCCTAACTAAACCGGATTTGCAAAGGAGGAAGAAAAACGGGCAAAATATCAAGCACTTCTTTTCGAGCTGAGCAGGCTGTACCAAGGCTACAAAGTGCATTTTGTATTTCTCATAATCGGCTGTCTTGGAGGTATGAAAGCTTTATTTCTTAGCCAACTCAACAAGATTCCAGCTTGCCAGCGTCAGGCTCAGTCCATCGCGAGCCGGATTGCAAAAAGCTGTTCTTCTGGAATCACTTCATGTGGTCCGTCAACACTGTTCCTCATAACATGCTACAAAGATTGGTATCTCTAAAAAAGTATCCTGAGGTGAAAATTTCATTTTAAACTGTGCCATCTGCCGCGTAAGGTCATCCGCAGATACAGACCAAACTCCAAGGAACAGTGTTGTACGATGTTGTCTTGCATAAATTTCCCGCTCCTGCTTACCTTTTAGGACAGGAGGAGCAGAAGTGAATGACGTCAACGTTCCACTTGCGTCGGGATTGGTTGCTTTAAGGAACCATGATCGTAGCTTCCGGAGCCTACAACTGAGGCGCTGGACAGTTAAAGGGTATATAAAATTAACATAGCGGTTCCGGTCCAATACTCGAGATTAAATCCCACTTCTGATACTGTCGTAACGGAATTTCTCTATATTCTGAAATAAATAACAATTTATTTTTTATAAATGAAAAGCTTATTTAACTTTTAAGTTGATCGTTTTACATGATCAATATCTGTCGTTCAAACTGACTTTACAGTTCATGAAACAAAAACAGTAGATATCTCTCTGGAATCTACTTGAGTAATTGCTACCACAGTACCTTTATATTTTTCTGGTCTAGCAATTAAAATTTGAGGTCAAAATGGCCAAAAAGCAAAATGACCGCCACAAAATGGTAGACCAACTTTTGAAAAAACTGACGTCACGTTCGCGAAAAGCAGTCGTCAGGGGGTGTTCGCTGTCAAGAAATTCGAATTTGAGGTCAAAATTGTCGAAAACAAAATGGCCTTCACAAAATGGCAGACTAAATTTTAAAAAACTGACGTTACGTTAACCAACGATTTAATTTTTTACGAAGCTGGACTCCTACTGCGGCTAATTATCATGCGCGTACACCTGTCTTGTAAACGTTTTTAAAAGGAAAGTCGCAGTTAGGCGCAGCAAAATTTTCAATTTCTTGAATCACCACCTCGTTGACCGTATTTGTTTTGAAAAAAAATCAATTTTTTTAAGTTTGGCCAGCTTTTCCTGCTATTTCGACCACTGTAAACGGTGGGATAAACCTACACGTTATAATACCCCCCCCCAAGTGAATGAATTTTGAGCAAAGTGAAAAATTAATTCATTCAAAAAAATATTTATTTTTATAAGATATGCTAAGAGGAGAAAGGAGAGATTAAGTTAAGATTTATTTCAATGTAATTCGATACCGATGTTTCTCATTACTTCTCTAATAGCGCTTAAGTATATAAATATGTTAAAATCTGTTCAGATGTTTTTCGTTAAGAGCTTAATTTATTGTTCAAGAGATGAACATTTCGTTTTATTATTTTTTCATGCTTGTGGTAGTGGATATACGCAAAAACGTAACAAAAACAAACATATAAAACGAAAAAAAAAAAGAAAAATTCAACAAAGAAAAAAAAGAAGGTGCGATTTGCCTTTGCATGCATTAAATAATTCATATCTTTCATATAAATATAATGTTTATCATCGAAAAGGTGAGTCTGATTACTTGGCCAGACACCTTTTCAGGGAACTGAGATAAGGCTTCCTTTTTCTACATATTTTTTGTGGTTGCAGTAGCAATGGACCTCTTTTTTAAAGGTAGGGTTCTGACGGGTATCGCATGAAAGGTTCCGGTGTTAGGGAAGGTTTTGTTTAAGAAAGGGGTACGGTCCCTAGATGGATCCGGATACCCCTCGTCTGGTACTTGGTATATTTTCGGAACTTTCGATAACAAACTATTTTCTTGCGCAACATCAACGACTTCTGTCATAAAAAATACGAAAGAAGGGATCTTCATCCGCTTGCATAGACACATCTTTTTCACATGCATCTGATCCAGTTTGTTCGCCTTTACATGTGAGGACCACGAATTTCTTGGCAGCTCAAGGGCTTAAAGAAGCCATTACAAGGTGCGTAGTTATATGGACAAACGAGAGGAAAAGAAATAAAAATAAAAATAATGAAATAGTCGGTTCTGACATGCCATGAAACGTATGGCAAAGAGCAGACGTACCTAAACTGATTCATGCGGTGGATGCCAAAACACATCTATATCAATTTTGGTAGTAAAAACGATATTTAATGTTGATTTGGATGAAAGGTGCCTTCGGATATTTAGGGCCGCTCTAAATATCTAACAAGTTACACTTAGAATAATCCATCTTACTTTTTCTCATTAAAATGTATCCATATTGAAGTGCTATAAGGATCGCGAGAGTCCTATCCGTCTAATTACAGTAAAATCTCGCCTTTCTCCAGACCTTGAAACGAAACGATTGGAAACGATTCTTTTATTTCTAAGCCGGGTGCGCGATTAGTCAGTTGCGTATATTACGCAATATGCTGCATTCCAAGTGAAAAAGGTTCAGGCGCTTTCGACTTATTGCGCAGTTGAAAAAGTCGCGGTCCGCTAATCTTTGTTGGCGTCAATGTTTTTGTTGGTGTACGACAATTTGACAAAAAAAAATCAATCAAAATATAGAATCAAAAAAAGACGCAAATATTTCGCGGAATAGTGAGTTTTGTGGCATGACGTCGATAGGTGGAAATGTCAGCCGTCAAGAAAGTTAGTACATGGTATTGCAACTGCATACGACACTTTGGGGAAAATCTCCGCAACGTGAAGGTAAGTTATAAAGGCAATTCTGTTTCTTGATTCTTATATCGCTTGAAGACCTTTCAGTTTCAAGAAATACAAGCACCCGTCCGAAATTTAAAGCTAGATTACCACTAAACTGAGTTTTAGGATATTTTATTTTATTTCGTGAAACTGAAAGGTCGTGAATCGACAAAAGAATGGAACATGACTGAGAAAATATTCGAGCGAGCAACGTGTAAACATAAACCGAATAAACTTGTAATTACTGGAATATCCGTTCGCTTATTATTTCTCGTTTCTCCTTCTCCCCACGGACTACAAGATAGTATTTTTTAAGCCATTTTCACTGATCATCAGCAAAAAAAAAAAAAATATATATATATCTGACTATCAAAAATAAACATCTTTTTTTTATTTCGACCATTTTTTTGCTTCATTTTAGGCTTAAAAGAAAGCTAACTTTCTTTATTTAGGAATCTTGAGGTAAAAAATTGATTTTCAGACCATTTTCTCACCTCAAGGTTCTAAAAGGAATAAAAACTTCAGCTTTCTATTAAGCCTAAAAAACAAGAAAAATGATCGAATTTCGAAAAAAATTTAATTTATTATTGACCTTTATTTTTGAAGGCCCAATATTTACTACAGCTGGACTCGTCGGATCGGGACGAACCGGGTCCCCACTTTCGATCGCGTAGGTAGCAGAAACAAATCTTAGCTACACCTGGTAGTGACATATCTCGAAATGTCCAGGGCCGTTAATGTTTTACCGGCTGTTATCGGTTGGTGAATTTTCGTATATACAGCACAGATTTTCATCGCGTGGCGTCTGCTGCGACCCTATGCGTTTGCGCCTACCTATCATATCACCTATCATATCTGCGGCGAATTCCGATCCGGCGGGTCCTACTGTATTTGAAAAAATGTTTATGATCAATGAAAAGGTCGTGAAAAATCCTATTGAAACTGTATAAGACCAAATTTTGTTTGATTGATATTAAAGAGTTACAAATCGCTAAAGACGAAGGTACCCAGAAAAAAAATGTTAACCCCACGCACCCACCTCGATAAATATTTATCCCAATAGACATTTTTTCCCCATAAATTGCGATCGAATAGAACTACATTTCGCCAAAGTCCGAGTCCGGTCAGAGAAATTTGTCTTTTTTTTAGGCAGTGTCACTTCAGAAATAATGCAAATAAAAGGATCGTAGGCTAGCAAAGAACGGGCGAGGATTGAAAATGATGGAGGCGATTATGAATAGCAAAAGGAACAGTAAAGTATTATCATGGATATGTGGTTGTTAGAAAAGGATAGCCTTTGATAGTTGCAAGACAGACCTAGGCAGTTAGTAAGATTGGGATTCGAAAGAAGGGAGGCGATTGCGCATTGTAAAAGAAATAGAAAATGGGGTATATGGGTTGGTCATAATAAATGAAGGTGTGTCAAAATAGTATATGATAAGGATTGGGATAAAATGTCATAAAGAAAAGGAAAAATAGTACAATGTGAATAGAAATGGCAGACAGAATCGTGAGTGTTACTCGTCGACTTTAATTATTGTAAAAGAATTATATTTATAATAATGGTTAACAAAAAAAATTTGAAATATATCATTATACAATAATGATTCATAAATTGCATGACGGGATAAGCGCGCGCTACATGATGACTTGTAATAAAAAAATACTTACGTTCTCCAGATATGTGCATGCTCGAAAAAATCTTAACATCTCCTCCAGATTCTCTTACACCTTCCACTAAATTGACATATTCTTTCCTTAGGGCTACGTCCTGAGCTCTGTTAAAAATCATAATTATTATTTCGCTCCAACAACCTAGGTGGACTCTGTTAAAAATAAAAAGTTACTGTTCATACTTACCGAAATAGTTTGTCGGAAACAAGGAGCGTCTCAATAGCCTGAGCTTCATTCGCTTTTTCACAATGCCTTTTACCGTAAAACGCTCTCTCTGGATCGGTTTGCAAAATTGTATAGAATGTTTCTAAAACTCTTACTTCACTGGCAGCTATGGTGTCCGAAACGCGTGAAGCAACCGCGGGATCAGCTAAGACCTCTGTTGTAATATCATAATGTATATTTATTGATTAGTAACAAATGAGTAATATATTAAGTTATTTATTTTGCATTTAATTTCCTATATTTTAAGTTGAACCTGTTTACTGTAATTTGTCATATTGAAAGACATTCAAAAAACAAACGCAAGTACTCGTTCGTGACACTAAAAAGTTCTATTTAGGAAAATGCATTTTGAAAGGTTACATTTCGAAGTGGTGCACAGTGGTTCAAATCTTAATTTTACATCACATAATCGGCTACAGGCTGTATTTTTAAATGAATTTTGGATTAAAAATTAATATGTGTTTGTCAGGGCGGCCGTTATTTTTTACTATTCTAATTTCTTTGCTCTCACCCGCCAGTTTTTTTCGAATGCCGAAAACAAAATCACCGAATTTGAGCGAAATCGATTAATATTCAGGGGTCGCGCAAAGACCTTGAAGGTTCCCATTGATTTAACATTGGAAATAGTCAGCTTTTTGTAAATCTAAAATTTGAACGCGATGATATATTATAAATAATTCCGTATTTCAGTATATTATTCAGAATTCGTCAGAGAATAAGAATCAACCATAAATTTTGAGGGTGAATGAATTAAGGGCCCTGGAAATCGAGTATAAATCGCAAAAATAAGATTCGGGCCAATTTGTGAAGCCATTTTGTCTTATGTTTGGTATACATACTCTAAAGAGTATAAAGACTCTAGTTAAAGTTCGATTTTTTCAAAAAAAAAAATATATATTTTTCATGCAAAAATTAAAAGAAAGAAATTTTCGTCGATAGCATCGTTGTAGTAATGTGTTCTACCATTCATCGAAGCAGAGGGAGCAGGTAAGGCAGTTTTTCAGCTCGGATTTTTCTTTGCGCGATTCTAACGAGAAAAGAAAAAATACCACCCGTTATGACTCAAGTCTGCAGGTAATGAAACACACACTGTGGCCAAAACTGATTTATTCAGGGGCGAACACACCGTATACGAAAACTAGGGGCCCCTACCCAAATGAGTGGGTGGATTCTTAAAAGATTGGGTTGGTGTAGGTGGTTGCGGGTGGATAATATCATTGAATGCAGACTGAAATAAAACTGTAAACAGTATAATGTCTTATAATCAATTCGCCCCCGAATTCATGCATGCAATATTCACGCCGAATCAGTGAAGTGCAAAATGATGAAATTGAACTTATAAAGAAGGAAGCTAAAGATTTGAAAGCCAAAGTGGTGACTCTTGAGCACATGCTCAATGTCAACGAGCAAGCTGCTCTGCATACGACGCTGGAAATTCATGATCTCCCCATAAAGCCTAACGAAGACCTCATGGCCGCCTTGGAATCTGTCGCCAGGGCTCTAGATATCCAGAGGGGCGTCTTTCAAGGCGATACCATGAGCCCTTTGCTTTTTTGTATCACACTTCTGCCTTTACCTCTGGCAATACGAAATTCTTCTGGATACCTCTGTGGCGACACTATCCAGTGCGAGCATAAGGTCACTCATGTATTTTATGTGGAAGACATAAAGATCTGTGCCTCTGGTAAAAGCAAACTTCATACTGTCATAAATATCATCAAGAAGTACAGGGAGATTGGGATGGACTTTGGATTCGATAAATATGCCAAAATTCATCTGACGAAAGGAAAGATTGTTGGGGTTCCGAAGGACCCTGAGCTTGTGGATATAAGTGTTACTAGACATCTTAACACTGGAGAAACCTATACATACTTGGGCGTGCCTCGTAGCCGCATTCAGGACGTAACATCAGTATAGGAGTCTCTCCGAAGCAGATACAAGCATCTTCTGCGACAGATTTGGTCTTCCAATATGTCGGCGTTGTATACATACATGCTTCACTTCTGTAAGCTGAAGTAAAGAAACCAGAAGTTCAAAAATTCCATCAGCAGCTACTCGATAAGAAAATGCATGGAAATTTTCACAGGAATGTAGAAAAACAGTCCTTGTAGAAGGAGTAAGCTTTTGCTGTCATCAGATCATCAGGGCTTAATTCAGGTACAGAGGCTTTTATTTTTCCATGCCAGGACGGTGTCATTTCCACCTTAGCATACCGTGACCGTGTTTCATGTCAAGAATTTCCCAGCGATAGGTGCAGAGCGTGTCATGCACACGCTTTGTACCTAGAATACATACTATCGGGGTGTCCCACCCACGCAGGAACTACGTATATCTACAGACATAATGCGGCCCTAAGAGTGCTTTGTTACCATCTTTGTCGCTCTTACGGTGTTGGCCGCGACACTGCCCTGTCGAATGCTCCAAGAGAGATAGAGTCAATTGTCCAAATCGAGAAGTGCCAAATTTTCAGGAACCACGATTTTAGGACATCAGTCTCCGTTGCACACTCGAGGCCTGACATTGTTCTCCATGCCTTTGAGAAACGAACTGTATTCGTGATCGAATTCTCGGCTCCATCAGAATACAACATCACTGCCAAGGAAAAAGAAAAGGAGGAGAGGTATCAAGACCTTAAAAGGAAGGTGCAACGACTGTACCCAAAATATTCGCTAAAAGTAATAGTCATTATGATAAGTGTTCTCGGTGGTGCGAAAGTATCACTGGTTCGCTACCTTAAAGCCATACCCGCGTGCCAAAAATATGCTAAGGCACTTGCGGGATGGATGCAGAAAGCTGTCATCTTTGGGTCGCTTCCTGTCCTCAAAACAGACGTGGACATGAGTGGGATTTACCGCAGTCCTACTGGGAGCCGGTGTAATTTTTTAGATCGCACTTGTTGTCTCTAATCCAATTTCAAATAATAAGCAAACAGTAAAAATGGAATTAATTATGTTTTGTATAAATGTGATTGTAAAAAACAAATTGTCTCTAATTTGTTTATAACAATTATGGGTGTGCGGAAAGATTGAAATTTCGAGTCAAATCCAGTTCGAGCGGACTGAAATATTTTAGTAGTAGAAACTTTCGAGAAACTTTTCATCGTGTCAAGAAAATTTTCAACTAATCCAAAATTGCGACCAGATTTTTGAAAAATTCAATAAATGAATGTATTTTTATTTTATTCTCTGTTTGCGGATGCAGGGTCCCTGTACCAAGTGTTTGTGCTGAATATGGTTACAATAATTAATAAGCAGTTGCGGACACTTGTCCAGGGATGGTCCCGAAGGAATAACCCCTAAGCGGAGGCGTGACAACCGTGCCGAAAGCTGAATGGTACCTGGGTGAGGTGTCTCAAACGGTGGCTCTGGGATACCGGGCGACCTCTCGGACGATGCAGCCTTATTCTTGCATGCGGGGCTCTACAAGGATGGACGAAGCCCTTTCCCTAGCTTCTCGTGGGAACAACAATGATAACACCAAACATAGTTGTAGAAGGTGCGGTTCAAAACAGTCGAACGCGCAGAGCTCCCGACAATGGGTCGGACGACAATGCCGACTATCCTAGAGTTGGGGGAGCCAATCAGGACGGGGTCAATGCTGATCGACTCAATGACGACTTGCGAGAATGCTACGATAGCAATATGGCCCCTGAACGAGAGGGTTACATGGCACCACTCCATGCTCTGTGGTGCGAAAAACACCCAGAGTTATCGCACTTTTAGCATCAAAGTCTGCGAAACCATGCTGAAAACCTCCGTTTAAAAGGTTATGTAAGCGGAGCGCCTACTCTACCGCAGCCAGAACAAGCCGGCAACAGAGAAACAGAGTCGACTCAGGTTTCTCTCAAGTCCAAAGATCTGGCTGACCTGGATGACAAGCTTCGTGGAGATTTTTATGGAGAACCCGACCTCTGGACTATCAGTTGTAGTGTATATAATGCAGCGAGAGCTTTGGCAGATGTAAACCGTAAAACAAAACCAACGGTTGATCATAAGACCGAAAGACGAATGCATCGACTCGGCACAAATATAGGCTGGGCAAGGCAGTACGCGTCCCGCATTCAGTGTGTGATTGACTTCATAATATCTGGCCGGACTTTCTCTGCCAAGGTTCGACAGTTGGAGCGCGAACTGCAGATCTGTCATCACACACTCAACAAGTCAAAGCTACTGATCATCAGGCAGCATATTGTTGACAGAGTACGAGTACTATCTACCGCTAGGAGAAGTCTAGAGCGGAGAGAGAGGGGGGTCAGAGAAAATCAACAGTTTTTGTCTGACCCATCTCGACTCTTCCAAGACCCTCCAGTTACTGTCGTCCACCCGGGAATTCGTTTGGGCCTATACCAACCGAAAAACAAATTGTATTATCAACATCCGATGGTGACGTCTTTGCAATATTGGAGACTTGTAAGGCTCTTGCTGGAATATATAAATCTTCTAATGGGTATAAAAGACGGGCGAAAGTAAATATGGAAAGCGGCACGGTTACCCCATTGACGCCAGAAGAAATCGATGCAATTCCGGTAGGTGACCGCCGTCCAATCTTGTCCAATTATAGAGTAGAGTACGTGAACTCTAATCCTTGACACCATTAATTCAATCGAAAAACGTGGAAACATTAAATATAATGTTTGCGATTCGAATTCGGATCAAAATGTTTCATGTAACTGTTAATTACATTAAAAAGTCAATGTATTATAGTTAACGAGGTTTTAATCTTTCTTCAATGCCCTATTCACTCTTTTTCGGTAGCAGATAAAAACATTTGTCAACCTCCGCCACAGTAAGGCAAAAAAAGTTCCTGTGGACAAATCAATTTTTATCCCACAATATTCATTACATTTAGATGTTTTTTTTAATGAAAAATTTTTACATTTCAAAAAGTTTTTTTAAAGATTTTTCTTTTAAGATTTATTAAAAAAGACCTTCTACCAATGCTTAAACTATTTCTAAATGATTTCTAGTGAGTGAGAATAATTAAAAAAAAAGCTAAATACGTTCAAAAAAAATTTGTTTATCGGGATTGCTACTGGTCAGCTGATTCACATCCAGCGTTTTGTTACACATGAATGTCAGAGAAAATAAAGTTTAATTAGGATTCATTGAAAATAGATGCTTCTTAGCATTTATTCAAACAATTTTTATGAACTAATTCACAGTTTGTAAAGAAATTTGAAATATAGTAGATTCTTAAAGTTTAATAATTCTAAAAACTTTAAAAAATATGTCTTTTCTGATTGGAAACTCAAAATTGCTTGAAACTCAAACTTGAAGCGTTCAATTTGAAACATTTTCAAACTTCGTTTGAAAATTAATGGATTTTTAACTTAGGATCTTGAAAATATGTCGTTAAAAATAAATAATTTTACAACTGTACATCATGATGATCAGGATTTATTACGCAAAATCAATAACTTTAAAATTGACGATAAAGTATTTCGATGCCCGGGGAGCAACTTTATGTTGCTTTAAGTTGGAAGACAATTTTATAAGATGTCAAACTGACCTATACTAATGATAAATTAATCAATTTTAAATGAAAAACATTAAAAATAACAAAATTTCTGCCAAGGAATGTTGAAAATGAAATGAATTTGAAGTTCGTTTAAAACTGAAAACAATTTTAATTAACAAGAATTGTGATGTTGAAACTTTTTTATAATCAAACTCCTTAACATTTCAATTATTTTAAGTAAATGAAAATTTTGCTTAAACTAAAAATGTTGAAATTCCTAATTATACTTTTCAAAATTCAAGCATCTACATTGTAATTGCTAAATTAAAACATACGATAAGAAAAAATTGAGATTTCAGGATTCAAAGTGAAAATTTAAAACTTTAAAATTGTAATAATTGAAAATTTAAGAAATTACTGACGTTTCAATTTCAGATAGTTCACGTTTTACGTATTTTTATTTCAAGCAACCCAATTTTTAACACTTCTTTTTGAATGATGACTTATTCTTGAAATCCAATCAAATTTGTTTAAATTTCAAATAATTGAATTGAAAGAGCGTTTAACCAAGCTAGAAGTGCCTTGGACTCGATTTGAAGAAATTCAAACAAGTATTACAGCGATTCAACAAGAAGAAAGCTACGATGATGTAGCATTATTAGAAGCAGAAGTTGCGAAACGAGTAGAATTTGAAAAAAAAAATTTTTTTAAAGTAACGTCTAAAGCAAAACAGACTTTAGGTCCAGTAATTCCACCTCTGCAAGCAGCTCGCCTAAATATAGAAAATCAGGTAGGCTTTAATCTGGTAACGATCCGCAGTACACTTCAGTTACCCCTTTCCAATTTACCCACGTTTAACGGCGATTACGATCAGTGGCTACTTATTAAAGACGCACTCACTTCATCAATCAGAGAGGATGACACTTTAACATCTGTATGAAAATTCCAGTATTTAAAAAGTTCTTTGAAAGGAGAAGCCGCAAAGGTTATACAATCTTTAAGCACATCAGCAGAGAATTATCAAACAGGGTGGGATCTACTAGTATGAAGGTACGAAAACAAACGGTTGATTATCAACACACATTTAAAACGCTTATTAAATTTTTCTCAAGTTTCAAAGTGTAATCATACTATACTCAGAGCATTTATTGATCATATTTTAATAAACACTCGTGCATTACAGTCATTTGAGGAACCAGTTAATCAGTGGAGCACTATGTTGATTCACTTAGCGTCAAGCAAGTCAGATTTCGAGACTCACTATGATTGCAAAGATAAACAAGAGAAAGAGGACAGCCTACTCTAGATGGGCTTGTAGAATTTTTAACGAATCGATCACGCAGATTGGAATTGGTAGCCAAGCAAAACACAAACCAAGAATCAGGTAAGACAATGCAAACAAGCTCATCATAAGAAAAGAATGCACAAAGAAGGGTCAGCTTGGCTACAGCGGCAACACGCACGTGTAACTATTTAAAAAAAATCATTTGCTATTCAAATGCGAAGTATTTTTAAAACTACCAGTTGAGACAAGGATACAATAAATCAAAAAGAGGCAACTATATCTGAACTGCTTTAGAGGTATGCATTTCAGTGCGAATTGGAGATCATCATCATGTAAAACTTGTTACAAACGGCACAACACGTTACTGCACAGCGAAACATGATCAACAGCATTATCCGGTAATAATCAAGAGGTGGCATCACCAATGGTTTCATCTTGTACTCAGATGTTACCTTCACAAGGGAATAATCATGAAAATGATCAGAATAATTCTGATGTATCACTTAGTGCTCATTTTTTAGGAACAACTAGCTCACAGGTAGTACTTTCAACCACAATAATTTATGTTTTTGACAGCAAAGGAAACAAGCAAACATCTATAGGGAAAACTTATCCACAAATTACGATACACAATCCGAGACCGATAGTTCAGACAACACTTTTCCGAATACCCATACTCTCAGATCGAAAAACATGAACTTGCTCACTACAGACGATAAACTCGACCTAATCCTGTCAAGGATGGCAGTTTTGGAGGATGTAGTATCAAAACTTACTGTCGAAAACGGCAGCCAGGTTGACGAAATTTTCCGATTAACACAAAGATTGGACATCCCGGCGAAAGTAGAAACAGACGCGGATGGAGGTATTATCACTTTCGATAATGATGAGGAACACGAAATAGAATCCGTTAATCATCGGAAAATGATAAGTAACGTGGAAATAAACGATGAGAATGAGGAGAACAAGGCGGACGAAGAAAGTAACGTGGAAGAAAACGAGAATGAGAACAGCGCGGAGAAATCAAGCGATCGACAAGAAAATCGATCCCTCGTGCCAATAATATCGCCTAGTGCCATCTCTACCAATGTTATCGAAAGTAACGTGGACAAAGCACGTGAAACTGTGAGACTGCCGAGAGCTCAACCCCCCGTGACTCCGAGACAGCTCCCTTCTGGTACTATTCCCGCTAAGGATATAATAAGAACCATAAAGACTAACCGGCCAGGATGACATGGGGTTAGAAGACTTTATACATTCAATAAAAAGGGCACGAGACAGGTGCTCTCAACCAGACCCTTTTTGATGCCCTGAGAAAAAATTTAAATCTGGCAGGTTCTGTTTCTGCTCTTAGATCTAATTTAGAAACATGCAGATAAGGTACTACAGAAACAATACAAAGTTTCAACGGACGTTACAGACAGGCCGTAAACGAAGTAAAATGTGCAGTGCCATCAAAACACAAATAGCATGGAGAGAAAGATTGCTATCCAAATAGAAGAAAAAGAATCCCTCAAAAGATATATACTTAACTTGAGAAGAGCAATCGGACTGCAAGTTAAAGCTGAAAACCCAAAGAGTCTATGCGAGGCCCAGAGGTAGGCTGCAGAGATGGAGATTTGGTTAAAAGAATCTCAAACAGTACGCCCACCAATACAGCCGCCTATGCAGACGCTCCCTCAAGTCCCGATGCGTCTCACCAAGCACAGGCCACCGGAAACCAATTGTCCTGAAAAGCTATACCGAATTCAAAAATGCCGCTTCAACAAAGAATGCAGTTAAATTTCCATAAGTGCGGAAGACTGGGTCATTTAGCAGCACAGTGCTATGCTAAAATGCAGAATTTTCAGCCAGGACAGTTCCAAAATCGACACCCACAAAACCCCGTGAAATATATATACATATCCAGAAAATCGAGAACCAAGAGGATGGCCAGAATTATTTATAATTTCAAGTAATGAGTCCCGAAGAAATAAACAAACAACTAAACTACGAGGAGAATGCAGAATTTCAAATATCAGCGGAAGATTATTATCCATCAGGGGTAAACACTCAAATTTATTGATTTACAGCTTACTGGTCAATTCTGGTGCAGCGATTAACCTTATTAAGGAAAACAATCTGCCAAAAGAAGTCAAGGTATTCCCCATGAAAAAATATTTCGTCATAGGAAAGGACCGACAATACTCACATTATGCCACTTAAATTAATTACTTTGGAAAAAACATCTTTTTCACATAGTAGATGATGATTTTCCTTTGCCAGAAGCCGAAATCATAGGGTTATCCTTTTTAACCAATATTCAAGATATTCGATTACGCCGCAATATCTAATCCTAGAAAACAAAAAATTACTTTTACATGATCATGGACGTTTCATGAGTGGCAACACAGCTCAAATCAAAAGAATAAGCATTGATGAACCGGACCAAGAAGTATTCATTGAGGATAACCCCAACATACCGGACGGGATTTATTCAATGAAAGATAGTCAACTGATAGTCCCATATTACAACTATGACAGGAACCCCACACTGATCAAAGTACCGAAATACGAACCTATCCAGAATATAAGGGAAGTACATAGGGCAACTGTTACTCAGCAGGAAGCCACTATTGGACATCAACTGACAGATTTACGAGATAAAACTAGGCTGCAACAAGTAGAAGAGGAGATCCGCGAAAATTTATGGAAAGGAATAGCGTCTTACAGTGAAACGTTCCATCCGAAAGGAGATCCACTGCCCTGCGCCGACCTAGTGGAATACGAGATTGTTCTTAAATCAGGAAAAATAGTCAACATCAAATCATATAGGCCGCCGGAGTATCATAAAGAAAAAATATAAACATGAATGGGAAATTTGATGAAAAAGGAAGTGATAGGACTTATAACTTATATTTATAACTCCCACATTTTAGTAGTACCAAAAAATACAGGCCCTTCAGAAATGAAGAAATGGAGAATTGTTATAGACTCTAGAAAGATCAACGAGGACACAGACCAAGATGCATATCCCCTACCAGTGAAATATCATATCCTAGATCAGTTAGGAGAAGCTGTGTTTTACACAGCTCTCTCAACACCCGGAGGGCACTTCGAGTTCAACAGGAAGCCTTTTGGATTAGAGAATGCCCCAGCCACAATTCAACGAATGACGGACGGAGCATTAGGAGGACTAGCATTTGAAATATGTTTTGCCTATCTGGACGACATAGTTATATTCGGAGCTACCCTGGAGGAACATAACAATAACCTCTTTACAGTTTTCGAAAGACAGAGACAGACAGGTTTGAAGCTTTAGCCCGATAAGTGTGAATATCTAGGTCCTGAACTTAAATACCTCGGACACGTTATCACCAAAGATACAGTGAAACCCAATCCAGCAAAGTTAGAAGCAGTAAAAAATTTCAGACAGCCTAGAAACGTAAAAGAAGTTCAATTATTATTAGGACTAGCTGGCTTTGCGCTTTTAAAAAATAAACTTTGTGAAGCTTCAGTGCTGAGATACCCCGACTACTCAAAAGAGTTTCTGTTGACAACCGATGCCAGCAACAAAGGTCTGGGGGAAATTCTGTCTCAAGAAGGACACCCATGCTGTTACATTTTAAGTTTAAACTATTTTCGAAACTCTTTAAAACTTCTAAAATTTGTAAATTGCCTTAAAATCTTTCAGATTCTTTAGCGACGTATTTGGAAATCTTGAAAACATGAAGATAACATTTTAAAATAAAAACTTAATCATTTTTTATTTTCCCAGAAATTATATCGCTGTAGCCAAATTTTTAGAGTATAATTGTATAATTTGTTAATTTGTTAATTTGTTAATTGTATAATTACATTTTTTGTTTAAAAATAAACAATGGTAGCACACAATTTTTTAATGACACAATAATGATTAATTTTAATTATTTATTTAAAAAGTAAAATTTGATTCTTCATATATTGAATAAAATTGTATTTTTTATTTATCTTGTTCTTTCTACAGAATAGAGTACTCAAAATTTTTTGTTAAAATATTCTTTTCAAATTAACGAAATGTAACTTGATAAGGTTTTAAATTGAACACCTAAAACTCAAAATGACATTTGAAGTTTTTGGGGAGGGTTTTCTATTAAAAATGGTTACATTTCCTGTCAATAAATAGATTCATTGTAATTTTACAATTTTTCCAAAACTTGCAGTTAGTAATATATAAATGAAAAATTTTGATAATATTTGTCAATTAAAAAGTTAATTGATTAAGATTGTGATAGCTTGCTATGAGTGAATTAGGCTGCTCAGAAGCGAGTACTCGAAACAGTTGATTGCTTGACAATCGACAGCCGACGAACGCCGAGGCTAGCCGAGGCGGAGTGGAGAAGCTGCTTAGAGAAAAGTGGAACCAGCAAGCAAGGAGAGTGATGCCAACTTCAAACTCCAGCACGTGCCACGCACACACTCTCGGGCATGCTGTTGTACATGTTACACAAGCACGTGCGAGCTCATCCATGATATGTTTAAAATTTTGCTATAAATCTTTTGAACTGTTTCTTACAGGCACAAGCTTTTTCACCGTGCCAATTACTTTGATTTTTCAAATTATTTTTCGAAAATATTTGAATATTCAGTGTCAGGTTTTTTCCGGTGATGATTTTTATGAATTTTCTAGCCAATAAAATAACCATGAAAATATTAACTTCTTACTGAACGGGTCGTTGTTTTTTGAGATTTTGGAACTTATTAATGAGGGTTGGGATTCCGATATCTGAGCAAGATGTTTGGCCACCACCATTATTCGGGAGAGCAAAAAGGAGAATTTTTCACGAGGCTAAAAACCTAAGATTATATTAACTTCTAGCTGCTTTTGTCGATATTCCGAATTTGAAAAAATCGGGTTTCACTGAGGGCGGGTTTTTGGGATACAAGCGAGATGTTTGGACACTGCTATTCGTCAGGGAATAAATTATATGAATTTTCCAGGATATAAAATAACCCTGAATGTATTAACTTCGTACTGAATTGGACTTTTTCTTCAGTTTTTGGAACTTATTAATTAGGGGTGAATTTTCTGTATTCGAGCGAGACGTTTTGCCACCAGCATTATTCGGGGGAGCAAAAAAGACAATTTTTTACAATGTTGAATACTCAAGATTGTATTAAGTTCTGGCTGCTTTTGTCGATTTTCCGAGCTTGAAAAAATCGGGCTGCACGGGGGGTGGGTTTTTGGAATCCAAACGAGCTGTTTGGCCACTGCCATTAGTCGGGAGATAATTCTTATGCATTTCCTAGAATATAAAATAACCATAAATGTATTAAGTTCGTACTGAATTGGACATTTTCTTCAATTTTTGGTACTTATTAATTAGGGGTAGGTTTTCTATATTCGAGCAAGACGTTTTGCAACCAGCATTATCCGGGAGAGCAAACAGAACCATTTTTCACCATGTCAAATACCTAAGATTGTATTAAGTTCTGGCTGTTTTTGTCGATTTTCCGAGTTTGAAAAAATCGGGCTGCACGGGGGGTGGGTTTGTGGAATCCAAACAAGCTGTTTGGCCACTGCCATTAGTCGGAAGATAATTCTTATGAATTTTCTAGAATATAAAGTAACCATAAATGTATTAACTTCGTACTGAACTGGACATTTTCTTCAGTTTTTGATACTTATTATATAGGGGTAGGTTTTCTATATTCGAGCGAGACGTATTGCCACCAGCATTATTCAGGGGAGCAAACAGGACAATTTTTCACGATGTTAAATACTTATGATTGTATTAAGTTCTGGCTGTTTTAGTCGTTTTTCCGATCTTGAAAAAATAGGGCTGCACGGGGGGGGGGTGGGTTTTTAGGATCCAAACGAGATGTTTGGCCACTGTCATTAGTCCGAGAATAATTTTTATGAATTTTCTAGGCTATGAAATAACCATAAATGTATTAGCTTCGTACTGAACTGGACATTTTCTCCAGTTTTTGGTACTCATCAATCAGGGGTGGGTTTTCTATATTCGAGCGAGACGTTTCGCCACTGCCATTAGTCGAAGAATAATTTTTCCGAATTTTCTAGGCTATGAAATAACCATAAATGTATTAAGTTCGTACAGAATTGGACATTTTCTTCAGTTTTTGGTGCTTATTAATTAGCTGTGGGTTTTCGATATTCGAGCAAGATGTTTTGCCACTGCTATTAGTCGGAAGATAATTTCTGTGAATTTTCTAAGCTATGAAATATCCATAAATGTATTAAGTTCGTACTGAATTGGACATTTTCTTCAGTTTTTGGTGCTTACTCATTAGGGGTGTGTTTTCGATATTCGAGCAAGATGCTTTGCCACCAGCATTATTCGGGGGTGCAAATAGGACCATTAGTCAAGGGATAATTTGTATGAATTTTCTTGGCTACCACATAACCATAAGTGTATTAAGTTCGTACTGAATTTGACATTTTCTTCAGTTTTTGGTACTTCTTAATTAGGGGTGGGTTTACGATATTCGAGCGAGATGTTTTGCCACCAGCATTATACGGGGGAGCAAAAAGGAAAAATTTTCGCGATGTTAATTACCTAAGATTGTATTAAGTTCTGGCTGTTTTTGTCGCTTTTCCGAGTGTGAAAAAATTGGGCTGCATGGGGGGGGGTGGGGTTTTTCATTTTTTAGATGACAGTTGCTCCCAGTGGGGCCCTGCGGTGGTTGTTAACCTTTAGTTTTTAATTATATATATATTTTAAATCGTACTATAGGATAAAGTACTCACATAGTAGTAGTTTTTAGAAAAAATTTCAAAATTTAATTTGCTTTTTTTTCTAAATGGGAAAGTAAAGTATAGCTAAATAATGTCTATTATTTACGAATTTTCAACAAAATATTGTAATTCCGAAACAAGGCACGTTAATTTTCACACCAGAGAGATGAGCTTTTAGCCAAATACTTCAATTTTTTACCAAAAAAGATTTTTTAGCCGAAAAAGAAAAAAATTTCACCCAAATTATAATTTGAGGGAATAAATTACTTTGAATACAAAATAAAAATTTCGAATGAATATTTATTTTTAAGATTTATTTGTTCATTTTTTTTTAAGTTATATAAATATCATTTTACTAAGATTCTTGAGAAAATTTAAAAAGATTTTTGATGATTTCAGACATGTCGAAAAAGTACCATTTTTTATTTTACAACATAAAGAGTTAAAACAAGAGAAATATATTTAAATAAATGTAAAGAAACTACAGTTATCTACCTTATTTCAGTCAAAAGTTTCATTTCAATAATAAACCATTGTTTAAACAATTAATAGAACCTTCAATAAACTGTATACATTTTCTTACTACCTGATTATTGCATGTCATTACGAAGATACCGGTAATTTGCGACAAAATAAGAAACAATAATTTTTGAAACAAATAAAAATGGTTTAAACAATTAATAATTAAAACACGACTCAAGGGAGTGCGAGGCAAATAAACCGCGCGCGTAGCGCGTAACAAGAATGTGCCCGCGCGGCAAGCAGATTGTTTAAATTGAAAGTACATGTCACATTCAGAACAATTAACAATTTGTGATGAGCTCAGTCACCGGCGTCATCGCGAGATAACGTCTTCAATGTGTTAATCTGCCTCTCTGAGCACCTGATCGTTTAGACTTTAGGTTGTAGTTATGATGATTTAATGTTGTTTTTCGACTCATCAATTATAAACTTTTATTAAGGACATTTAAAGTAAACTTTTAAATATTTTCCGTAGCATATAATAACAAATTTGTGGATTGTGTGTCAAAAATTATACAAATTTTTTTGATCAACAGTATTGAAAACTGAACTTTGAGAGGCGATGGGTGCTTTCTGGTAAAGATAATGGAAAAATATGTTTCTGCAAACGTTACAGAGTATTCTTTTCAGCGTAAAATGAGCCCTAATAGAACTTATGTAGATAAAAATTGCGGTTTCTAGCACGCAATGTTCATTGCTATATTTTATACACTGTGCATGTGTTAGGAAATTACTTAATAACATTTTAGCGCCTTCAGAATTTTGTTATTAACAAATGTATTGTTATAAACAGCAGTCTGAGATTTTATAGTGATTTTGAATATTTATAAAGCGACTTTTATCTGCAATCGAATCGAAAGTCATGCACAAGCATTATAAAAATAAGTGGAAGTAGATTTATCATTGTTATAAACAAATAATATAAACAAATGCAAAGTTTAAGCAATTTTTAAATTTTTTTGGTACTTTTTACGGCAATTCGTTTAAATTGGTTTGCCAGTGATATTTTGTAGCAGTAGATTGCTATTTTATCAAAAATGTGATTTTTATAAATAAATGGAATAAACAAATTCGCAGTTTGTGTAATTTTGTAAATTTCGAGGTACTTTTTTTGGAAATTTGTTTTCATTGGTTGATTGGATTGAACTTGTTGAAAACTTAATCGAATTTACATGAAAAAGAAAAAGAGCTCCAAATAGAAATAAAACGGTCTAGCCAAGAAGGTTTCGAAAAAAAACCAGTTACCCGAGAGGGTTGCGCGTGACGCTTTGCAAGAGATGACAGTTCAAAATATTTCCATTATATTCCTCCTGAAGAGACTAACACCGCAGCTGGTAGTCCGGACGCCATACACACTTCTGTCGGATTCGCGTTTGATATGCAATGTTGTTAATGATTCTTGTTCAGACTGACCTCCTGATTCCGAATCTGCGTGATACCCCTCTGACATTTATGGCGTTCTCGAGATTCAAGCGATTAATTAAATTTTCATAATCAATTAATTATTACATTACCGTTCAATATTTAAAAAAAATTTCTTTTGCATTTTTGTAGAGGAAAAGGAGAGGAATAAAAGTTCTCCAGACGCTTATTCGATGAGACCCATAGTTTTTGCAAGAAAAGCGATAATAGGTAAAATAATGGAAAAAAATTAATCTCCTTTCTGTGCTGAGTAATATTGTTTTATTTGAAAACAGTTTTGATGGAATCGAAAATATTAGTTGAAACGAACCATTTTTATAATGGACGCTATCTCTTTAAAGTTAATAATTTTAAAGATAGAAGTGTTTTAATTTACGAACGAAAAATGCCTTTTAATTAATAGTCCTGTATCTCGAAAGGAGGATCTCACAGGAAAAAGACATAAAGGAGTCAAAATTTGCATAGTGCTTATTTGAAACTCTCTGAAAACAGTGATATGATTTGAAATCGAAATATATTTAAATTCGCACCTGTAGAGGTAATGAAAAGATCTAAAATAAAATCGCATCTAACTTTGTTTCTATACATCCTACGAGGTTGGAATGAAGTTCAAATAACTTCAAAAGTAAATTGGAATCCATTCATGATATTTATGTTTTAAAATTTTTATTCCTTGCAGAATTATTAATTTTAATTGGAAAAACATTTTTTGGACATCGGCCATCATTAGGTACAATAGGCACGCTGCTCCCTACTGGGCTGGCATGAGCACGTAGCGCAAACATAGCTGACATAGCATAAAGTCTGTAAGACTATGCCTTTGCATTGTGACCCTTCGGAGCACATGTTGGTGCGAATTCTAATAGAATTCGATTTCCAATCATATCACTGTTTTTAGAGAGCTTCAAATAAGCACTATGCAAATTTTGACTCCTTTATGTCTTTTTCCTGTGAAGCTCTGTCAAGTTAAAAATTTAAACCAAACTGATGAATTATCAACTAAAATGATGAATCTTTAACTGGAATAGTTGAATTTTTAACCAAAAAGATACAATCAAACTGTTGAATTTTCAAGCAAAAAAATGTTAATCAAGGAGATTAATTTTCTGAAAAAAAATGATGAGTTTTCAACTAAAAAAGATACATTTTCAACTAAAAGTAGAATAGTTCAATTTTAAGTTACAAAAATTAATTTCCTACAAAAAAACGAATTTTTAACAAAATAGTTAGATCCAGTAATATAAAAATACAAATACAAATACAAATACAAAATACGAATGGAAAAAATTGTTATTCAATTTTGTATTGCAATTTAAAAAAATTAAGCACGCTTTTGAAAAATGTCCTGACATTTCCAGGTTTTTCCAGGTATATAAAAATTCCCTGAAAATTCCAGGTTTATCAAAATTCCCTGAAAATTCCAGGTTTTCCAAGTGAATAGACACCCTGAAAATTGACGTGGAAGTCTCAAAACTGAAAGTAAAAGTAAAACTTTACTATAGTATTTATAACAATCATTTTTTATACTTTACGTTGCTCTCTAAATCAGTTAATATGTACATTAGGGGCCATTCATTAATTACGTAAGGGCGATTTTTACCATTTTTGACCCCCCCACCCGTCCACGTAAGGATACATAAGATTTCTTGACCCCTCCCCCCTTTCTTACATAATATTTAACTTATAATTTTTCTAAATAGCGTTGAATAGATACATATTATTAGAAAAACTAAAACACGCGATTTTTAAAATTGTAAAATGGGTAGTTTGAGTAGAATTAATGTAGCAACTGTGATCGTTCGATTTGAAACAATAATTGACGTAGTAAGATATTACGTAAGAATGGTGCCCCCCCCCCCACCCCAGGTAAGGCCATGTAGAGATTTTTAAACACCCCCTCCCCCTCGGGACCCTTACGTAATTAATGAATGGCCCCTTAGATATAAATGTAACTACTATAGTATGAATTGCATCCGAAATTTGATTATGAATGATAGAAGAATACTAATTATTAGTAGAAATGCTTACTAAAGCAATTTGTCAACGACTTTGCTCTATCTCAATTAGTATAGTTTCATATGATATATCAGCAAGTATCAGATTTAGAAACTACAATTAAAAGTATCAAATCTCTTGCGATCGGGGCTTTGCTTTTGGAATCGTAACAATAAAAGATCAAAGTTTACTCTGGTGTAAATTTCAATTATCTGGAATAGTGCAATGGGTGCAGAATCAAGGAGAATGCGGTGTTTGCGGTGATGCCTATCATGTAGCGGAACCAAGGCCTCACGAAGCTGGTGGTGAATATGCAAAAGGAACGATTGTCAGGCACTACACTGTCGGCGAGGTAACACTAATTCTACAAATTAAATCAAATCTTTCAATATTCTAATTACTTTGTCAATAACTGAAATTTTTGTCTATATGAAACCATAGAACTTGTTGTAAAAATAAAAAAATAATTACTGTGTGTGAAAATTTATTCCAACCGAGGTCTTTATTAAACAATAAAAACGGTAGAATATGAAATTTTGAGAAATAAAAAATCCGTAGAAAAATACAAATGCCTCATATGCAATTAATATTGTAATAATTTTTAAGAATTCAATTTACTTACCATGAGTTCATTAGGAAATCGATGTCGAAATAGAGCTAACGTCCAATCACCAGGGGTATTTTGAGATGCACCTCTGCCCCAATAACAATCCTTTGCAAGAAGCAACCCAAGAATGCTTCGATAGGTAAGGAATAATTTTTTTCTTAATTAGAATATCTACTTAAATAATTATTATTTAGAATTATTCAAAGTTTTAATTTATAGACATCCTCTATACGTCTCTGGTACCAATGACGTCAGATTCGAAATTTCACCCGATACTGAGAAAAAGGCCATTTTCCGATATAAAGTGGTCTTACCGCCTTATATTACTTGTTCTCAATGCGTTATTCAGTGGAATTATTACACAGGTAAATCCACAGTCCACTTATGTATAATTTGCATTTAAAGTACAAAATTAGCCCGAGAAGAACACTAGGCTATAACAGAAAAAAGTACAAATAAAATAGTTTCAAAAAATAATTTTATCTAAAAAAAAGTGGTGTAATGACATATCACATAAACATGGTTGTCAAAAACCTGACTGGTTGCGACACTGCATGAATATGACTTTTAGTGGCTGTTTTCAAATTGCTTATATCTTTTAATAAAGATTACGAATTTTCCATACCATCAATTTTGTAAATAAAAATGTCCAAATAAGTAATTTTATTTCATGATAAAATTTATTTCCAAATTTTTCTAAACATTATTGATAAATGAGAACATTTGTATTGTGAATGATTGTTTTAATATGTATTGGGAAATAATTATATTCTTAACTTTTGCCCCTCGCTATGTTATGTAAAGTTTTTCACACTATCAAAGACACGAGAAAAATGGAATTATGGACAAAAACTTAAAATATCTTAATTTCCAAAATGTATATATACACTGTCGGCACCGGTAAAAAATAATTTTCGGTCCAGCAATAAGATTTCTCAGACAATTTTCAATGATTTAGGTTTTATTTTGACAGATTAATTTTAAGTTTTGAAGATTTCAAAACATCCCGAAAAAGAATCTGAAATATTTCAAGACAATTTTTTTAGTTTTGCAGGATTTAAAATTTTTATTGAGAAAACTGAATTACTTCAAAAGATATTTAGAAGTTTTTGAAAACCCTTCTAGAAATAATTAATTGAAAACAATTCAGAACGATAGAAAGAAATTTGAATGGTTTCTAATCGTGTTTCTTAATCGTGTGTATACGATTGAGAACGATTGAGTGTTGCAAAGTTTCAATCGTTCCCAATCGGGCCAATCGGGCCAATCGGGGTAGGGTATCGCTTCACAGAACTCGAATTTGACATAATGAAATTTTGTCAGAAGAACGCTAATTTCAGAGCGTGAAACTGTGGGCAGACAATTTATGAATACAAGAGCGGTGATATATATATATATATATTTTATAAAAATTATAAAATAATCAGCGCAGACTAACCTTATATAAGATGGCAAGTTACATTTTATTCAAATTCGTCTCTTATTCACTGGCATTCACAAAGTTGTTCATGTGCTGAAACTCTATTCGAGACTGAGGACTTTATTTTTTTCACGGTCACCCAGAAGTGCGGGTGGTACATGTATTGTGAAAAAAATCAAGCATTTCTTATTTCTGGATCCTAAAGCCAATCACAACATCAATTACGAAAAATCTATTAATCTAAAGGATTAATATAACCACCCGCATTGATATATATAATTAAAAAGTAAAGCTAAACAACCACCGCAGGGTCCCACTGGGACCAACTGCCATCTAAAAATGACACGAGCTCCCAGTCGGACCGCGGAGAATAACATACCGCGGTCCTACTGGGAGCCAGTGTCATTTTTTAGATGGCAGTTGCCCCCAGTAGGACCCTGCGGTGGTTGTTAACCTTATTTTTTAATTATATATATATATATATATCTTTTACTTGGAATACTCAATATTCCAGAAATAGAGCCAGAAATATCCTAAAAACATCACAGGGAATCGTATGGATTTCCTAGGGATATAAAAAATCCGCCTCGTAGGTATATCCCTATGATGTCTTGGGACAGAAATAGAATATATCCCACAATATCCCGTTGCTGTACACGGATCGTAAATTGATTGTGAGAAGTGTTGTTTCTGTTGCAGGTTATTTTAACCCCAGAGTCGAAGTTAAAATTCGGTGCAAGTAACTTTTCCTCTTATATTTGAAAAGTTTATTGCACTACCCAGTATTCTCAATTGAGATTTAAAGGTCTGAATAGCCTTTAATCCTCTAGTCTGGGTTTTCGTGCATTGGGAGCACTGCACGAGATCGACATGGAACCGAGCGGACAGTGACGCGATGTGATTGGTATGACGTTACATTTAGGACTTAGGTGGATGTAAAACCTACAGCAAAGTAACGTAAAGAGAGTCTTGAGCATTTCAGCAAGTATGGAAGGTAGGCGAGGAGGAGGATGTGAGGGCGTGAGACTCTTTGAGTGTGGGAGCGTACAAGGCGCATTGTGGAAGTCACTCGCTTGCGTTGCAGTGAGGCCGCGGCATAGTAGGTACTGCGAGTCTCATTTCTCGTGTGAACTGACCACATGGGTCACGTACCTATTATCATTTCCCGGGCCTAAGCGGAGAAGGAAAGAATGAAATCTAGATCGCCGGAAGCCGCTCATAATTAACGCGCCTCGCGGACAGAAGGCGAAGGCGGTGTGGATTGTGGAAGCGGTGCAGCGCGGCGGCGGCTTCAAGCAACCATAGAGAGTAGAGGAACAGGGAGGAAAAGGTGAGAGACCACTGGATAAAGAATGAGAAGAGGCAAACTCAGTAACGTAAGGAGGCGAAAGGTGGATAAGAAGAAGATCGCCGCGGATGTAGAATTGCAGATTGCAGCTAGGAGAATGTTAAGGAGCTGAAGAAGTGTAGAAGTGAAGAAAACTGAAGATGAGCGTGTGCGGACGTGCTGCCGCGTGACCCGTTAAGGTCGCTTGCGGCAGATATATCCTCGATGACCGATATACGGGGTGTTCGAAGAATATTTATTGCACCTATCGCGCAATCGAACATCTCGAGCAGAACTTAAGGCTGAGCCAAAGATGCTTTTCCAAAGTGGGCCAATCACTGGACGTAGCTGACTTGATTGTTAGGTCTCATTCGAAAGTAGATTTAGGATCGGTATGGTTGTGTTTTATATCGTATATTTTATGAAAACTACAAAGAATCCTGCTCTCGGAAATTGGCTTGTGAGATCTTATCGAAGAATCTACGAATTGCTTAATGATGATTTCATTATATATATATATATATTAAACTGCTAATAGCAATCTGAATTTGTGCAATTTTATCAATAAAATAGAGATTACTAAAACAAAACAAAAATATTCCTCTTCATTTATTTTATTCAAGCAGTTGCCCTTTTTCAAGCTCATATGCGACAAAATAAGCTGTACATATAATGATATTATTCGACCGCTTTCAACATTATTATACCAGCATTAGGAATAAGAATAAGCAGATAAATGTCTAGATAGAATTAGTGAATGAAAATATGATTTAATAATTAAAATATTTAGAGTAAACATAACACAAAATGTTATTGAGACACGCAAAGTCTTATATAATGATTTCACTTTTGCAACTGATCTTTGGTAAAATGAACATTTTGTAAAAATTGAATAGAGTATGCAGATAAATGTAATTCACCATGAAGGCAAAATTCACGATTTTGAAACATTTTCAAACTACGCATTCTCTTTGTATATTAATATAAAAATAGCACATAGGGTAAGGAGGGGCAGCGCCGACCGGCGGGTCAAAGGCGATTTTGCTTATAACGTCGCTATTATTTAACAATTTTAATTCTACTTTGCATTAAATAAATCTATTTCATTAAAGAGATAGTGCTATATCAAATATCGTAAATAATTGAGGCCTCGCCAAGGGTGCAAGGCCGACGAAAATAATAGTTTTAAAGTGCTTACTATCCGTCCAAAAAGTTTAGGCAGCTCGATTTTTGTGCAGATTTTCATGAAAATCTCAGTCAAAAAAAGTTCTAAAAATATGAGACAACATGCATGTTGCAGGTGAAGGTTTTGCCAATACTGATACCAAGTTTCAGAATTTTCAGATGATTAACGATTATTTCCGGGCGAGTGAAATGTGAAAAAGCAAAATAATCCTATGATCATTTCAGAATACTCAACTTTGAATGACTGTAAGTCATTGAAAAAAATTATGAAAAATCTGCCAAAAATATATGGGGTTCGTTGATCCTTTCTGTGCCCACTGGTGATATTTAGAGTCAGAAATAATTATTTGTTTATAAGTTATTGAAAAAAGAGTGAGGAGGTGTCATATCTGGAACTAAGGAACGTACAGAAATGATTCTTGAAGAAAATTACACATTTTTGGCTTCTGACAATGTTGTGCGTATCCAGAAGAAGAAGAAGGTTCACAGCGATGAACACCGGGATTAGGGCCACCATCAGGAAAACGATTGGACTGTGAACTAACTCCTGAAACAAGATATACGGAATTACAATTTTGTTTCAAGTAACTAAACAATTGTATGTCGGTACATCACGAGTTGAGAATGAGGTTATAACTGAGGGGCCCAATTTCATGCACGCCTTTAATTTTTTCTCGTTCAATGGTGTTCAATGGTGTGTGTCCTGAAAATAGCGTCATATTGACACTTTGTTTCTTCTGTGTTATTTAATTAAATGTTATAAATTTTTAACTGAAAAAATGTATAAATGATACATTCATATCATCCATCTAATGGGGTGTTGAGCGAAATCCGAGCGACAAAAAGCGTTCGGCGTGAAAGCTGTTTATAAAGGTATAAATACATCATCGCATTATCATGGCATCATCAGCAAGAAGTCACTGGAAAGATATTTCCAGTTTATTCTGCCAAAAACATCGAGCCTATTTATGCATAAATTTTCAAAGTGTGTATTTGTATTCAAAAATGGTTTGAATAATTAAACGTGACAAGATAATTTTACTTATTCATAATCGTACATTAATTTTTCCCATATTTTATGCAAACACCATGAATTTCAACAACTATTCATTAGAAATAACGAAGAAATTACTCTGGTTCATGAATTTGTATAGAATATCATTAACAATTTCTTTCCCGATTCAGCAGATTGAAAACTACTTCCGTGTAGTTATTATACTAATTCAAGCTATATTTTACTGTATTACTAAATTTTCAAAGCAGTGGCACAATACAAAAGTAAAATAAAAAGATTCATGGACTTTATTATTCAACAAAAATTTTTGCTTTATATCTAATCTTCAATCATGAGACCTGCACCATATCGGGAAGCATTAAGCTTATTAAAAAAATCATAGAAGTAAGTTGAAAATTAAACTGTCCAGACATTTTTGTGCAAAAGCAGTACTTTTTGTCAGTCTGCGGAACGCGACGAGGTGATACATACATGCGAATAAACGAGCCGCGTAGCCGAAACTAAACATTCTTCATTTCGTAATGATGATTTATTTTCAAAATTATTTTGACAGGAAGCATATTCATACTGAAAAAGTAAACTACCTTTTTGAAAAACTTTTCCGCTAGAAGATTTTTGTTGCTTAAAATTCGTTTGACTCCCCATGAGCTTCAAGATATGAATGCATGGTTCATGCAATGTTTTAGGGAACAATTTATAACATTTGTTTAAGGAAACCCATTTATATTTGATTCACTCTAACAGTAGTAGTACATCAAACAGAATATTTTCTGTAAATTTCATCAAAACATTTTCGTATAGTGGCTAGCTGGCCGGCAAATAATGACTTACACATTTACTATTGCGTTACATTTTGTTACATTGTTATTCGTCTGCTGTAACATCAGAATTACTACGTTGATATTTTGATAAGATTTTATACCAAATCACAGCTGAGCATACAAATTGTAAGCTTTTGATTTTAGTATGGCCTTCCTGTGTTTTCATTTCTTTTTATTAACGCCTTATAAATTTCACCTATTTCATAACGAAATCATTCTACTGTATCTGTTCGACTTGACCAACGTTTATCAGATAGCGGTTTCACTGTAAACCCCAAAAGATACTTACAACAAATTCGCCATCTTTCAGTTGACGCCGAAAGAGAATTATATACCTGTTGTTTGATTCCGAAAAAGTCAACAGCGTCAATAATGCATTTTGCAGAATGATTTACAGCAAGATTTAAGCTGTGAGGAGAGCAAGGAACATAAAATTCTGTCGGGTTAACTTCGAGTATTCTCTTCTGAACACCTTTGTGTTTACCTTCTATGTTAATACCGTTGTCATAGCTTTGACCGCAAAAATCCTGAACGCTTAAGCCATATCCCTCTCGTGTATTTAATAGAACATGCGTAAGTCGCTTACCTGTTTGATCAGTGACTTAATAAAACTCAAGAAAACACTCGCGTATCTCTCACTCTTTGTCTTTATTTATTTCAACAAATCGGACAAAACACGTAATTTGTTTCACGCTAATTTTATCAGGTGTACAATCAAGAACAATGGAGTAGTATTTTTCCGTTTTTATCAATTTAATAATGATTGACACAGATTCATTCGCGATTAAACTTATTATTTTATTGTAAATGATATTTTCTGAATACGCTGTCATATTTTCACTGTATTGTTTAATTTAAACACATTTAATGTGATCACTCATTACGGGGTCAAATTTCGCAATCATTTCAATTGCTTTTAAAAAGTTTCCATCATGAAAATAAAAAAAAATGATCAGATAATTCACAGGGAGCCACATTTTTTACCCTCTAATAATTTTACAACGTGGCATATACGTTCAATCACCGTTTAATCATCTAGGGACAAAGATTTAAAATAATAATTATTGCCCTTTTAGATTGATTAATGCACCTAACACTGCTCTTCCAAACACTGATTCACATTAAAGAGCTTTTATGAACTGTTCTAACGCAAATCTCAAACAGACTTGAGGGTTTTTACTTACTAATCCATAGCCTACGTACACTGTACCTGGTATGAAACAGTGAAATATATTTTCCTACTATTAATTAATCCTATTAATTATTATGAGGGAAGTTTTAGGCCCCGGAAGCTGCGATCATGGTTCCTTAAAGCATCCAATCCCGACGCATCTGTAACGTGTACGTCATCCACTTCTGCTCATTCTGTCCTAGAAGGTAAGCAAGACCGGGAAATTTACGCGAGAAAATATCGTTCAACACTGTTCCTTGGAGTCAGGTCTCTAGCCGCGAATGACCTTACACGGCAGACGGGACAGTTGGAGATGAAAATTTCACGTCTGGATACTTTTTTAGAGTTACTAATCTTTGTAGAATGTTATGAGGAACAGCGTTGTCGGACCAGGTGAAGTGATCCCAGAAGAACAGCCTTTTGCATCCGGTTCGCGATGGAATGAGCCTGACGCTGGCAAGCCGGAATCTTTTTACGCAAAAAATAATGCTTAATCAGCACACGAAATTAATTTTTTTCCATTTTCGTTAAAATTCACGAGGTTCTCTGCTTTCAATGGCTGTCAAACACAAACTAAATGACTCAGCTTGCTCAAAATTTAGCAGTAGTATATTCATAGATGGCGTTGCCGAAAGCTGTGTTGCATTTAAAGTTACTGCGCGGGAAATTCAAAAAGTCACTGAATTATCAAACAGCCCTCGTATCTTTATAAATTCGAAATGCGCGACGTGTTTTCTGCAATTTTGAGGGCACTAAATTTGTCTTCGAATTTGATTTTCATTCCTTAATTATCGGCTATGTCAGCCATCGTTAAGAATTTTCAAAAATACTATCGATTTATACATATTATTCCGAAGCGATAAAAAAAACTTATTCGGAAGTCTACAATGAAGCTCCAACCACAAGATTAAAAAGTTACTTCTAAAATACTTCCAGCATTAGATCAAGAACTTCTATTCAAAAATCTTCCAAGCTACCGCGACCATGTCAAGAAGTAGATTAAACTATTGCGGTTTTGAGGATAACTAAGTAGGTGCATCACTACCTAACTAAAAGGTCGGTGGGAGGGAGTGGGGAGATAAATTTTCCATTAGTTACGAAACTAATACGACATTAAAAGGAAATTTTTGTTTGAAGTGTAATTGCTAAGAATTAGTTTTTAAAAATGTTATTCGGTGTCTAAAAACTCTCAATAATTAAAATCATTGTCGTTATAAACCATCTTAAAACCAGATGCTCAACTTGCCTATTTTAATCAAAGACAGATTTTTTACTTGTCATACTAAATCTTTGTAGCATCGTCTAAACAGTAATTTTCGATCTCAATAAATTAATATTTTGAATGTTAATAACAAATTTCTTAAATGAAACACCTATTACTAGCTCTTTCTTACTGGAAAGTTCGTTTTTATAATAAATATTGTAGTTTTTATTTCTTTCATCTATACAATTTTACGGTTTATCTTTTATGGTAGACAGCATTTTACACGTATATGGAATCATTTTTCATCAAAGAAATCAACAATGAAAAATTATTGATAATAATAATTTAATTATTACAAATAATAGACTGGTGACTTGTATGGAATATTATTATTTATGTTTTCTAAGTACATCTACGTCAAATATGATACGTATCGTGTTCATTTTTTAATTTTTTTTAGAGAAAAAAGCTTACGTTGAATAACGAATTATATTGAAACAAAAATTGATAAATATACTCTATAAGTTTTCTTACAAATTTAATGCTGATCATTTCTAAAAAAAACTTTCAAATCCGTTCACAATTGTGACCTGTAGACTATTTGGAATTGTACATTACCGAGCCAGCCCACTGTGCAGCGGGAAAAGTAAACGCTAAAAGTTTTATTTTCACTCCGGACTTTGCCTGAGCCTGCCGGACATTTCTCGATTTGACCAGGCAGAGTCCGAAGTGAATGTGCTACTTCGGACTTTGCCTGGCACTGCTCAGTCAAATCGCGGAGGGACCAGACAGACTGCGGTGTGACGGCACATGGGACTGTAACATATAGATGTCCGGTGCCGGGCGCTAGTTTGGTATCCGGTAGATTGCTCTGATTGGTTACACGGCAGTAAGCAGGGTCTGCCAAACAGCATCGTGTACGACATCCGACTTAGTATATTTACCGTATATTAATACTATTGTGGTTATATCATGGCTTGTTGATTAAATCCAAAGACCAAAATCAAAGAAGAAAAAGAAGACTCAGTATATTTCTTATTTTCTTGAGACGTACATGAGGCATAACCTCAAAGTGAAGTATATAATTTGAGAGGAGAATATGCGTGTAACTCTTTTGTACACACTTGAATATGTTTTTATTTATTAAAAATAAGTTATTTGGTGTTTCCAATTTTATCTTTCCTTGTAAATTTACTTTATCATTCTTTTATTACTAAGAAGACAAGGTATAACTTCAAAGTGAAGTATATACAAAAGTATATAACTTATGTTTTAATGAAATTCCAAAGAATTGTATTTATTGTAGAGAATATTTTTAGGAAAATAATAAGCTGCGTCACTGATTAGGATTAAATATAAAATTATAATTATTATCTACAATGAATCAAAATCGCAAACACCAACTAAGCTGTTTTATATGTACAATGAACACTTAAATATTCAACTCATAATGAAAATTAATACTTACTACAAAATTGATTTTCGTATAGTCTTTGAAACATATTGTAGGATGCTTTGAAGCCAAAATTAATTCCTGAAGATAATTCGGAAGATAACTTTTCTTTTAAATCACGGTTAATGATATTTAAGGATAAAAAGTAAATTTTGGAGTTGCTTCAAAAATAACTCATCAAAGATTCTTCAGAGAAAGAATATATCTTCAAATCGTCTTTGAGTTTAATTTTTATTTTATTCAGGGAAAAGGGATATTGAAGTAGTTTTCAAAAATTACTTCAAATTAAAGTTTATCCAATAAAGATAGTTCTGCCATTTAACAAGTTTAACATCACAATTTCAAAAGAGGCAACCATATAATCTGTACTGAAAACAATTCGGTTATGAAGAAACTGGAGATTCAGAAGTACGCGTCCGCTTTGACGGCGTGATATGTATAATCGCGAAACTGACGAATTGATATGCAAGCATTTTTGCATATGCATGATCTTACGTGTGGCGACATCAAGGGCCTTAAGTTCGTTTTTCGTCAATTGAACCACCCCAAACGAGTAGAGTGTAACTGGGACGGCAAGCATGTTAGTCGCAGATACGTTTTTCAACGCCGACAGATTGGATGACCGAATCTGTCGAAGAAGAAGCCTGTATCTGCTTCGGAGAGACTCCTTTACCGATGTTACGTCCTGAATGTGGCTTTGAGACACGCCCAGGTATGTATAGGTCTCTCCAGCGTTAAGATGTCTAATATCACTTATATCCACAAGCTCAGGGTCCTTGGGAACGCCAACAATCTTTCCTTTCTTCAAATGAATTTTGGCACATTTAATATATTTTCTTCCGTCTCCCAAAATTTCGACACGCTAACTTTTTTAGTTTAAAAATAAGAAGGCGGACAAAATTAACATTACAAGGTCAAATTTTGATTACGCCTTAGACTACCATTTACCTTTAATTCCAAATTAAGTTCTAAATCGAATCCTAGTTTTTACAGTTCATCATTACCAGGGATAAAAGGCAAAGTTCACGAAGTAAAGGAAAGGCAAGAACAAGGAGGATGAGGGTAGGTCGTAAGGGAGGTATGAGGCAGGCAGAATGGGAATATAGGGTCCGTCCTTATCTGCAGATTGCAGGCACCGAACCACCCTTTTCGTCTTGCGTCCTGCGTCCACAAGTCAGCCACCCAGTGTCCCAGTACTAAGGACGCGCCATGATGAATCGGCCATATTGCCTTACTGCCCTCCAAAAGGGGTGAAAGGTGAAAGGTGAAATCTCAACCCTCCTCTTTCCTTCTCTTCCCCTTCCCTTCTCGTGTCGTACACATTACATACACTAGCCTCAACGATTTTCTCTTCAGATCATATTATGATCTATCCATAAAAGCGAAATGACTCCACGATCAAATGCCACGACTTCACTTTCATTAGAATGTATGGACAGGAGAAATATTTGTTCTGTGACAACAGTTTTTAGCCCCTTATTCAAACCTATCCACTCTTTCAACACTTTACGTGATTATTATCTTCTATCTGATATTTTTCAACCATTTTTCGTTTTCGAGGGTGAATCCATATTTGTATTTCAGTTTACATAGGGAAAATTCATTTTTCGAGTGGTATTTTGGTTTTCAATTAAATTTAAATCGAATTGTGCCTTAAATGACGAAATTACTTTTTAAATTATTTTTCAATTAGATTGTTGGAAAATTATAGATTTTTTAAGTTTTGTGAATCTAGAATTTTAATGAATTATGTTGGTCTGCATTTTGAGAACGAATTATAGATCGTAAGTCATGGGAACGTGACGCTACATCTTCCGAAAAGATTCTCTCGAAATATTATACATTCAGTTTAGCCTCTGCTCTTGAGATAATCTGAACCTTATTGTCCCTCTTCAATCTGTGAAACTTTTTTCTTTATCATATTTCCGATCAGCTTTTGTTTTAAAAACAAAATTAGAAACTAAGGTTAAGGTTTTTATTTTATGTAAAGGTTTAAACTATCCCAAAGTATTCTATAGTCCAATAAACTACATTAACAATTTTCGGCTTCAACGAAACAGTTGAATTTTAGACTAAAAAATATGACTTTAATAAAGCAGTTAAATTTTCAACAAAATAATTGATCTTTCTACAAAATAGGTGCAGTTTTAATCAAGTAACTGAATTTTTGAACTAAAATATTAATTATCAACAAAAAATGAGAATTTTTAACAAAATAGTTGAATCCTCAACCAAATAGATGAATTTTCATCAAAGAAAATTAATTTTTTACCTAAAAAGATGAATTTTCAAGAAGAAAGTTAATTTTTGATATAGAAAGACGAATTTTCAAGCAAATAGTTAAATTTTTAACTAAAAAGATAAGTTCAAACCCAAAAATAGAACCATGAAATTTCCCGTTTAAAAAGTAACTTTTCAACAAAATAGAACGAATTTTCAACCCGTTGAATTTAACCAAGAAATACGAATTTTTAACAAAATAGTTGATTCTTCAACAAAATAAATGAATTTTCAACAAAGAAGATAAATTTTCTGCACAAAAAGACTAATTAACAACAAAATATATGAATTTTATGCCAAATAGTTAAATTTGCAACTTATAAAGGATACATTTTCAAACAAAAATGCAGTAATACAAGTTTCAGATAACAAAATTAATTTTCACAAAAAAAATTAATTTTGAAAAAATTAGTTGCATTTTCCAACGAAAAAAGTGAATCTTCTACCAAGTAGATGAATTTTTAACCAAAAAAGATGAATTTGCAATCAAATAGTTACATTTTCAACCAAAAATATGAATTTTCCACCAAGAAGATTAATTTTCTACCAAGAAGGACGAATATTGAACAGAATACAAGAACTTCCTAACAAATAGTTGAATTTTTTAATAAATAGTTTCATTTTTAACCAATTACTTGCATTTTCTATCAAAATTGTTGAATTTTCAATCAAAAATATGAATTTTCGACAAAAAAGTTAATTTTCAACCAAAAAGTTTATTTTTCCACTAGATCGAATCCATTTCAAATCAGGCAGGGTTCTATACTTGAAATCGCAGAATCTTTCGGGGACAAAATGTGTCGTTTTTTATAGGAAATCAGGCGATACGTATTTTTCCAATTTGCAAACAAAAAATTTTCTAAAAAATTATAAATATTTGAATTTCGTGCTTTGTTTTTCAAAAAACCCGTTTTTTTCCTTTAAACCTCTATAGATTTTGACCTAAATGAGATATTTATTATTTTCTGTTTGATTCTAATAGCGCTCATCGCCTACTTTCAAAATTCGCCGGAAAAATGAAAAAAGGTTTAAAATGAAAAAAAATGGCAGCCGTTTTTTCTGAAAAAATTTAAAATTGATTTTCTCAAATAACCCACCTTCAAAATTGTTGTCAATTTTTTTTTGAACTTGTACTTTGATAATGAAGATATCTTATAAGTTTCATGCTTGCTAAATAACTTTTGTATCCAGGAGAATTCTTTTTTCTTACAATCGAATTTTCTCCTTTTTCTGGAAACAATGATACGAAAGAATGTTAAGATAAAAGTTTGCACGTCTAAAAAAGTTATATGAAAAATGTCTCGTGTTCTTTTGCGATATTTTTTTATAGTTTACGAGAACTATTCAAAAATTACATTTTTAGGAAAAAAAATCTCCCGACCTCGAAAATGGCTTAGCCCACATGATGCTGATAAGATAGCTTTCTTCTGTTGACAGAAACTTTTTAAAAATATTCGGAAGAATAAAAAAGGTGGGGTTTTCAGGAAATTTTTTTTCTTTTTTGCTTCAAATTTTGAAAACACGAAAAAAAATTATTTGTTATGAAACGTGTCAACTTTTCCAACTCTGTGCCTTGCCACAAACGGTCCTTTAATATTTAATAATATTTTCCGAAAATATTTCCGCGTTATTTTAACATTTATTTTTGAATATGGGTGAAGAAAGTTTGATCTCAGGACTAACTTGATCACCTGGTATACTCGTTACATGGCCTTAAGTGATACTATAGGTACTTGAGATCATGGGAGAAAAATCATTCTAGTACGATATATAAATCGATGGGTTGGAGTCCAATGGGAAGGCACGGTCAGGGTCATGTCGGAGAACCGAAAACGAATAGTAACAGGAACAGATCGCCCAGCTTATGCTTAGAAAAGGGCCTGTCAATCACAAATACTTCACAGTAAAAATTAAACCTTAAAATGTAATTAATGGAATAAATAAATGGCATCAACCTAATATTAGGCAAGGTGTTAGCCTAGGATGCGTTATGTCCTTTTGGCTATTCATTATATTCATAGATAAGTGTCTAAGAAAGGCCGTTTTCGACGAAGAAGGTGTTGATCTCGGGATAGTGAAGGTGCGTGGGTTAGTGTTTGCAGATGATCAACGAAAATCATTTAATATTTGGATATACTTTTCTTTCAAGCAATTTTGTGTCGCCTGATAATTTTCCTAATGAAAATGTGGTAAAAATCCGGTAAAAAAAGTCTTCTTGTCTGATAATAACCAGTTAAAATAAGTTTTGTCGTCACCGGTAAAAATTCTTTTCATCGGAACCAACAAAAAAAATCTTCAAAGTAGGTAATTTTCATTTTTATCGTGATACAGTTAAGATTTTTTCTAATAATACCAACTTTGGGAGACTTAAAATTTTATCAAAACCACTTATTTTTATGATTGCAGTCTATGATGATAAAATCTATAACATCAAGTTCGTTAAATAACTGTACAGAATAAGCTCCTGAAATTCTGCATTTTCAAATAATAATGAATGAAGGATGAAGGAACAGAATTGCGCAAATGCATTCTACACTATTTCGGGAAATATTTGAGTCGGTTTTTGATTCTATGATATTGATTTTTACTCATCATATAGTCGTACGTCAACAAAAACACTTGAAAGGCAGTCGAAAGACACTTGAAAAACACTTATGCATCCATGGACACTAACGGAATGTGACTTTTTCAACTGAGCAATAAGCCCAGACCACCTGAACTGTTTTCACTTGGAATGCATCATATTGCGTAATACACGCAACTGACTAATCGCGCACTCGGCCCATCCAAGGTGAGAGTCGCAACCATCTTTTGCCCTACGCCCTGAGAAACTGCATGGGCCAGCTGTTCTCTGAGTATCGGGTGTATTTATTCGTATTACATATTATCGATAGTATTCATTATTGATTTTAAAATCACCGCACTTTTCGGCTGAAAAAGTAGTGAAAGGCGGCGCATCGATACAAAAACGGGGCAGCCAATGAACGTCGTCGAGAAAAATAAACTGCCCACTCGCGGTAGAAGTGGGGCCCCACCTAGCTTGGGAATGAAAGAATCGTCTCCAACCGTCTCGTTTCAAGGTCAGGGGAATAAGCGAGATTTCACTGTAGTTATATATGGTATATTTGTATTATTAATATCATTTTACGTTGAGAAACTTAGATCCTTTTGTGACTATAAATAGGATTCGGATAAAAATTTCATCAAATCTGACGACAGCATAATGTTATTGTATGTGTACGCCACATTTTGACAATGATTAACGTCTCATCTGATTGGCATTATTAGGAATATTTTTATATATCTTCAAGGCAATATTTATTATAAAGCAGAAGAATAGGCTAGGTTTACGATGATCGTGCTACTGTTGTTTAGGTGGTTTCGAAAAGGAAGATGAGACTTACAACATTTTCTTACCTACAGATCCCATGATATCGCACTAAATATCTTTATATCCCTTTCCACTGTATAAATTTTACATGTAAAAATCGCAGCGTTCGCTAAAACGCAAAAGATTACATAAATGGCGGAATGAGCTTTAGTGAAATTTCTGAACAAATTTTTTTCTTCGAAACTATTTTAATGACATGTAATTAACGCAGTAGAACAAACTTGTAGCCTTTAATCTAAGAGATAACGACTATAGTGTTGACAATATAAGCGAAGGAAGGATAAGAATATTCATTATTTACATTCTCAATGAAATTCGTCGTTATTACATTGATCAGTTTTCTCTCTCATTAGAAAATCTGAGAATTGACTGGAAGCTGGTATTATTCTTGGCCATGATGCTTAATTCTATTGGTAAATATAATGAGATAATAGATCTATAACTTTAAGTAAATATTTTAAAACTTTACGCACATTAAAATTTTTTCGATTTAGTCTGCCAATACTCTAAAGATCACAATATCATTTAACAGTCCCTAAAATCCAGCCTGGCACAATCAAACAACCCCATTTCAGCTGCCTTAAATTAAAACGACAACAAATTCAAAAATTGGAAATATTATTTTATTTATCATCCTAAGACTCTAATAGATACCTGCATTTCCAAAATGATAATAATCAACAGTTCTAAGAAAACCCACCCCTAACACATTTAAGTGACCCTTTTTAGCCGCCTTGAACTTAAAACGCCAAAAAAATTTCATTTGAAAATAATCATACCAGTGACGTTCTAAATACGCTAGCGGTGGATTTGGAAGGTGACTTGTGTGATTAATCTCAACTTAAAAATGTTTTCGCTGTTTAACGCACGTACTGGATATCATACTAATATGTCTCGTTCTATAACAATAGAGGTGGTTTCACTTGGAATTAGAGATGCATTCGGGCGAGACGAGACAAGAAAACGTCGAATTCGGGAACCATCCCCGCCGGACTATAGCGAGAAGTTGTCCCGTGTCTCGTGATTTTCGTCGAGAATCTCGGAAACCGAGCAAAATCCGGTAAGATTCTCAATAAAATTGAAAATTTGACATCTCGCGTGAATGTAAAAAATAATGTATCAGAGTTCGGAAAATATGGAAGTGGAATCACATGAAAAGAAACAAAAAGGCCAAAAATGAGCTTTCTGTTGATCGACCTCCCCCCCCCCCACCCCCCGCAATTTGTTCGGTTTAAAAAAATGGAAAGAAGAAGTACTTGATATTAACTTTTTGTAAATTAAAGTTTAGACACATCTTCAGAAATGTTCAAAAAATAATTTCCACTCCATAACTTTTAATTTTGACCCCCCCCCCACCGATCCCCCTTGTATTGTGCTCGAAAAATTCCCCAAAAAATGCAATATAGCTTTCGATTTTTTTTGCATTTGTTTTTGCGGAAAACAAACAAGAGGAGGGGATCGATCACCAAAAATCGAAAGTCGAATTTTCACATGTATTTAGGAGCTGTCCATAAACTACTCAGGCCTCGCACAGTCGTACTTTTTCCAAATAGGGGAAGTGAGGAGAAATTATGGGAGGGGAATTACGGGCAGGTCAGGGGAAATCAGGGGGAGGGGGAGTAGGTATGGTTGGGGAATGAGGGAGCGGAAGTAGGAGTGAAGTGAAATGAGTGAGGGAAAGTAAGGGGAATATGGGGAGGGGGAGTGAGGCAGTTATGAGAAGTGGGGCGCAGGGGAAGCCAAGAGAAAGGTGGGAAGGGGAAGCGATGGGAGGGGAACTAGGGGAAGTGAGAGAAATTGAAGAATGGGGAATTACGGAAAAGGAGAGTGTTAACTAGGTCAGTGAGGAGAGAGGGAAGTAGATAAGAAAGAAATTGGGGAAGGTAGGAGAAGCGACAGGAGGGGAACTAGGAAAAGTGAGGGAAATCGAAGGATGGGGAAGTAGGAAAAGGAGCGGGTTAGCTGTGGAAGTGAGGAGAGGGGGAAGTAGATTAGAAAGAAGTTGGGGAAGGGAGGGGAAGTGATGAAAGAGGAAATAGGGAAAGCGAGGAAAATTAAAGTATGGGGAATTAGGGGAAGGAGAGTGTTAACTGGGAAAGTGAGGTGAGGGGGAAGTCGATTAGAAAAAAGTTGTCTTAAAAAAGTTTTAAAAAATGGACAACATAACTTCAACTTGGGCTTATTTTATTCAGATATTATATAGGTTCCACCTTATTTATTAAGAGACAGGTCAGAATTGTATGGGTGCTGCTGAAATTGTGTAAGGCCGTGTTTCACCAGAAATTGCTGAATAAGCTGCGAGGAAGAACTCCTTTTTCGGAAGCTTTCGAAAGTACTCCTTAAAGTCATATTTCGGAATAGCGAACAGCTACTTCGTCGCATTCACTTTTATTTCCTCCACGTCTTTAAATCATTTTCCTTTTAGAGAATACTTCAATTTGTGAAACAGCCAGAAATCGAAGAGACAGGTCAGAATTGTATGGGGGCTGCTGAAATTGTGTTTCACCAGAAATTGCTGAATGCGCTGCGATGAAGAACTTTTTTTTCGCAAACTTTCGGAACATTTCCGAAGCACTCCTTAAAGTCACCTTCCGCAATATCTGACAGCTGCTTCGTCCCATTCTGTTTTATTTCCTCCACGTCTTTAAATCATTTTCCTTCTAGAGAATACTTCAATTTGTGAAACAGCCAGAAATCACAAAGAGCCAGGTCGGGACTTTATGGGGGTTGCCGAAGTTGTGTAAAACCGCGTTTCACCAGAAATTGCTGAATAAGCTGCGATGAATGGGCAGGGGGTTAGACGTTTACGCAACAGTAGCCCCGTGCGAAAAACTAGCAAATAATTGGGAGTGCGAGGCCTGACGATATCCAATTTTGTTTTCTTTCTTTATTTTTAATTTAATAATATTTTCACTACTTCTGATTAGTTTCGGCAGCGGTATTGTGAGCGAGAGAACTGGTATTCTACTTAACAGTGGTATGGATGATTTTGGACTTCCATCGCAATTTAGTTACTTTCGAATTCCTCCCGGGAAAAATAATTTGATCGAACCAGGCAAAAGGCCTTTGTCTTCGATGTCGCCTACAATTCTAGTGGATCCGAATGGCGATGTTAAAATGATAATTGGTGCTGCTGGAGGCACGAAAATCATCACGGCTATAGCCTTTGTACGTGAGATATTTATTGTAACTGATGTTCTTGGTGTTTATAAACGAAAAAGTAGATAAATATTTTTCAAATTGCTAAAATAAGTAAGTAGGTAAAACTACGCTATACTACTAAAGTAGTATAGCAGCAATCAGCAGGGCTTCTGTGATACCGGTTCTGTTCCAAGCTAAACAATAGTGAACCAGCGAATGGTCACTTACCGACAGACGATAATGGATCTCGTACGTGATAAGATGCCACTGGCTGACATTAACCGAATACCTAGCAGAAACCTGAAATATCGACCGATTATAGGATAACAACCTACATTGCCGACAGATGATAAGGTAGAAATTGGTATTGCCGTCAGTCGATAACGTCGGCATATAGATTACTTTCAGTTGACAATGTCGGAATCTAGATTCTTTTAAGCTGATCACGCAGAAACGTAGACTTCCTTCAGCCGGTGCAGTTTAAATCTAGAATAAAATCAGTCAGCAAAGTAGAGAAGTTTCATTTTTAATTTTAATTCAACAGAATGAACTTTCAAACAGGACGATTCATTTTCAACAAAAGATTTTAACAACAGTAACAACAGTTTCATCCCAATATTCCTACTGGAAGACTGCTTTTTAACCAAATTTATTATATTTAAAAAAAATGTATCGAAATTAGAAAATTAATATAGCAGCATGGCTTCTGTGGCGCCGGTTCTGTTTCGAGCTAAATAGTAAGCCAACCCCTGGTCATTTACCGACAGACAATAATGGTTCGCGTCCGTGCTAAGATGCCATTAGTCGGTAAGGTAGATTTCTGCCTGACATTAATTGAATATCTAGAGAAGCCGGCATTACCAACCGATGATAGAGTAGGAACCTACATTACCGAACGATGCTAAGGTAGAAATTTTCATTGCGTTTAGTCCATAATGTCGGCATGTAGATCACCTTCAGTTGACCATATCGTAATATAGATTATCTTCGACTGATAACGCAGAAAGGTAGATTTCCTTCGGCCGGTGAAGTGGAAATCTATATTACATTCAGTGATTATTGTTGTAAATATTATTGTTATGCGTAATACCTTGCTTGAACTTAATAATTATGATTCTTCTAAAATTTAATGAAGAATAAAATGTTTTGGGCAAAAGTTTTTTCCCATAAAGCTTATTTTGAAGTTTTAATTAAAGTGCATAAAAATGGTAATTTAAAATTGGCAGTTTGATGGAAATTGTTATTAACAATTACAGAAATTATTATTCAGTGTCTTATAACCAGTTTTTAAATATGTGTCAGTTTATTGTGGGATAATTTCAGTGAAAAAATGTATCTTTTGTATGTAAAAATCATAAATCTTACTTTTTTTTTAAATATTTATTTCTAACTAAAAATTGGTATTGCCAACTAGTCAGTTAAACTTTTAAGCAAGAGGAACGATTTTTCAATGAAATAGTTGAACTTTGAACTAAATAGATGAATCATCAAGCCAAATAACCGATATTTTTCGAAGATAGTTGAATTTTCAATGAGAAAAGTTTGATATTCAACACAAAATATGAATTTTCAAACTGAAAGCACAACTTTTCAACAAAATAATTAAATTTACTACAAAATAGTTTCATTTTTAGCCAAATATCAGATTTTCTATTGTAGAAAGATACATTTTCAACCAAAGAAGAATGATTTTCAACAAAATAAATGAATTTTCAACCAAAAAGGTTAATTTTCTACCAAAAAAGGACAAATTTTCAACAAAGTAGATTAATTTTTAAAGAGAAAAGTTAAATTCAGAACAAAACGCACATTAGTTTAATTTTCAGATAGAGAAATAAGTATCTCATCAAATGAAATAAATTTTCAATGAAATAATCAAATTTTCACCCAAACAAATGAATTTTAATCCAAAAAGATTAAATAAAAAAAAATTGTGACACAAATTCAGTTAAATATTTAATTACAAAAGTTAAATTTTAATTTAAAAAACTGCCTTTTAACCAGTGAAATGAATTCTCAACCAAAAAGATTAACTTTTTACCAAAAAAGAATAATTTTCAACCAAATACATGAATCTTAAACCAAGTATTTATGTTTTTTATGGAATTTTCAACCCAATAGTTGACTTTTTAACATAAAGGTAGATACAGAATTTTTTATACAAATAGTTAAATTTAAAAAAAAGAAAACTAATGTTTAACTAATCAGGCATAAAATAGTTCAATTTTCAGTTAAAGGATTGATTCTCGATACAGAAAAACTAATTTTCAAGCCAAATAAATTAATTTTTAACCAAAAAGATTAATTTTCTACCAAAAAAGAATATTTATTTAAATATACGTGAATTTTCAACCAAACAGGTGAATTAGTCACCAATATGGTTATTTTCCTACCAAAACAAAGTTTCAACAAAATACAGAAATTTTCAACCAAATAGTTAAACGACCAATTAGAGAATATAGATGCTCAACTACACGCGGAATGGTTCAATTTTCAGTAAAACAAATAATTAAAATGTTAACAAAATCGATAAATTTTGAAAAAAAAGTCTAACTAAAACGATAAATCATCAACAAAAAAGATGATTTTGTACAAATTAGTTCCACTTTCAACTATGTAGTTAAATTTTGAACCAAAGAAGTTTTTCAGTTGCTATTCAAAACTAGCGTAAATCATGAAAATTTAATCAAATACTCATTTGAAAAATATAAAAAACTAAAGTGTAAACTTATGTAGAGAAATCTGTCATATTACAGGATCAATGCCACGTTTACTATTATTTTCTTATGTGAAAAAGAATTTCAATAAAGAAAGAAAGGGTAATTAGTGCGCACGTAACGGGCACAATGTCCTAGTATGTTAAGAATTGGTCAAAAAAGACGCCAAGCGCCTACCAAGAAAAGGTTTCGTAGCCAATTTTAGTATCAACAGAATATAAAAACAAATTATAAAGAAATTTTTCTAAATTTTCAATCAAAATTGTGTAAAATAGAATAAAAAAATTATTTCCTTTAACGCTAATTAGTCACAATTTAGTAGAATCGCATGATAGTCAAACTGGATCCTGATGGGTCCTAAAAATCTGAAAAAATTGTTAGGTATTATTCAAGGATTGCAAAGGATGATCTTTTAGTTTTTTGTAACTAAAATTAATTGTTGAAATATTTTCAAAAAGTCGGCGAAGGTACGCTAACGAGCTCCTCTATGAGAAGCTGGAAAATTTGTTGGGGAGTTTTTCACCCCATGTGACTAATTAGGGTCAAAATAAAGGTTACCTGAGACTTTAAAATCTCCCCTTCATATACTTTCCTACCCCTGATCCTCCTTTATTCTCGAACCCTTAATTCTCCTCCTTGGAAAAAGTACGACGAATGGACGGACACCCAATCGAAACTATAAGGGATGTCGTCCGTGGCTACGAAACCCTCAAAATCAAGAATTAAAAGCTGTGTGCGGCAACTCGAAATGCAATACTCTGCGTCGGGTTCCCACACACAGCTTTTAATCGGCGATTTTTAAACACATGAATAAATACAAATAAACAAGAAAAATGTCTACAAAGATGATAAGTGTGTTTTAAATGTTATGTGAACTTGTGAATAAATGTGAAAGAGTATGAAAATGTGCCCTAGTCGGCCTAGTAAACGCGACGGTCACTATGTGGTCAGTTTACGGTCACGCAGTTGCGCAACCGTTCCGTTCACAAGGTCTTCTAGGGTGTATCTGCACATCTAGATTTCACCGTGCACATCTGGGAGTGTAGCATATGTTCACGTGCACATATGGCACACTCCACAATGTACACGTCAGAATTCAGACGTGTCCTGCTATAACACTGACGTAAAGCTGAAAAAATTTTCCTTAAAACTATAGATACATTATATTATTATATTTACCAATGCAGCTGAGGATTACCGTCAAGGATAAGAACAAAGTAAAGACAATCCTCATCTTTTAGAATTTAAAAAAACTACTTAATGCAATAAGGAACAATTTGATTCACAGTGTAACTAATGAATATTTTGGTGCTTCATCATATTATATAATCTAGACTATAGTTGCTATCTAGTTACCATTTTTAACAAAATAATTAAATTTTCAACCAAATAGGAGAATTTTTAACCAAACGAGATGGATTTTCAACAAAATTTATGAAGCTTATAAAAAAATATCAAGAAAAGAGTTTAAAATTTAACCAAAAAGTTTATTTTTTAACTAAGAAGATTAATTTTCAACTAAAAATGATGAATTTTCAACCAAATAGTTGAATTTTAATCTCAAAAAGAATTATTTTCAACAACCAACAAAAAAAATTTTTTTAGCACAATATTTAAATTTTTAACTAAAGAGATCAATTTTAATCTCAAAAAGAATATTTTTTAACCAAAACTGGAATTGCTAAATTCGTAGTAAAAAAAATGTCAACCAAAAATGAAACATATTTTCAACAAAACAGTTAAATTTTCAACCAAAGAAATGAATCTTCATCAACAAAAAATTAATTTTTAAACAAAGTAGTTTAAATTTAAAATAAATAGTTTAATTTCCTACTAGAGTAGTATAATTTTCAACCAAAAATGAAATAGTTAAAATAGTTTAGTTACCATTTTTAACAAAATAATTAAATTTTCAACCAAATAGGAGAATTTTTAACCAAACGAGATGGATTTTCAACTAAATTTATCAAGCTTAAAAAAAAATATCAAGAAAAGAGATCAAAATTTAACCAAAAAGTTAATTTAAAACTAAAAACAATCAATTTTCAACCAAAAATGGAATAGTTAAATTTTTTATTTAAAAAAATGTCCAAATAGATTAATATTGAGGATCCTTGTGCGGATTTTCAGATTATTTATAATAATTAAAATTTCTTTTTAAATTGAGGTAAACGTACCTTTTTTTGTAATTCTATATTTGATATTCTACCGGCCTCTTTTTTCTGTACGTCTAGTCTTTGATTTGCAAGATTAAGATAAGATTGCAGGTACACTGGCATCAGAGCCAGCTTCAGTAATACTACGACTATAATTGCTATCAACCTCATGCTATCAAAAGCTGAAGTAGTCATTCTGAAATTAAAAGAAAAACATTTTAAAATCTTTTTTTTTTTCGATTTGTAAAATACAGGGCTCGGATCGGCTAGAAGGCTTTAAAAAAAGTCGCATTAGTCTCATAAAATCACTTGAAGAATTATCAATCTGGGTTTAAAATATTTCTTTCTCGAATTTATAATTTACATTAATTTTAAACTTCAGCAAAATTCATTTTTAACATTTTAACACTTGAAATTACTCTTTGAGATTGTATAATTTGAATGAATTCTTTTAATAAAATTATTCTAGAAATAATATTAAATTCACTGTGACGATTTTTTTTACAATAGAGTTGAATTTTTAAGTTAAAAAGTCGAATAGTTTAGAAATTAGTTGACTTTTAAACCCGAAAGATTAATTTTCTATCAAATGATTAAATTTAAAAAAAAAAAATTTTTTGACTAAACAGTTGCATTTGCAGCCAAATAGTTGAGAACTTTCAAACCAAAAAAAAAAAATTCTAAGAAAATAATTGATGTTTTAACCAAATAGTTGAATAATTTTCAATAAAATGGTCGAATTTTCAAACAAAAAATATTAAACTTTAACCAAATATTTGAATTTTTGAGACAAATATACGCATTTTTTAAGACATTTGAATTTTAAAAAAATCAATCAAATATTTTTATTTCCAACCAAATAGTTCAACTTTCATTTAAAAGAGACGAATTTTCCAGAAAAAAGTTAATTTTCAGCCATAAAATATAACTTTTCCATAATTCAATATAAATTTTTAATAAAAAATAACGAATTTTCTATGCAGAAAGATAAATGTTCAAAAAAATAATTACATTTTCAATCAAATGGTCGAATTATCAAATAAAATGGATTAAATCTCAACGAAATAGTTGAACTTTTAAGCAAAAAGATGGAATTTTTTAGAAGAGAGTTGAATTCTCAGCCTGAAAAGTTGAATTTTCAACAAATAGAGCGTTTTCAACCAAAAAGAATTAATTATTGATAAATAATTGACTTCTAAAAACAAATAAAGTTCATTTTTAACCAAACATTTGCATTTACAATTAAAAAGTTGGACTATCAAGAAAACAGTTTATTTTCAACCAAGAAAGATGAGGTTTAAAACAAAAATGATGACTTTTCTACTATAAAAGATGAGATTTCAATCTATAAGGATTAATTTTCTATCCAGAATGATGAATTTTCAACAAAATAATTCAATTTTCAAGCTAAAAGACGAATTTTTTAGAAGAAAGTTGAATTATCAGCTTGGAAAGTTGAATTTTCGAAAAATAGATCGTTTACAATTGAAAAGATTGATTTTTAACAAAATAGTTGAATTTTCATGCCAAAAATACACATTTCTTGAAAGATAGTTCAATTTTCCACAAAAAAGTAAATTTTTAACGAAAAAAGATAAATTTACAACCAAATAGTTAAACTTTTAATTTAAAAAAAAAACAAATTTTCGAAGAAAAACTTGATTTTCAACCAAATGGTTAAATTTTCAACAAAATAATTATATTTCTAACCAAATAGTTGCATTTTTAACCAAATAGTTGAATTTTCATGCCAAAAATATACATTTTTTAAAAGGTAGTTGAATTTTTAACAAAAGAGTACATTTTTAACGAAAAATAATGAATTTACAACCAAATAGATAAACTTTCAATTAAAAAAAGGAATTTCCGAGAAAAAACTTGATTTTCAACCAAATTCAACCAAATTTCAACAAAATAATTATATTTCTAACCAAATAGTTGCATTTTTAACCAAATAGTTGAATTTTCATGACAAAAATACACATTTCTTAAAAGATAGTTGAATTTTTAACAAAAAAGTACATTTTTAACGATAAAAAAAAATTTACAACCAAATAGTTAAACTTTCAATTAAAAAAAGGAATTTTTGAGGAAAAACTTGATTTTCAACCAAATGGTTAAATCTTCAAAAAAATAATTATATTTCTAACCAAATAGTTGCATTTTTAACCAAATAGTTGAATTTTCATGCCAAAAATATACATTTTAAAAAAAAATTTCATGTTTTTGCAAAGAATTTCAGGAAATATCAGATTTCATAAGATTTCACGGAATTTTTCATATATTTTAATGGATTTCAAAGAATTTATTCATAGAAATTGAAGGAGTACGTAGGGTTTCCAAGATTTTCAAATATGTTTTGCAATTTATTTGGGATTCACCCTGAATTCTTATTAATTTATCTTGAATTCTTTGGAATTCTCTGGATTTTTTTTTTAATTCACTTGCATTCTTCTAAATTCACTGGGGTTTTAAATTTTTCTTTAGTTTTTGTTTAATTCATCTGAAGTTTTTTAAACTGACCTTGAATTCTTGGGCATTTAATCAAATTCTTTTAAATTCCCTGGCATTTTTATTAATTTTTATGACAAAATGTTGTGAATTTTTTCTCAGATATATCTTATAATAATTTAAGAAGATCCTCCGTCTTTCAGTTTAAAAGAAAAACTTAATATTTTCTTTGTTGTTTAGACTATTTGAAGGAGTTTTTGAAATGGAATCCACATCTTAATATTCTTGATAGATAAGATAGACGAGTTTATTTCCCATGCAAACTTGATATTCTTGAAACATAGATAATAGAAATGTCGGGAATCTTTTGTACCTTTTTGTATGTTTTGAGGTGATTTTAACCAGTGTTGGGTAACTTACTTTTTTTAATAACTTGTTACAGTTACGTTACTTGTAACTGTAACGAACTAGATAAAGTAACTTTAAGTTACCTAAAATGTTTATTTTTTCACTCCCTTAATTTTATAATTTAAAAATCAAAATAACTAAGATAATTCATGCAAACTTAATTTCAAACGAATTAGACATTAGTTACAATAAATAAGAAATACACAATACGGCAAGTCAGCAATAATATATATTTATAATAAAATTCTAATTGAGTAATAGATGTCACTCAGAATATCCTGCCCATGTTTTCAAGTAAAAATATTGAATTTTCAACAAAATAGTTGAATTTTCAACCAAAAAGATAAATTTTCAACGGAAGAGTTGAATTTCCAACCAAGCAAGATTTTTCAATCATATTTTTCATCCAAACAGTTGTTTTTTTAACCAAAAAAGATTTTTTTTAATTACGAGAAGAAATTAATTTTCAAACCAAAAAGAACACTTTCGAACAAAAGAGTAAAATTCCCAAGCCAAAAGGATGAATTTTCAACAAAAAAGTTACTTTTCAACCAAGTAGTTGGACTTTCTGCCTAAATAGTTCAATATTAAACAAAATACATGAATTTTCAACTAAATAATTAAATTTTCATATAGAAAATAATAATTATCAACAAAAAAGTTAATTTCCAACCAAATAATTGAATTTTCTACGATTTTTAAAGCAAAAGATGAATTTTCAACAAAAGAGTTAAATTTCCAGCAAAAAAGTACATTCTTAACCAAATAGTTGAATTTTCTACCAAAATATTTAAATCTAAAATTATGAATCCTCAATCAAAAAGTTGACTTTTTAACAAAAGCTATAGTTCCATTTTTTAACCAAGTAGTTGCATTTTTAAACCAAAAATATGCATTTTTAATCCGAAAAATATGATGTTTCAACAAAAATGTTAATTTTCAGCGAAATAGTGGAATTTTCAACCATAATAGATGATTTTCTACCAAGAAGATTAGTTTTTTTTTTACCAAAAAAGAAGAATTATCAATTAAATTATCAGTTGAAAAAATTAATTTTCTACGAAAAATAAAATTAATTTTTAACAAACTAGTTGAACTTTCAACCAAGTAGTTAAATTTTCAACCAGAAAAGACTAATTTTCGACAAATTGGCTGAACCCTCTACAGATTTTTTTTTACAAAAAGAGATGAATTTTCAAACCGAAAATATGAATATTCAACACATTGTTTAAAAGATTCCAAGGAATTTTTAATTGGTTATGGTTATGGTTAATTTTTTATTGGTTATATTAATTGGTTCCTTATTTTTCAATTAACTAGTTGAACTTTCTACCTAAATTGTTGAATTTTTTTAAAAAATATATGAATTTTCAACCAAAGTAGATGAATTCTCAACGAAAAATATAAAAGATGATATTATTTCAACCAAACAAGATTTTAATTTGAAATCAAACACAGTTGAATTCAACAGAAAATCACGAATTTTCAACAAAATAGCTGAATCCTCTACCAAATCAAATTAATTTTCTACCAAAATAGTTGAATTTTTAACCAAAAATGATGAGATTGTTTACTAAAAGAGATCAATTTTGAAACGAAAAAGCCGAATTTTTAAGCAGTAAAGAAAAAAACTTTCCACTCAATTGTTGAATCTTCAAACCAAAAAGACGAATTTTCTACAAAACAGTTTCATTTTCAAACGGAAAATATGAATTTTCAATAAAAAAGTTACTTTTCAATCAAACAAAATTCTTAACGAAAAATATAATATTTGATACTATTTCAACCAAAACAGAATTTAATTTGAAATCAATCGCAGTTGAATTTGACCAAAAAAAGACGAACTTTCAACAAAATAGCTGAATTATTTAAAAAATTCTATTGTTGCACGTATATTTTTCAGAAAGAAACATTTCCTTTCAATAATCGTCTCTATTAAAAGCTTTCCATTTTTCTAGATTGACGTTGAATTAACGTAAAGATCTTATCAGGAAAAATTATTCAACAAAGAAGCAATTAAAAACTCCCATTTCCTCCATTTCAAACGTAAAGTTTAGATGAAAGAGTGCGAGCAAAACTCGAGTTTTATTCAAAGATTATTTTTAAGAATATAAAAAAATATATTTTCACTAAAGAGAGTTGTACAGAAAAAAATCGAGTATTTAAAAAAAGTCTACATTAGTTTTAAACACTATTCAATAATTTAAAAACAAGAGTCTTATTATTATTTTTTTTTAATTTTAGAAAAAGACCAAACATGTCCCGAAGCTGTGTGTACCAGTGTCTGCCCACCAGAGGAAATTATTACCTATTCTGCGAATGTAAGTATGGAGAAATACATATTTTATATAATACTTGTATCACTGCGGGGGAGTAGCCTTGCTCAAATATCGCTTTCATGAAATGGAGACTAATTTTGTCCACGAAACTAGCACTGGAAGTGAATTAATTGCAATCGTGCATTTTGTTAATTTAATAGCATTTATCAAAGTTGACATATCTACATGTTTAATCCATTGATAACACAGGACAACAAAATCTAAAAACTTGCAACACAGACCAGACTAGGTGGGTCTTATATTTTCGGGGTCGCTGAATTCAAATCCGTTGTTCGTTTGGTTTAACCTCAAATTGACCGAAACAACTGATTTAAATTCATTGACCCCGAAAATCTATGGGTACCCTGACTTAATTGGTTAGCGATGAATTTTAGAAGTTTCACCTTGATCTGACCTTGACCCTGATCTGATGGGATCAAACAGACAACGGATTCGAATTCAGCGACCCCGAAAACCTATAGGTGCCCTGACTTAATTGGTTAGCGATGAATTTTGTAAGTTTGACTTTGAACTGACCTTGAACCTGACTTCATAGCATCAAACGGACAACGGATTCTATTTCAGCGACCCTGAAAACTCATAGGTACTCTGACTTATATGATTAGCGATGAATTTTGTAGGTTTGACCTTGAATTGACCTTGAACCTTACCTGATGGGACCAAACAGACAGCGGATTTGAATTCAGCGACCCCGAAAACCTATAGGTACCCTGACTTAATTGTTTAGCGATGAATTTTGTAAGTTTGACCTTGAACTAACTTTGACCCTGACCTGATAAGACCAAACGGTGAACGGATTTGAATTCAGCGGCCCCTAAAACCTATATGTACCCTGGCTTTTTCAATTTGCGATGAATTTTATAGGTTTGACCTTGAATTGACCTTGACTCTGACCTGATAAAATGAAACGGACAACGAATTTGAATTGAGCGACCCCGAAAACCTATAGGTACCCTGACTTAATTGGTTAGCGATGAATTTGGTAAGTTTGACCTTGAACTGACCTTGCACTGACCTTCACAACGGATTTGGATTCAGCGACCCCGAAAAACTGGTACCCTAACTTATTTGGTTAGCGATGAATTTTGTAGGTTTAACCTTGAATTGACCTTGATCCTGACCTGATGGGACCAGACGGACAACAGATTTGAATTCAGCGACCCCGAAAACCTATAGGTATCCTGACTTATTTGGTAAGCGATGAATTTTTCATATTTGACCTAGAATTGACCTTGAACTGACCTTGACAACGGATTTGAATTTAGCGACCCCGAAAAACTGGTACCCTAACATATTTGGTTAGCGATGAATTTTGTAGGTTTGACCTTGAATTGACCTTCACCCTGACCTGATGGGACCAAGCGAACAACGGATTCGAATTCAGCGACCCCGAAAACCTATAGGTGCCCTGACTTATTTGGTAAGCGATGCATTTTTTAGGTTTGACCTTGAATTGACCTTGACCTTGACCAGATGGGACCAAACGGAGAACAGATTTGAATTCAGCGATCCGGAAAATCTATAAGTGCCCTGACTTAATTGGTAACCGATGGATTTTGTAAGTTTTACCTTGAAATCACCTTGACAACGGATTCCAATTCAGCGACCCCGAAATTCTATAGGTACCCTGACTTATTTGGTTAGCTATGAGTTTTTAGGTTTGACCTTGAACTGACTTTCACAACGGATTCGAATTCAGCGACCCCGAAAACCTAAAGTTACCCTGACTTATTTGGTTAGCGATGAATTTTTTAGGTTTGAACTTGACCTGACCTTGACCCAGACCTGATGGGACCAAACTTTTATATTTTGTGGTCCTGTGTTATTGATAAAAAGTAAAAATTGCGAATAACTAATAATTTGTTCAGAATTCTTGAATACTTAAATTCGATTTTTGAAAAGTATTATCAGATTATTTTTAAGGTTATATAGTAAATATAATTTTTTTAAGATTCTTGAGCAAATTCAAACAGATTTTTAAAAATTTCAGGTATGCCGAAAAAGAATCTATAAAATTTTAAAGAACATTTTTTCATTTGATAGGATTTTTTAAATTTTTTGGAAGAATTCGAGTCAATTTCAAAGATATTTAGGACTTTCAGCTTATTGGAAGACATTTGAAAATACTTTATGAATTTTCAGACATTTTTTCAAGTTTTAAAATATTTTTAATTTGCTTAAAACTTTAAGAACTCCTATATATCTTTTAAACTGACTCGGATTTTTGCTAAAATTTTCAAAAAACTTTCAAAATTAATAAAACTGTATTCAAATCTTCCAGATTTTTCAAAACTTTTTTAAGAGATTACTGAGAAATCCCGAAAAATAAAATTCACGATTTCGAAATAGAAAATTCCCGAAATGAGATAATTTCCGATAGTTTAAAATTTCGGAATAACAAAATTCTGACAATTCATGATATTACAGAATTTCCAAATCCCAACTTAAAGAAAATTTGCCGACATTATAAAATATTCAACATTGTCAAATTGCCAATACAGAAAGAATTCCTGATTATGAAATTCCTGAATCAAAACAATTATAAAATGGTTGATTACTCAAATAATAATTCATAGATAAAATACTTTTATTTAAAGAAAATAGTTTTTGTTTTATAAATCATATTTTATTTTTTATTTATTATTTATACAATTTCAATTGCTAAAATTTCAGAATTTTCAAATTCGGCAATATTATAAAATGTCAGGAAATATACTATTCCAGAATTTTTTAATTTAGCATTTTTTAATTGTCGGCAGTTTTAAATTTTTTGAAATCTCTTAAAATTTTAAATTATTTTTTAATCTTTTCAAAACTGTTAAGCATTCTAAATGTATTTTGATTCAATACAAATGTTTTCTTGATTTTTTTTTAATTGTGTAAAACTAAAAAAATTGCCCTTAAATATTTCAGATTCTTTTCTGACAATTTTTTAAATGTCTTTAAATTCTCCTTTCAAATTTTAAATTATTTTTGAATGTTTTCAAAACTTTTAAATATTTATTATGTTTACTCGAATTTTGTTTTAAATTTTGGTATTATATATATTTAAACTACTTTTAATTTTGTTTGCCCTTTTTAAAATCTTTGAAATTCTTGAAATCTTTTGAAGTCCTTAGAAATCTTTGTGAAATCTTTCTGAAATATTTTGTATTTATTTGAAATCATTGAAATATTTGAAATCTTTGTGAAATCCTTTGAAATTTTCTAAAAAGATTTGAAATCGATTAAAATCTATTAAATGTTTTGAGATCTAGTGTACTTTTTGAAGTATTATATATATTTAAACTACTTTTAATTTTTTTTGCCCTTTTTAAAATCTTTGAAATTCTTGAAATCTTTTGAAATCCTTAGAAATATTTGTGATATCTTTCTGAAATCTTTTGCATTCGTTTGAAATAACTGGAATATTTAAAACCTTTGTGAAATCTTTCTGAAATTGTTTTTATTCGTTTTAAATATTTGAAATATTTGAAATCTTTGTGAAATCTTTTAAAATCTTCTTTAAAAAAAATGACATCGTTTAAAAACCTTTGAAATCTTTTCAAATCCTTATGAATTCTTTGAAAAATCTGTGAAATCTTTCTGAAGATTTTTGAATTCGTTTAAAATCTCCGAAATACTTGAAATCTTTGTGAAATCTTTTGAAATCTCCTTTAAATAAATTTTAATCGTTTAAAATTTATGAAATATTTTGAATTCTTTGAAATCTGGTGTACTGTACCCTTTTTGAAATCTTTGAAATTCTTGAAATCTTTTGAAATCCTTAGAAATATTTGTGAAATCTTTCTGAAATTTTTTGCATTCGTTTGAGATCACTGGAATATTTGAAATCTTTGTGAAATCTTTCCGAAATTGTTTGTATTCATTAAAAATCTATCAAATCTTTTAAATCTTTGTAAAATCTTATAAAAAAAAATAAAATCGTTCAAAATGTTTGAAATATTTAGAAATCTTGTAAATCTGGTGTACTGTACCTTTTTTTAAATTTTTGAAATTGTTTAAAAATTTCAAACTTCTTATGAACTATTAGTAAAATTTGTGAAATCTTTCTGAAATATTTTGTATTTATTTGAAATCATTGAAATATTTAAAATCTTTGTGAAATCCTTTGAAATTTTCTAAAAAGATTTTAAATCGATTAAAATATTTGAAATGTTTTGAAATCGACTGTACTGTTTCAAGTATTATATATATTTAAAGTACTTTTAATTTTTTTTTGCCCTTTTTAAAATCTTCAAAATTCTTCAAATCTTTTGAAATCCTCATGAATTCTTTGAAATACTTGTGAAATCTTTATGAAATTGTTTGTATTCGTTTAGAATCTCTGAAATATTTGTGAACTATTTTAAAATCTTCCCAAAAAAAATTAAAATCGTTTAAAATGTTTGAAATGTTTCGAAATCTGGTGTACTGTACCCTTTTTCAAATCTTTGAAATCGCTTAAAATCTTTTCAAATCCTTATAAATTCTTTGAAATATTTGTGTAATCTTTTGTATTAATTTGAAATCATTGAAATATTGAAATTCTTTGTGAAATCCTTCTGAAGTTGTTTGTATTCGTTTACAATCTCTGAAATCTTTTAAATCTTTGTGAAATCTTTTGAAAAAATGGAAATCGTTTAAAATGTTTGAATTATTTGGAAATCTTTGAAATCTGGTGTACTGTACCCTTTTTGAAATCTTTGAAATTTTTAGAAAATTTAAAAATTTTTATGAACTCTGAAAAATTTGTGAAATCTTTCTGCCATATCTTTAAAATCTTTTTAAATCCTTATGAATTCTTTGAAATATTTGGGAAATCTTTCTGAAATTGTTTGTATTCGTTTAAAATCATTGAAATATTTAAAATCTCTGTGACATCTTTTGAAATCTTCTAAAAGGATTTAAAACCGTTTAAAATCGTTGAAATCTTTTCAAAACCTTATGAATTCGCTGAAATATTTGTGAAATCTTTTGTATTCATTCGCTTAAAATCTTTTCAAATCCTTATGAATTCTTTGAAATATTTGTGAAATCTTTCTGAAATTTTTTGTAAACGTTTAAAATTTCTGAAATATTTGAAATCTCTGTAAAATCTTTTGAAATCTTCTTTAAACAAATTTTTATTCGTTTAAAATGTTTGAAATATTTTGAAATCTTTGAAATCTGGTGTAGTGTGACATTTTTTATATCTTTGAAATTCTTGAAATCTTTTGAAATCCTTAGAAATATTTGTGAAATCTTTCTGAAATCATTTGTATTCGTTTGAAATCACTGGAATATTTGAAATCTTTCCGAAATTGTTTGTAATCGTTTAGAATCTTTGAAATCTTTGTGAAATCTTCTAAAAAACTTGAAATAGTTTACAATGTTTGAATTATTTGAAAATCTTTAAAATCTGGTGTACTGTACCCTTTTTGAAATCTTTGAAATCGTTTAAATATTTTAAAATTCTTATGAACTCTTTAAAAAATTTGTGAAATCTTTCTGAAATCTTTTTTATTCATTTGAAATCATTGAAATATTTAAAATCTTTGTGAAAACTTTTGAAATTTTCTAAAAGGATTTAAAATTGTTTGAAATCTTCGAAATGTTTTCAAATCCTTATGAATTCTTTGAAATATGTGTGAAATCTTTCTGAAATTTTTTGTGTTCATTTAAAATCTCTGAAATATTTGACATCCCTGTGAAATATTTGAAATCTTCTCTAAACAAATTTTTATTCGTTTAAAATGTTTGAAATATTTGGAAATCTTTGAAATACAGTGTACACTTTTTAAAATCTTTGAAATTCTTGAATTATTTTAAACTTCTTATGATATCTTTGAAAAATCTGTGAAATCTTTCTGAAATGTTTTGTATTGATTTGAAATAATTGAGATATTTAAAATCTTTGTTAGATCTTTTGAAATTTTCTAAAAGGATTTGAAATCTTTTCAAATCCTTATGAATTCTTTGAAATATTTGCGAAATCTTTCGCATTCATTCTAAATATAAAATCTTTGTGAAATATTTTGAAATCTTTGAATTCTCGTGTACTGGATCCTTTTTAAAAAATCTTTCAAAGCAACTATTTCAAAAATTGCATAAAAAATTAATATAGATTTCAAAAGAATACAAGAATTTCAAAGATTTCAAAAAGCATACAGTATACCAGATTTCAAAGATTTCAAAAGGTTTTAAAACATTTTAGAAGATTTGAAAAGATTTCACTAAGGTTTCAAATAGTTCAATGATTTCAACAAATAAAAAATATTTCACAAACAAAGATTTATGAACAATTTTATAAATATTTCAAAATATTTGACAAATATTTCAAAGATTTCACAAAAATTTCGAACATTTCCAAAGATTTTAAAACTTTTAAAAGATTTTAAAAAGATTATAGTAAACGAGATTTCTAAGATTTCCAAAGATTTTACACAGTTTAAAAATATTTTAGTGATTTCAAATGAATACAAAAGATTTCAGAAAGATTTCGCAACTATTTCAAAAATTGCATGCAAAACTAATATAGATTTCAAGAGAATACAAGAATTTCAAAGATTTCAAAAGCCTACAGTTTACCAGATTTGAAAAATTTTAAAACATTTCGAAGATTTGAAACGATTTCCAAAAGTGTCAAAACATTTTAGAAGATTTGAAAATATTTCACTATGATTTAAAATAATCCAATGATTCCAACGAATAAAAAATATTTCACAAACAAAGATTTATGAACAATTTTATAAATATTCCAAAATATTTGACAAATATTTCAAAGATTTCACAAAAATTTCGAACATTTCCAAAGCTTTTAAAAAATTTTAAAAAGATTGTAGTAAACCAGATTTCTAAGATTTCAAAAGATTTCACACAGATTAAAAATATTTCAATGATTTCAAATGAATACAAAAGATTTCACAAATATTTAAAAAAATTTCATCAAAAATTAATAAAGATTTCAAAGGAATACAAGAGTTTCAAATATTTAAAAAAGCGTACAGTATACCAGATTTCAAAAGTTTTAAAACATTTCGAAGATTTGAAAAGATTTCACTAAGATTTCAAATAGTTCAATGATTCCAACGAATAAAAAAGATTTCACAAACAAAGATTTATGAACAATTTTATAAATATTTCAAAATATTTTACAAAGATTTCAAAGGTTTCACAAAAATTTCGAACATTTCCAAAGATTTTAAAACTTTTAAAAGATTTTAACAAGATTGTAGTAAGCCATATTTCTAAGATTTCAAAAGATTTTACACAGATTACAAATATTTTAATGATTTCAAATGAATACAGAAGATTTCGCAAATATTAAAAAAATTTCATCAAAAATTAATAAAGATTTCAAAGGTTTAAAAAAGCGTACAGTATACCAGATTTCAAAGATTTTAAAACATTTCGAAGATTTGAAAAGATTTCACTAAGATTTCAAATAGTTCAATGATTTCAACGAATAAAAAATATTTCACAAAGACTTGAGAACAATTTTATAAATATTTCAAAATATTTGAGAAAATATTTCAAAGATTTTACATAGATTAAAAATATTTTAATGATTTCAAATGAATACAAAAAATTTCAGAGAGATTTCGCAACTATTTCAAAAATTGCATAAAAAATTAATATAGATTTCAAAAGAATACAAGAATTTCAAAGATTTCAAAAAGCGTACAGTATTTTGAAACCAAGCGGACAAATATTCTACAAAACAGTTGCATTTTTAACCGGGAAATACTAATTTCTATCAGAAAATGTAATAATTGATATTTAAACCAAAAAAGATTTTCATTTTAAATAAAAAACAGTTAAAACATTAATTTTCTACAAAAAAAACGAATTTTCAATAAAACACATAAATTTTTAACCAAATAGTTCAACTTTCAACCAAAAGAACGAATTTTCAACAAAATACATAAATTTTTAACCAAATGGTTGAATTTTTTATGAAAGAAGACGAATTTTCAACAAATTACATAAAGTTTCAACTAGATATTTTTAACACTGAATGTAAGGTTAGTAAAATTTTTAAGATAATAAAAAAAACTTTTCTTAAGATTCCTGGGAACATTTAAACTGATTTTTTATTTTGAAAAATAAATTTGAATAAAAAATTAAAAAAGATTCTAAAACATTTCCAATGATTTTATAAAGTTTCGAAAAAGAATGTAGAAAATTTTAAGGTAAATTGCAACATTTTTAAATAAATAAATAAATTTTTGAAGATTTCGAAATAAAATTTTGAAGCTAAATACCTTTTAAAATTATATAAATTTTTGCAAAATATTCTCAAAATTCTGAAAAAATGAAAAATTGCCTTCAAATCTTCCAGATTCTGTTTTAATGATTTTAGAAGTATTTTATCATGTTTTCAACTCTTTTTAAATATTTTCTTAAAATTAATGTTGTTAAATAAGAAATCAGTTCAAATTATCCCATGAATTTCAAGAAATTTTTTTTATTATCGTGAAACTTTTCTAAATGCATAAAAGTCTCAACATTTTTATTTCAAAATATTCAAAAATGTACATTATTTATCTTCTTACACATTTTTTTAAGTTTCAAATTAATTTAGAATCTTTTTGAAACTTCTTAATATGTTTTCAACTCACCACGAATTTTTTTATAAAACTTTGTAATCTTGCTAATCAAAAAATTGGGCTTTAAAATCGTCCATATTCTTTTTTGAAATTTTAAGAAATAATTTAAAATGTTTTGAAATCTTTCTCAATTTTCTTCTAAAATTTATTTTTCAAACAAAGAGTTGAATTTTCAACTAAAGCAGATCAATTTTAAACCAAACATCAAATAGTTAATTTTTCAGTTAAAAAATTCATTTTTAATTTTAAAAAAATGATTTTTCTACAGGACATTTTTAACAACAAAAAAATGATTTCCTACTACAAAAAATTGATTTTCAACATAATTCGTAAATTTTTATCCAAATAGTTGGATTTTCTGCCAGAAAACACGAATTTTCGACAAATTGCAAAAATTTTCAACTAAATATTTTGAACAGTGTACGTGATGTTTGTTCAAATTTTATTTGATTAATTTTTATCTAAATAGTTGAATTTTTAAACTAAAAAAGCAATGGTTGAATAAATCAAAGAAAGAGGGGATACAACCGGTATTCTTATCTATTTGTCACCCACAGAGAAGCATAGTCGAAAGAATTCACCTGGATTTATCTAGATTCTTCAGAACGCTGATCAAAAATAGGCACAATTAATGCTCAAGCTGGACAACAAACAATAGAAAGCTGCGTGAATAAAACTCACAACCAATTAGCCCATTAACGACGAAGAACTCCGATTTTTGTTATTAATTTTCAAGTCTCATTATTATAATTTAGGAGTAGGAACTTTTGAACCATAACCCAGTTTCCTAATATTTTCGAGTACGCTCTTTCAGAATCTGAGCTCAAAATTGAAATATCACCTCTAGAAAATTAGATGTGCAGCTTTTATGTCCAAAATAAGACAATTTTGAGGAAACAATTTTTTCACGATTTCTTTCACATTGAAGTCGCGAGAAAACATCACACTTTCTTCAACTATCGGTGCAGAAAAATCGTGTAGTTTGACATTATACTTATGATTTTTATAATAAAAGTCGTTATCAGTTTGAAAATGGTGTTTTTCAATTGAAAATTTTGAAAAAATATAGGTGTCTGGACACTTTGCTCAGATTCCAACGAATATTGGGGAAAGTGACTGTACATAGGTTTTTGGGGTTGTCGAATCCGAATCTAGTGTCTGATTTGCGAAATTCAAGATGACGGATTTCACATACCGGCCAAAATTTTGAAAATTTTTTCGAATTGGATGAAATGGTCCGCACACAGGTTTCTGGGGTCGTTGAATCCGAATCTGTTGTCAGTTTTCCAATATCAAAAATTGCGAAAAAACGTCTGGAATTTTCCAAAGAGGTAACTATGTTCTTATTCTACTCTCAACATGACCCAGAGAAAACAATGCGGACGCGGTAGATTTCTTTCTTCTTCGAGGTGTTCGTTTTGAGTAAGCCCCTTGCCTCTCACTATTTGAGGTGCTTACACAAGTATAATTGACAGTTGTCACAAAATTTGTATATTCTTATTGAACAGTCTGAACACCGAGCTTGCTTGCTTCGACGAGAAATCTCGTGTGGTCCACTTCATGTAGTGACATCGAAAATATGACATGACCAATTTCATCAAGTTCCGGACCCTTTTTACCATTCCAGACGCCATATTGGATTTGCAATCTTGAATATTAAAAATTTGACAACAGATTCGGATTCAACAACCACAGAAACCTATGTACGGACAAGTTCATCCAGTTCCAAACATTTTCAAAAATTTTGGCCGCGATATTGGATCCAACATTTTGAATTTCGGAAGTCTGACACTAGATTCGGATTCAGCGACCTCAAAAACCCTGAAGTTTTCTCTCGGTTTCAATGTGAAAAAAAATCATGAAAAAAATATTTTCTCCAAATTTTCATATTTTTTGACATAAAAGCCGACACAGTTAACTTTCTACAGGAGGTATTTCAATTTTTGCTCAGATTCTGAAAGAGCATACGCGAAAATAATGAACAACAGGGTTTTCGTTCAAAAAGGCTCATAGTCCTCGATTATAATAATGGGACTTGAATATTAATAACACAATCGGAGTTCTTCGTCGTTAATGAGTTAAGATATGAGCGAAAAATCGAGCTAACTCACGAAATCATTATCAAGAAAGGAAAAAAGAGATAAGACAGATTTAACAAGAGGTAAAAACTAACAAAATTGAAGGTTGGTGATGATGTACTTGTGAAAATATTGCGGGTGTCAGATAAAGAAAATAAGATAACCGCTAAATTTATACAAATTCACGACAGACCATTCGAAATGAAGAAGGAAGTAGTACATCGGGTGAAAAAATTACATATAGTTTATATATAGTGGACAGAACACTAGTATTTTTCATCTGTTTTATATAGAAATTTTTTTTTAACTAATAAAGAATATCATTGTTTTATCCACTATGTATAGACTACATCTAAGTATTTCACCTAAAACCAGGAACGTATAAATTGTGGAACCCTGGGTGGAGAGCGTACAAGGTATGTATCACATACATGACCTAAAAAGATACATACCGCAGAACGTGAAAAATGGATCGGCTCAACGTATAAAGTAGAATAAATATAAAAATGTAAATACCCGTTGAGTATCTTAGAGAATTTACAAATTGAGATTAGAATAAATAGTTAAGAAAAAGTAAAGATGTGTAACCGGTAGACCGAGTTAATAAATAATAAAAATAAAATAAAATGGAAAAAGGATCATTCGTGTGAGTGTAGGATCCATATATGTTACCGACAAAGCCCGAAGTGGCGGCAAACCTCAGTTTGCCTAGGCAATGCGCGTATTGCGGATGCGTTTTAAGCAAAGTCTGAAATATTGTGTGATTGCGGGCTTTGCCTGAAATGAATGCAGGCAATCCTAGGTGTGTCAAATGTGCTTTACGCAAAGTCAAAATCTAGATCTGTTTTCGGGCTATGTCTGGCATGAATTCAGGAAAACCTAGATGTGCCAAATGTGTCATAGACAGAGGTAGATAATAAAAAATATTCGCTTCGAATTATCCAACCTTCGAATCCTACGATATCAACAGTTTGTAAATACTAGAAAGCTCAGAAAGCGTGCTGCAGTCGACAAGAGTTCTTATGTGATAATATTATTACCGACTTGGTCCCAAATTGTCTTTATTTATTTATCTAGTCTTAGCCACATAGTAATTACAAACTGCTTATTTAGAAGAAACATTTCAAGTGGTTGAACATTTTAAGAAAAATCTTATTCCTGAACCGGCTTATTCGTCGCCAGCCTCATCTTTCGGTTGCCATCTCAATCTTTGGAATTAGTGGATACCTGTGCTGATATGTGAAACGAAATTCAGGTTATATTTTTTAAAATTTAAAATCAGGTAAGATACATACCGTTTTTATTGAACCTAAAGGAATATCGCAATCGTTAATAAACTAATAGTCTTGTGAAAGTACACATTATTCATTATTTCATAAAAATACAATATTCATATTTTATTTTGAGGTTTGACTTCATTGCGTCATTGTTGTATTATCTTGACATCTTTCAAAATCCTTAAAAAGTTTTAAAACTTCATTTCGAAATCTTCAAAAATCTAAATTTTCTTTAAATGGTATGAAACCTTTTCAAATTTTTTTTGAATATTTTAAAAATTTCTAACACTCTAAATAAATTTTAAAATGATTTTAATTTTTCCTAAAATTATTTTCAAATTCTGCAAATAAAAAAAAAATTGTTTAAAAATCTTCAACAATTCTTTTTGCAATAATCAAAGTAATGATCTTTTTTTGATTTTAATTGATTAAACTTTGACTGAGTTATCGAATTTTAAGCTAATTCAATGTTAATTTCCAATGAAATAATAATAATTAATTGTAATTACAATTTTCAACAAAATCTTTTTAAATTTTTGTAAAATATTTGAAATTCTTGAAATCTGAACAAAAAAAATGAATTTTAAATCTTAAAGGACGATTTTTTCCAAATAAACGAATTTTCAACAAAAAAGTTCATTTTACAACCAAAAAAGATGAGAAAATATGAGTTTTGAACAAAAAGATGAATATTTTTAAACGAAAAATTAAATGATTGATATTGCAACCAAAAAAAAAACGAATTTTCAACCAAAAATGATCATTTTCAAACAAAACAGTTGTACTTTGACCCAAAAAACATGAATTTTCTATTAAAATAATTTAATTTTTAACCGAAAAGATGAATTTTCAACTCAAAAATATAAATTTTCACCCCAAAATTGAATAGTTAAATTTTCAGTTGAAAAAATAATTTTCAATAATAATTTTCAACTAAAATGATTGAATATTCAACTGTGTTAGGTTAATTTTCAATTAAATAAATGAATTTTCAACCAAAGAGTTGAATTTTCAAAAAAAAAAAAAATTTTCAACAAAACTGTTGAATTATAACCAAAACCACGAATTTTCAACCAAGAAGATTCATTTTCTACCAAAAAAGACGAATTTTCAACAAATAAAGATTTTTCAGTCCAGAAAAATAAAAAATTGTATCCAGATTGTTGAACAATCAAGCCAAAAGACGATTTTTTGTAAAACATTTGTATTTGCAACCGTAAATATGAATTTCAACCAAAAATATTGGGTTTCTACCAATCATGACGAGATTTTAACTAAAAAAAAATCAATTTTCAACAAAAAATGGAAAAGTTACATTTTCTGGAAAAAAATTAATTGTAAATAAAAAAAATAAAACGAATTCTCCACAAAATAATTAAATTTTCAACCCAAGAGATGAATTTTCAAACAAAAAAATAAAATTTTAACAATGTGGTTTAACTTTTACCCAAGTAATTGAATTTAAAAAAAATCAATTTTCAGTCAAAAATGAAAGTTCATTTTCAGTTAAAAAAATTAATTTTTAATAAAAAGTGAGTTTTAAAAAAACTAGTTAAACTTTCAACCATCGAGATGAGTTTTCAACATAAATTATGAATGTTCAACTGAAATAGTTAAATTTACAATTAAAAAAATTAAATTTCTACCAAAAAAGCTCATTTTCAACCAAAAAGATGAATTTTTAACAAAATAAAAAAAAAAGTTGTACAACCTTCACCCAAATAATTGAATATCCTGACAAAGAAAAAAAAATTCTTAACGAATAATGTGATAGTAGATATTTCGAACAAAAATTATGTTTTTTTAGTAAAATTGTTGAATTTGCAACAGAATAATAAGATTCTTAACTAAAAGTATAGTCGTCAGGACAAAGCAACTGCAAAAAAAGAAAAAAAAATACAAGACAAATAAATTACTAACAAGAATATTATATCAGGGTTGCATTTTCAATCCCAAAATATATATCTTCAACCAAAAAGTTAATTTTCTACCAAAAAAGATGAAAATTTGAACAAAAAAGATAACTTTTCTACAAATAAAGACGAATTTTTAATGAAAAAACAATCAATTTTTAACAAAAAAGAAAAAGTTACATTTTCAGGTAAAAAATACAGTTTTAATTAAAAAAAAAGAATTTTCAATAAAATAGTTAAATTTTCAACTCAACAGATGAATCTTCAAACAAATAAAAAATTAATTTTTAACAAAGTGGTTCAATTTTTACTCAAGTAGTTGAGTTTTTATATAAAAAAAAAACTCAGCTAAAAATAGAATAGGGTAGTGGGTAGTCTAAGGTGGTCCGGAAAAAAAAATTTCGTAAATTTGTTTTTCAACGTTAACCTGTGCCCCCGGCTTTTGAAATTAACATGGGGGTTTAAATTAGAATAGCTCGATTTTCAAGTAAATGGAAAAACGAGCCATTTTTATTTTTTATTGGCCAACAATTTTTAAAGAAAGCAAAACGATAAATAAACAAATGTTTAATTGTTTGCGAACATAAGTCGTCTTTGAAATCTTTGAAATCTCTTGAAGTACTTAAAATCTTGATGAAATCTTGAAATTTCCGCGAAATCTTTTGGAATCTTTTTAAATTTTTGTAAAATATTTGAAATTCTTGAAATCTTTGTGAAATTCATTGAAATCTTTTGAAATCTTATGAAATTTGTTGAAACCTTTTGAAATAGTTTAACATCTTTGAAATATTTGTGAAATCTCTCGTATTCGTTTGAAATCACTGAAATATTTGAAATCGTTTAAAATCTTCGGAATTCTTATATTCTTTTGAAATCTTTATGAAATTTTTATGAAATCTTTAAAATATTTGTGAAATCTTTTATATTCATTTGAAATCTTAGAAATCTGGTTTACTATAACCTTTTTAAAATATTTAAAATCTGTTGAAAGTTTTAAAATCTTTGGAAATGTTCGAAATCTTTGTGAAATCTTTGAAATCTCTTAAAGTACTTAAAATCTTGATGAAATCTTGAAATATCCGCGAAATCTTTTGGAATGTTTTTAAATTTTCCTAAAATATTTGAAATTCTTGAAATCTTTGTGAAATTTATTGAAAGCTTTTGAAATTTTTTGAAATATTTGAAATCGTTTAAAATCTTCGGAATTCTTATATTCTTTTGAAATCTTTATGAAATTTTTATGAAATCTATTTTCGAGTGAATATTTTTGGGTTGAAAATTCAATTATTTTGTTGAAATGTCAACAATTTTGTTAAAAGGTCAACCATTTTAGTTTGACATTCAACTATTAGGTTGAACTATTTGCTTTAAAACGAATCTTTTTGTTAAAAAATCATATTTTCCAGGCTGGAAATTTTATTTTTGGGTTAAAAATTCAATTATTTTGTTGAAATGTCAACAATTTGGTTGAAAGGTCATCCATTTTAGTTGAAAATTCAACTGCTTGGTTGAAAATTGAACTATTTTGTTAAAAATGAATTTTTGTTCTTGGAAATTTATATTTTTGGGTAAAAATTTAATTATTTTCTTGAAATATCAACAATTGTGTTGGAAGGTCATCCATTTTGGTTGAAAAGTAAAATGCTTGGTTGATAATTGAACTATTTGGTTGAAAATGAATCTGTTTATTAAAAAATCATATTTTCTGGTTGAAAATTTATATTTTTGAGTTGAAAATTTATATTTTCGAGTTGAAAATTCAATTATTTTGTTGAGATGTCAATAATTTTGTTAAAAGGTCATCCATTTTAGGTGAAAATTCAACTACTTGGTTGAAAATTGGACTATTTGGTTGAAAATGAATCTTTTTCTTGAAAAATCATATTTTCGGGTTGAAAATTCATATTTTCGGGTTGCAAATTCAATTATTTTGTTGAAATGTGAATAGTTTTGTTAAAAGGTCATCCGTTTTGGTTGAAAATTCAATTGCTTGATTGACCATTGAACTATTTGGTTGCAAATGCATGTTTTTGTTAAAAATTCATATTTTCGGGTTGAGAATTTATATTTTTCGGTTGAGAATTCAATTTTTTGTAGAAAATTCGCCGTTTTGGTTTGACAGTTAAAGTACTTTGGTAGAAAATTCAACTATTTGGTTGAAAATTAACTTTTATCTTGAAAATTCATATTTTAGGGTTGAAAATTTCACTGCTCCGTATAAAATTCTTCATTTTGGCTTAAAAATTCCACCATTTGGTTAAAAATTCATTTTTTTTTTAAATTTATATTTTCAGGTTGAAAATTCAATTTTTTAATTGGAAAATTCGTTTTTCTGGTTAAATTCAATTGTTTTTAAATTGAAAATAATATCTTTTATAACTGAAATATCAACCATTACATTTTTCCTTAAAAATTCATCTCTTTAGTTAAAAATTTATCTTTTTGAGTCAAAAATGGTAGCGTTGTATGTCCTTGGACCAGATTTTAATCAATGTTTAATTTATAAATAATTGCACAATTATTTTTACAATAAATAAAAGAAAATAGGGGAGTGAGACAACGATAAAAAAATTTTTCATGTTTTTTTGTTCCACCCTACTGTCTAGTCTGAAAATGTATTCCATTTCTGACTTTGGGAAATGATAAATTCCGATTTGTCACAGAGAAAGAATGCATTTTCCGGCTTCTTCACCTTCATTCATTTTTGATCAGTTTCTCTCCATAGCCTCGGGATAAGGTTTTGTTATATATATATAATAAAAAAATTAATATAAAAAAAAAACTTATATGATTCCACTTTTTTTTGTCTTTGCTGTTCTTCTTCTTGCGACTCTTTGTCTTCAAGAAAGACCCAGTACGATTAAACGAGGCACGAAGAATAATACCTCGGTCATCTACCTTTGTGGAATTACTAGGATCGAAAACCGACGTCACTTGCTTTCGTAGGAATGAAAAAAAAAAAAAAAAAAAAAAAAATGAAACTTGGTACGCAGAAGAAGCAAATCCAAGGTATAAATAGGCGTTTGGAAATCCGGCAACAAGCGACGCATAGCGTCTCTCTTCCTTGATTTGATCCACCAAACTTAGACCAAAGCACGGAAAGAATTTTTTTTATTATAGTGAAAAATGATGTTTTACACTTTTTTAATAAGAAGCGAATTCGAAGTGTCCATATTTAAACTCTTCACCTCGCGCTTTCACTGAGAGACATTTTTCAGCTGAAAAACTGATAGCAAAAGTGGATTAGAAAAAATCGTTGAAGGAAAAATGAGTTAAGAAAGTTGCGGGCAGAAGCAAGTTAAAAAAAACAATGAAAACGATGATTTTATATATTATATTATAAGAATATTATAGAATTAGAGTGAACTTTCATTTATTCCAAAGCTCACTTATTCCAAGCCTTACTTATTCCAAGTGGCTCACGCTCGGCTATTCCAAGTTGCGAAACCCTTTCACCTCTCACCATTAATTTATACATTGAAATTTGTTTTTATTTTTTTTTTAATATTGTCTTAAATATTTGTTTTCAAAAAATCATTTAAAAATTTTTCATGAATCTAATAATAATTTTATTATCTTTGAACTCGAATTTTTTCTACAATTTTTTGAAAATCCTGCTGAAATAAAAAATATACCTTAAAATCATCCAAATTCTTTTTTGAAAATTTTGGAAATTTTATTAAATATTCTTTTATAATTAATTTGAACAAATTATTGTTAGTTTTTCTAGGAATTTTGATACAAATTTTTCATTTATTTATAACCTTTCAAAATGCTCAAAAAAGTTTATAAATGTTGTGTTTGACATCTTACAAAATCTACATTATGTTTTTATTGTTTTGGAATCTTTTCACGTTTTAAATTATTTTGGAATCTTTTCAAAACTTCTAAATATATTTTAAACTTACTCGATTATTTTTCAAAATAATAATTGTACAATTTTCATTCATTATTCAAACAATTTTTGAAATCTTTTCAAATATTCTCTTGAAATTAATGTTTCAAAATAAAAAATCATTTTAAAGTTTCCCAGCAAACTTAAGATTTTTTTTTATTTTCTGAAGACCTTTGAAGATTCCTAAAAAACAATTTCATTTCGAAATTTTTAAAAATATAAATTTAGTTTTTCATTTTTCGAAATCTCTTCCAGTTTTAAATTAAGTTTGGATCTTCTCAAAACTTGTAAATATCTCTTAAACCAACTCAAGTTTTTTCCAAATTGATAATTGTTGAATTATTATTAATGCATCAAAATTCAATAAAATCAATTAGAAAAATATTCGAACATTATTATAAAATTCAGTGAAAACCATTAAATTAATCCCTGGAACCTGTCAAATAGTCCTAAAAATGCCATGAATCTTTAAATGGCTGTTAATCAAGTCTATTAATAAATATTACGAATTCACTGCACCATCAGTTGTGTAAATCAAAGATTCTAAATAAGTGATTTATTTCATGATAAAAGAGAACATTTTAATTTCGTATGATTTCTCAATATTATATTTATTTTATATTTCAATATGAGGAAATAATGCTGTTATTAACATTTTGCTACTGCAGTATACACTTTGTAAACTTTTTCACACTGTTAAGGAGATAAGAAATTGAAATAATTGACAAAAAATTACAATATCTTAATATAATATAAATATCTTAATTTACGAAACTTGAAAACTGTCCGTCCCCCTGGAAAAATAGTTACCGGTACCGATAATAAGATATTTGGGAAAGTTTCAAATGATTTCGATTTTAGAATGATTTATTTAGATCAGAATTTAAAAGACTTTAAGACAAAATCACAAAATTTTGTAGGAAAACTGAATTATGTCAAAAGATATTTCAAAGGTTTTAATGTTTTAAAAAGACGTTGAAATAATTAAAAATTTGAGAAAATTCAAACACTTTTAAACAAAAATATATTATTCAGTATTTTGAAAAAAATTTAGAACATTATTAAGAATTTTTAAAAAATATGAACATTTTCTTATTATTATTCTATTTGTTTGCGGAATTACATTTCTCGGAAACTCTCCGTCGGTTCTGTGTAGTAGAACGGCTGTCAAAACAAATCCACACTTTGGCTTCCAATGTTGTCAAGGGATGTTAAGAAAAAAAGTTCTTTTCTTGAAACCTTTCAAAATTCTTCAAAGGGTTCCAAAATTTTATTTCAAAATATTCAAAAATCTACATTTTCTTTTAATTTTGTTAAAATCTTCTCCATATTAAACTTATTTTTCAATATATTCAAAGCTATGTTTCAAATGAATTCGAATTTTTCCCGAATTCTTTTTCAAATTGTGCAAATTTATCAAAATTGCCTTAAAATCTTCCAGATTTTCGTTGACAATTTTTTAAAAGTTTTTGAAATGTCTTGTAATGTTTGTCGATTTTTAATGATTGCGAACAACTTTAGAAACCTTTTAAGAATTTTGAACGGTTTCAAGAGAATGAAAGAATATTCTTAAGATTCATATGAAAATTTTAAAAGATTTTTAAACATTTCAAAAGATTTCTAGAAATCGTGAGACAAAATTCAGAATATATTGAGGAAATTTTTTTAATTTTTAAAGATTTTTCAAAATTAAAAAAAAATTCGGGTTCGTTTAAACGATATTTAGAAATTTTTGAAGTGTCGAAGTGATGAAAAATATTTTGAAGCTTGAAAGGATTTCCGAATATTTATCAAATATTTTAAAAAAAGAACGAATTTTGAAGAAATAGTTAAAATTTAAATTGAAAAAATAAATTTTCAACTAAGAAGAAAATTTCTTAGATAATAAAAAAGTAAATAGAATAGTTATATATTTCCAACCAAAAACAACGGATTTTCACAAAATAGTTCAATTTCAAATCAAAAAGATGAATTTCTAGCTATGAAAATTAATTTTCTACCAAAAAACATCGAATTTGAAAGAAAAATTTTAATTAGTCATAAGTATTAAAAAATAAATTAATAAATTATGTAGATTATTTTATTATTATTATTTATTTATTATATTCACATTATATATATATATATATATATCTCAGGGTCGTGAGGCCTGGTTATAGCTGAAATTTTACCGCGATTTCGCTGGGAGCGGGTGCAATTTTTAAGATTAGCACCTGCTCCCGGCGAAATCCTGCGGTTGTCCTTATGACAAACTTTTAACTATTAGGGCTTATCGAGAACAAAAAGTTGTTTGCTCGAAGTTCTAATAGCAATGAAAACTTTCTTTTGGGAGTCAAAAGCACTCCCCTAAAGTTTCAGAAAAAAAAATCCTTCTGTCCTTCTCGCTATTTTCTTAGAGTTACAGCAATGTTTCGACTATTTGGCCATGAAATGTCTGATATAAGTTAAGAAGAATGTATTTTCAATATGTTACACCAGTAATTTAATCATTTTTTTTTATTTTTGATTACAATGAAATATCTAAATGTGATATGTTGCTCTTTATTTCACAACAAAATTGATTTTCGGTGTCTAAATAAGGTAAAAATGTTTTCGAGCATACCTAGATCTACACTTTTACAGTGAGGAGGTAATTTGAATCATTTTTGCCCGGCCAGAATAACGTAGAGGGTTAAAAATACCCAGAATTAAATTTTTCTGCTATTTTCTTAGTTATATAACTTTGAGAAAACAGCGAAAAAATTTAATTCAGCATTTTTTTAATCCTCTACGTTATTCTGGCCGGACAAAAATTATTTAAATTACCTCCTCACTGTAAAAATGTAAATCTAGGTATACTCGAAAACATTTTTACCTTATTTCGACACCGAAATTTAATTTTGTTGTGAAAGAAAGAGTAATATATCAGTTTTACATATTTTCATGTAATCCCAAATCACCAAAAATGATTTTAATGTCGACATTCTGCATATATTATTGATGTAACATATTGAAAATACATTTATCTTAACGTATATCAAACATTTTGTGATCAAATAGTCGAAAACATTGCCGTGACTCTAAGAAAATAGCGAAAAAGTAGATTTTTTTCGATATTTTGAAATTTCAAGGTCACTTAGGTAGGTTAAAAAATATTTGAATTAATTTTTGCTTTGTTGGTTGGAAATCTACTTGCTTTGAACTATTTTTTCTGATAACTTATGTACCAAAAATTAATTTTATTGTCAAATAAGGAGCAATATATCACTTTTAAATATTTTCTTGTAATTCAAAGTCAATAAAAATTATCTTAATGTCAACACTCCCCATATATTATTGTTGCAACATATTGCAAATACATTCTCATTGACGTATATCACACATTATATGGTCAAATAGTACGCCAATTAGGATTAGCGCGTCAGAGTAGCAAAATAACGCTCCCGCGAGCTGTCTGCTCCACTAGCGCACATCTGTCGCATTCCTAGGAAAAACCGAGGCGAGAACGAGGAAGGACAAGACGGGACGAGGAAGAATATGACGAGACAAACCGAGGAATCGGCCCGGAAAAACGAGACGGAATCGAGGAATGAACGAGGCGAAAGCGAGCCAGGCTCGGTATTTCTCGTCTCGGACGGTAACACTATCTCCCTTTTATAGATTTATTCCCACCCTTAAGCCCTTAGTCATCTTTATGACTTGCAGGCACGTGAAAATTAATCTGAGAATGTTCTATCCACGCGAAAACTTTTATTGATTAGTTAGCCCTATACTTGTTTCGCAAATCTGAGAATGTTCTACCCACGCGAAAACTGTTATTGATTAGTTAGCCCTATACTTGTTTCGCAACCTAAATTCCTTTCCTTTGAATGGACACACGCGTCAGATTAGTCCTAATCTAAAGACATTTTATGGAGTTCTGACTCATTCATTCTACCCTATTTCTCATGCTCTAAAAGTCATGTTGGAATTCAACTTAGGGATGTCTTATCTTATCTTGGTATGCGCATGTTTTAATCATCAATGACAGCGCTGAGTCGGGGTTTTGAGATTTTCCCACGCTTTCTAAATCCGTTATTGAATTACTCCTAAAATTCCTAGTGAGTGATCCTTTCTATTAGAAATTTTCAAATTCAACCTATTCATTGAATAATTTCGAATTTCCCGCCTGTCTTGATCCCCTCTCGTAGAGAATTCTCTGATAATATAGTTTCCTACCATTTCAGCATAGCTTGTGCCACATTTCACAGCCATAGACTATATAATATTTTATAAAATTCGATTCCGTCACACTGCATGGGGTTCTTGATGCAAAACTAATAATAGGTGACAGCACCGAGCCAGGCACTAGACGCTCTGTCGATGAGAGTCGAAATTTAATATGGTGCTAGGTATACGGTTGCTTATAATTAAGTATATGAGGGTAAATAATCTTTAAATATATGTTTAGTGCTTATATACGAAGAAATTTATACTTTCAGTGGGAATTATACATACAATGGGATTAGTGATGTGCATTTACCGTCATGCTCGAGCATGCTCGCTTTTGCTTGGTCATGACCGAGCACAAGCAAGCAGGACTGGTCATTCTCTAACTTCTTATAAATGGAATGTATCTTGGTAATAAAAATAGCTTCACTATACAGTTAAACCTCTTATTCTAATAATGTACATCTGACTGTTAGTAGCAGACGACTACTGGGAGAAAATGTCTGGATTTCAGCGGTTTATTTGAAATTCTATCCTATAAATTTTAAGATTATTTTATTCAAATGAATGGAATAAGTACATTTTTTGAAAAATTTAGCACTTTCAACTTTAATTACTTAATTTTACATGACTGGAGTTTCAGATTGAAGTACTGCAATCATTTCTAGCATGTACTTTAAGTAGTATGTATGTATTTTTTTTTATTTCATGTGTTTAGAAATAAGAATGTAAATACATTTAAAATGTATTTAACCTTTTACATTTATGTATAACCTTTATACATTTTTCATTAGAGTTGTTAAAATTTCAGAAGGCTTAAATGTAATTTAAAATACAATTTCGTTTTATAGTAGAATATACTATTATGCGAGAAAATGGTAAAACTAATAATACTTTCTTCTTAATAAAATATACTGATTATATTTTCAATATTTTAAATCACAGAACATTGTATACTTTTTCTTTGAATAAAAGTACAAAAATACCTTATTTAAATGAAAATTACATAATAATAATTATTATAATATAATAATTGTTTACATAAATATTAATTTCATACAATGAAGTACATCCCAAAATGTTTAATTTATTAACGCTAATTTTTTTATATCATTTTCAGACTGCACTTGAAAATTCATATTTCCTGCAATTAATTTATTTACCACGAAGTATAAGATGCCATAATACCCCATAATTTACTTTCAAATTTCCACATTTAATTTATTTTCATCAAATAAACTACATATTTTGAAACATTATTTCAAATAGCCCGCTGAAATTCCAACATTTTACCTGAATTATCGTCTGCTACGAGCAGTCAGAGAGGCAATTCTTTATTTATTTTAATATTATGTACATTTGTAAGAGCTGAAAAATATATACGAATAAAATAGATGTCTCAAGTTCTTACTCCAATCACTTGTTATAGTTTAAACACGTTTTCATTGCTTAAAAATTAAATAATGACCGCTCTTGCTCGCTCTGCTCGGTCATGACCGAGCATGCTCGGTCTTGCTCATGTTCGAGGACGAGCAAGGTGGTAAACGTCCATCACTGGTCATGCCATCCTCCGATAAATCCAGGGGCAGATCCAGCGAGGGCGATAGGAAGCGTTCGCCCCCCCCCCTGAGCTTTGAAATTTTTAACATTTTTCAATCCCTTAATCCCTAATTGTTTTTTTTTTAGTATTCACAGGTACCTTCTACGCGATCGCCCCCCCTGTTCGATGCGCCTAGATCCGCCCCTGGATAAATCTGATAATATTTGAGTAATTATCTAGTAATATTAAATATGATAAGAAAATTACTGAAACATCACTAAATTTAGCACTGGTTGGAATGACCGCTTGCAAATGCATACGTACACATATGCATGCGTACGCGCGTGCATGCATCAGGAATGAGAAAGTATGAGGGCTGTTTGATAAGTCAGTGACTTTTTGAATACACAATTTTACCTAAGTATCGGAAGTTTATTTACGCATGTGCGGCTGCCATGTGCATCCCGCGTAGTATGAAAGTTGCGCTCGTATTATGTAAAAATGTATACAATTGTACAACTGGATACAACAGAAAGTACATTGCACATGCGCAATAAACTTTCCGATAGGTAAAATGGTCTATTTGTTTGCGCAGTAACTTTGAATGCACCACTGATCCCGTCAACGCCATCTATGAATAGACTACTGTTAAATTTTGAGCAAAAGCCTTGAGAATGATATGATACATTGACTCTTTATTGTAATTTCCAGTTATTTCTAAGATTTTGATCTAACATCGGATCACAAATAATAATTTATTTCACTTTTTCATTTTCTCAAATTGAATTGTGGTGAGGAGAATTCTGGTTTACATTTGGTTTACATGTACTATGCTAAAATGCTTAAAGATTTGATCACTACTGCCTATAGGAGTTTCATCCAATTCATTTTGGTTCAATACGTTCACCGCGCCGCTGTTAATGTTTATTTTTGACCGTTTTGCAACACCATTGATACGCGTATATATTCCACGAAGAATTGTATTATTACGCTTCAATATAGTCCAAACGTAAACAGCGGATGTTGTTAAAACAATTCGCTCTTCAGTTGGCATGGGAACACATGCACCATGTTTTCCTCTCAATTCAAGTGGTTTATCCTCATAAAAAGAATATCTTCTAATTTCGAATGCCCGCAGCTGATTTCTGTGAGAAATAAGCCTAATCAATCTAAGTTCTTTGATTACAAATCCAAGTACGAATGAAGAATAATACCTGGCAGGAGGAGTCCTGGACCTGGCACGAAGAGAAGGTTCGGCACGAGGAATAGTTCTTTCTGGAGAAAGAGTGGCAGGCGAATAAGAAGATTCGCGAAGAGGGACCCGAGGATTAGTTTCGCCACTAGATGAACGCTCGGTCTGTAAACATAACTCTGCAAGAAGGAAGAGGATTGCATTCTTTTATGTATGCTGGTATATCATTTAGCGAGGCGGGACTGTGAGGACATTAAGGGAATGGTTTTAAGGTGTAATACTTCCCTCTTTCATTCCAGATTGAATAAGTTCTTCTACTGAAACTATAAAAGTTTTGAAAATTCCCGACCAGTAGATAAATTCACTCTAATTTTCCGGCTCTTTCCTGGTCTCGAAAAAATTGCAGCTCATTTTCGTTCACGCGATTTATCTTCAAGAAATTTTAAACTGCATTTTTCATTGAAGTTTTACTTTTTGAACTTAAAATTGTGAAAAAATTATAAATTTTCCAGATAGGGGATATAGGCGAAAACCTGCGATGACTGTTCAGTAGCAAAGAAATTGAATTAATTTATTCTAATCACCAATAGAATGTTGAATAACGACCACGGTAAAGATCAAAGCATAAAGGATCCTCATTTTTCAAAAATACAGGAAAAAAAGATTGACGCAGAATTTTGAGATCTGTGTAACTAATTATAATAACTAAATAATAATAAAAAAGTGAACGTTAAATAAAATCTCTTAAGCCGTCCCCTTAAATTTTGGAAATCATTTTGAAATAATTTATAAATAAATTACATCGTTATTCGATAATTTTTAACTTTGTAAAGAATTATGATCAAACACAAAATGCTCTCAAGCCAGGGTAAATAGGGTGATTTTTCATCAGAATAAGAAAATAATAGGAAAAAGAGTTTTTTTCAATAAAATCAATATAGCTACCATATTAAATTCATTTTGAAACGCATTAAACTTCTGAATTTCTAATCGACAAAAAAAATTCTATAAAGCAATTGGATTTTTAAACAAAAAAGATGAATTCTCAACGAAATAATTGAATCGTTGACCAAAATAGAGGAATTTTCAAACAAAAGAAAAAGAAATTCAACATAAGGATACAATTTAACAATCGAAAATATGGAAATTCAAGAAAAAATTAATTTTCGATCAAATAGCTGAATTTTTACCATACCATTGAAATTTTCAATTGAAAAGAAACTAATTTTCCACGAAAAATAAAATTTGTTACCCAAAAACATGAATTTTCAATTGAATATTTTCATGAATAATAATAGTAAACAGAATAAAAAAACGAATCTTCAACAAACAAGTTCAATTATTAGACAAAAAGAAGAATTTTGCTACAAAACAATTATCCTCTCACCAAAAAAGTCCATTTTCAACCTTTGTTGCACTTTCTACGAAAGTAGTTCAATTTTTCATACAAAAAAACAACTAATTTTTAACTATAATAGTAGAACGTTCAAGTGAAAGAATGAATTTTTAGCTGAAAGTCTTTTTTAGCGAAAAGGTGGAGTCCCGGATCAAAAGATATACTTTGTTCGACCCGAAAATATAAATTTTTATCAAAAAAGTTATGTTTAAACTAAATAGTTAAATTCCTAATTGAATAGGATGCTCTTTTAACAAAGATGTTGAGTTTTAGACAAAAAGATCACAAAATTTAAGCAAAAAAGATCAATTTCTATCCAAAAGGAAGAATTTTCTACCAAATAATTAAATTTTTAACTAAATACTTGAATTTTGAACCGAATAGTTGGACCGTTAACCAAAATAGATCAAGTTTTCACTGAATGGTCGAATTAAAAAGGAAGTATTATTCTTAAATAATATATAATAATATAAAATGAGTAAGAACTTAATGTGAATTAAATAATAATCAAAAATTAAAATATGGTATATTTTCTTCAAATTCAAGTGCTCCGACAATTCTATAATACGTCCCAGTAAACACGGGGAATCCTCTTATATTTCAGATCAAAATAAATGAACCTATCGAAAAAAATAATTTTATATGTTGAAAACTGCAATGTATCGATAAAAGGTATTATTCTTGACATAAATAAAAAATTTCACACAGTAGAGACACATTTTCTATGTTCAAAAAAGCGAAATAAGCAAATTGATTTTGAAAATATTTAAAAACATTTGCGACTATCAAGGAAAAAAAGTTTAAAAGTTTATCTTTCACGTCATAATTATAATTTGTAAAATCTTGTGTTTAACTCATCGCCAAACCTAGAAAATAATTCCAAAAAATTTGTAGAGCTCATAAAATTAAGAACGAATCTTATCCTTTGAATCTTGACTGAGGATATGAATAAGTGTTACGTGATTAATGAGCAATCATAAAAAACATTTATTCGTGGAATAGAAATTTCGGTGAAGATAAAAATTCGAGATTCGTCGCTTGTGTTCATTTCTTATCAGATACAAGGCCAAATCTCAAATGTAGTGCTTGATGGCAATGGGTTCCAAAATGTTTGGCCTCCTTCCACATCAATGCAAGTGGTGTCTGAGACTCTACATACTACACCTGAACTTAAGTGAATCCTATCATCATTTAAATTAATAGTAGCGTAGTAATCCCGTAATGAAATCTTATAAGTTGCTTCGACGATAACGTAATCCCAGGTGCCAAAAGGGTCTGAGAATGTAGCACCCGAACATTTTCCCCAATTTGTAGTGGTAGCTGCTATCATTAAGGTGTGAGATAAGGAATTGTTTGAGCTCAATCCGAAAATTTGCTTGTTTTCTCCTACTGTTAATACTCCCGTTTTATGCATTAAGTCACGTTGTTCATGTGAGACTTCATGTATGTATTCTTTGTACCCGTTAGCTACTGACGACACATGAGAATGTATTCCACAATATTTTACTTCCCGTCTTACTTCTACTTTACATTGTGTTATTTTTGTATTGCTGTAATCGGTTATTTGCAATAATTGTATGTTTACAGGAACAACGTTTAATTTGGGTGCAGGTATATCACATCCTCCTACCTCTAATAAAGATACAGTTGTTATATTGAGTTGATTCGGCCCGCAATCGTACCCCACTATAGCTTCCGCGGTTGAACTCCATAGTAGTAACAACATTATGGCTCTCCATTTTCCTTCCTGACGTTTCATTTCTGGAAAATGAGTTTTGCACCCTTATTAACTTATCCTGATCCATAGATAAGGGTAAAAAATAGGTTGTACAGTTTTAGAGAGAAATCATGTTAAATATTGGATTTACCTCTTCTTTTCATTCATAGTTGAGTACAATATATACCTAGTCAAGGAGTTCCAATAGTTCAAGCAACATTGAGTGTCCAGATTGATATAAAATTAAGGTGCAATTTCGATAGGCTAATGATCCTCCTGTTTTAATTGTTAGCATAATGTCCCTGATAGTTAATTTTTGTATAAGGTTTTGTCTCAAACGAATCACACAGCAATCATCTGGATTAAATAAATTATTAGCCAAAATGTATGGCCATAAACTCAATATATCAACTCTGGCGAAAATCAGATCACAAAGTTGGTCGATTCTTTTTCGGTGAATAGGGTCCATTTATCTGTAATATAACAGAAATTGGGAATTTTTTCTTGATTCAAATTTTTTCTGTTTCTAATTTTTTATAATTGGCTTAATGTCTGATAATTTAAGACGATCAATATCAACTACTTTTGGAGAATTCTTCATATTAATGTTTACGTTTCCCTTTCCAAGAACTTCTAATACTTCAAAAGGGCCTGTATATTGATCTCCAAGATTTTTATTTTTCGTCGTTTAATAAAAAGACGTGACCGCCTACTCCAAAGTTCTGAGGATTTGCTTTTTTGTCATAATAGATCTTGGATCTTTCTTTAGCCGAAATAAGATTTTTTCGGGCTAAGGCCCTGACATCATGAAGAAGCGTTATTAAATTAATCATATAGCCATTATAGGTTGGTAATTTTTCAAGTTCTGACGGAGGATGGCTAGAAGGTTGTCTTGCTAATTTACCAAATACTAATTCATAGAGAGTGCATAGCGTACACTCATGTACACTAGTATTATAAAAAAAGTTGCTAATTCCAATCAATCGTCCCATTCGGCATGTTTCTAAACCAACTGTTTCAAATATTCACCTAGTACGTGGTGTGATCTTTCTAATGATCCGCTAAACTGAGGGTGGTAAGCGGTTGTTCTGAATTGCTTGATTTTGAATCTTCTTGCTAACCTCTTGAGTAAATTACCTAAAAAATTACTTCCCTGGTCAGTTAATACACATTTTGGTGCTCCATATATACAGATGAATCTTTTTGTGAAAGCATCAGCTACAGTGCTAGCAACTTGATTAGGCATTGGTATCGCTATACAAAATTTTGTAAAATTAGCTTGGATAGTCAGAATGTATTCATTTTCTAAAGTCGTTGGGGGTAGAGGGCCCACAACGTCCATAGCACTTTTTCAAAAGCTATGCTCGGTGTATCTCCAATTACCATAGGGTTCTTAGTTTTAACCCTGACTAACTTTTTTAATTGGCATTGCAGGCATTGCTGAATAAACCTTTGTATATCAAGTTTCATGTTAGCCCAATAATACCTTTGGCGTATTCTGATATATGTTTTTGTGACACCTTTGTGCCCACCTACTGCTGAAGAGTGAGCCTCTTCTCAAATTGCTATTTTATGGTCTTTCGTTGGATACTGAACCATTCCGTTACAATCTATTATCTTTGTATTTGAATCCATGAATGCTAAATCAAGAGTCACTAGTATTTCTTGCCAAGATACATGATTAATTTGTGCAGTTTTTGCTCGGATAATTGATCTTAACTTTAGTTTCTCTGCTATTGCTTGTAGTGAATATATGGCTGACTTAATGTTGTTCAAATTTTCAGAAAGATTACCTTTGTTTTAATCTTCAATTGGAAGGGCAATATAATATATTTGACCCTTTTTGATTTCTTTGGATAATCCTACCTTTAACTTTGGAAATTTCGGCATTTATCCTAGGGTTCGAAACATTCTGATACCGTTATCAAGTTGACTCCCATCAGTTGATAAAAAATAAGCGTAATTATCTTTTCTCATGAGTAACGACATTCAATTATGTTTCGTCCTAAAATGTTCTGTATGGCTGAAGTTTTTTCTTCAGGGAGAGGCTCAGGTGGAGGACGACTGGTTTCATCCTTGCTTATTTCTACAGAGTTTTTTGTTATTGGTATTTCTATTTGTGCAATTTCCCTAGAATCACGTAAATGATCTTCTATATCTACAGTTAATTTAAAGTTTTTGTAAATAACCTGTTCCTTTTCCTCTTCTTCTTTTCCTTCATCTTCTTCACCTTCTTCTTCCTCTTCACTAAACGAATTAGAATCTGTTGCACTTTCTCCAATATATATTGAATTAAAAACTAAATGTTAACATCCACCGCAGGGTCCCACTGGGAGTAACTGTCATCTAAAAAATGACATCGGCTCCCAGTAGGACCGCGGTATATTTGAAAAGTGATATTTTATTCGTATTCTATGGCTGATTGTGAAGAGAAATGTCGAGTTTCAACTCGATTGAGATAATATTGAGGATTCTGAATAAGATTTACAAAAACGTCTTTTTTTCTTATGGGTTTCTTATGTCTGTATGTCTGTCTGTATGGTTACCTGCACGTTGTAGCCACGCTAACTTTTGAAGGATATGTCCAATCGAATCAGACTTTGATAACATTTTTTAGGGTCCCAAAATGAAGGTAAAGTTCGATAACCAGATATTTCCGACCAAAATTAAAAAATCTAGAGCATTTTCAAATTTTGATAAAAAAACTGTTATAAAATTTTAGAATTTTTTTTCAAAGATTTTGGTTCATGAAAAAAGGATTTGCAAATTATCCTAATGGCATTTTTAATTTTGATCAAAATCAAAAGTTATAAACTTTTCAAAAAATGGAAACAATTATTTTTTTGATAGATTAAGAAATTTCATTCTAAATTTTTACTAGATATCACATATATTTCGAAATTATTCCAATTAAACTATTCGATTAGACGAAAATTCAAAAAGTTAGAGCATTTTCAAATTTTGAAAAAAAATTTTATGAAGAGTTTTAGAAATTGATGTCAAAGTTTCTGGTGAACGACAAAAAGACTTGCAAATTATCCTAATGCCATTGTTAATTTCGATAAAAATTCAAAAAGTTATATGCTTTTCAATATTTTGAAAATTTTCGAAAAATGAAAAAAAAAAAAATTTTTTTTTGATAGATTAGGAAATATCAATCCAAATTTTTACCAGATCTAAAATATATTTCGAAAATATTTTTATGAAATTTTTCAATTAAACTGAAATTAAAAAAGTTAGATCACTTTCAAAAATATATTAATTTTTGGTTTTTAAGAGATCCGTAAGTTTAAGTAATTATTTGTAGTAGATTTTAACAAGATTTGCAAATTATCCTAATGAAATTTTTCAATTGGACACAAATTGAAAATGTCCTGGATTAATTAATCATAGTGGAGTTGTCTTCAAAGCCTACGGCTTAATATCTCTATTTTTTAAATAAATGAAAAAAAATTGTATGTTTACATTCTCATTCAGGAGAGTTTAATGTAATCGTCCAAATTTTCGATCTCTAGTTTTTAACGGATCTTTACGTTTCGGCACTCACAGAGTCCGAAAATGATAAAACTTTTTCGGCCTCTTGAAATGCCTTACAATATATTAAAATCCACTAAAATCTTTTAAAAGTCATTAAAATCCAACGAAATCTCTTAAAATCCTTTATAATATTCGGATTTTCAGAAATCCTTTGAAATTCCTTAAAATCCTTTGAAATCCCGTGAAATCATCGAAAACCTCTTTATATTTCTTAAAATCGGTTAAAATTATTTGAAATCTTTTGAAATCTCTTCAAATTCTTTCAAATCTTCGAAATCTCACTAATATCCCCCGATATCCTTCAAAATTCGTGAAATACTTGGATTCCACATGAAATCCTTTGAAATCTCGTCACTTTTTTCAATCTCTTAAAATTCTTTATAAAATTCGGAAATCCTCTAAATTCCCTGGATACACTTTGGAATCTTTTGAAATTTCTTAAAATCCTTTGAAATCCCGAGAAATCACCGAAAACCCTTTATGTCTCTTAAAATCCGTTGCAATCCATAAAAATCCTTTGAAATCTTTGCAAATCTTTTAAAATCCCCTGAAATCTTTTGAAATCTCTTTAAATCCCCTTAACTCTTGGAAATTTCACTAAAATCCCCTAAGAACCCTCGAAATTTGTGAGAATACTTTGGTACCACATGAAAGAGATCCTTTGAAATTCCGTGAATTTGTTTGAAATCTCTTAAAATTCATTAAAACCCTTAAAATCACATGAAATCCTTTATAATATTCGGAAATCCTTTGAGTTTCCGTTAAATCTTTTGAAATTTCTTAAAATCTTTTGAAATCTTATCAAATTCTCTGAAATCTTTTGAAATACATACGTCGAAATCGTTCTCAATTTCTCCAAATCCGTAGAAATCCTTGGGAAACTTTACTGACTTTCAAAGGTTTTCAAATTGTACTAGATAAAATCTTCAAACTCTTAAAATTGTTTAAAATTATTCAAAATCCTATAGGATTAGGGCATACTCTCAAACTTTTTTTGCCCCTTGAAATCTTTTTAAATTCCTTGAGATTTCATGAAGTCTCTTAATATCTTTGGAAATCTCGTTAAATTCCGTAAAAATGTTGTAATTCTTTGAAATATCATGAAATCTCGTATACAGTGAAGAAAATTGATACATTTTTGTTGTATAGAGCAAAAAATATAAAATATTACAATGGGGGTAAGGGTTCTAAAATTTCAAAAATCACCCTTACGTAATTAATGTATGTTCCCTAAATAAATATCAAAATAGGATAAGTGTGAAGTTAAAAATCTTACCTAACAGGAAAGAACTGTCAGGTCGATGATTTCTCCTTTCCAAATTTTGCAATGAATTATGCAAATAACTGTGAGCCAGTTTCAAATATTCCTGGGACTGGGTTTCAGATTCGAAATTCCCGCATTCACTTAAATGCAAAAAGGCGTACGCGATACCAACCGAGCCGACATATAATCCTCCGTCGATATCTGTACAATCCGGCGTGGAAGACTTCACAATTCTCCCCACGAGTTTTTTCAACGTTTCTTTCGCAGATTTCAAACCAACTTCAATGCCTTGCTCAAAATTAAGCACTTTTCCTAGTTCCTGCTCCTCCAATCGGTAAATATTCACGAAATAACGCGACTGTTTTGACATTTTTCTCTCACCCGGCAGCACCCGCGAAAACGCTTCCCTCAAGAGCCCTCAAGTTTCTGCTAGGAAAGTAGGAATTGATTATACCGACAGGTTCTGACGTGACACTGGCGCGATTTTCAAATCACTATTTCAATTACAAGAGGACGTAAGGCCATGTGACGAGTGGGTCACGTGACCAAGCTAGTTCTCAATTTTTCATTGTAAACTTACGTCCAAAAGAAATCTTCTCCTAGCGTTAGATAGTACTCGTATTCTGTCAACAATATGCTGCCTAATGGTCAGTAGCTTTGACTTGTTGAGCGTGTGATGACAGATCCGCAGTTCGCGCATGAATTGTCGAACCTTTGCAGTGAAAGTCCTGCCAGATGTTATGTAGTCAATCGCACACTGAATGCGTGACGCGTACTGCTTTGCCCATCCTTTCTTTGTGCTGAGTTGATGCATTCGTCTTTTGGTCCTTTGATCAACCGTTGCTTTTGTTTTATGATTTGCATCTGCCAAAGCCCTCTCTGCATTATACGCACTAAAATTGATAGTCTAGACGTCGGATTCTTCGGAAAAATCTCCATGAAGCTCGTTATCCAGTTCAGCCAGATCGTTGGGCTTGAGAGAAACCAGAATGTTGATTCTTCTCCGGGCCCTGAAGCATCGCTCTTCCTCTATTGGATGCCTGCTCGCGTTTGGTCTCAGTGTCGCCTTTCTTTCTCTGTTGCCGGCTTGTTTTCGATGCGGTTAAATAGAGGCTCCGCTTGTATAACCCCTTTTCCGGAGTTCCTCGGTACGGTTTCGCAGACGTTTATGCAAAAAATGCGAGAGATCTGGGTGTTTCTGGCACCACAGAGTATGCAGTCGCGGCATGTAACATTTTCGTTCAGGGGCCATTCTTGTATGATAGCACTCCAGAAGGTCGTCCCTGATTCGATCCGTCCACTTAAAAGTAAGGAGATTCTGCTGGTCAATCGCACTGACTCCGTCTTGATTGGCTCCCCCAACTCTGGGATAGTCGGCATTGTTGTACCACCCATTGTCGGGAGCCCTGCGCGTTCGATTGTTTTGAACCGGACTTACTACAACTATGTTTGGTCTTATCATTGTTGTTCCCATGAGCAGCGAGGGAAAAGGGTACGTCCATCCTTGTAGAGCACCGCATGCAAGGATACGGCTACATACTCTGAGAGGTCGCCCGGTATCCCAGAGTCACCTTTGAGAAACCTCACCCAGGTGCCATTCAGCTTTTCGCACGGTTGTTACGCCTCTGCTTAGAGGATATTCCTTCGGGACCATCCCTAGACAATTGTCCATGACTGCCTATTAATCATTGTAATTATATTCAGCAGAAACCCTTGGTACAGGGACCCTCTATCCGCAATCCGAGGACGCGTTCGGTGGCTTTTTCATAGGCTCTTGGGTATATATATGCCTCAGTACCAGCATGCTGTAGAAAAAGTACACAGGATCCTTTACAGGTTCATGTACAGGAATATTCGTTTGGGACAGAAGTAGCACGGGATCCTTTAGAGATATTCTTGCGAGTGTCCCACCTGCTCAGGAACCTGTACAGGTTCCTTCACAGATACTGTTTGCAAATGAGTCCCACTTGTACAGGAACCTGTACAGGATGCTTCCTAAGGAATTTCTTGCAGCAACATCGACGATAATGCGGGAACCTGTGCAGGTATGTGAAGACCCAGGCTCCTCTACAGGAACGTGCGCAAGTTCCTTCGCAGGATCCGCGGCAGGAACTGGTGTACCAGGAACCTGCGTACGTTCCAGTACAGAAACCTGTGCAGGAGCCTCCACAGGAACCTGTCAGGTTCCTGTGCAGACATTTTCAGCTGAGTTCTTGGGAACAGGTCGGTAATTTGATCGATAATGTAGAAAAGCTCAGAAATTTCTTTCTTTCTTTTCTGTCTAAAAAAATTCGAGGTTGTTAATAATAAAGATATACAGATAACGAATATCGAAACGTGATTCAATGTCATATATAATCATAATAATACGGTAAGTACCAAGTTCTTGTTTTATTCCTTTGAAATAGACCATCATGTGAAATTTGTAATTATAACCAACAAATGAAATAATTTCCGTTATAAAGGTTATAAATGTATTTCCATTTCTATTTATAATTTTCTATTAGAATATACTTGAAAAGATTCACTTTACTCAACCGACCAATTTCATGTTTTATTCCTTTCAAAGAGACCAGCATGTAAACATTGAGGTTATATCCTAAAAACATTAAAACTGATTGTTATGACGTGATTTCCATTCCTAATTATAATTTTCTATTTCAAACACAGTTAAAGCAATTCCTTTTACCTATTAGGGTTGTCCTAGTTACATGGGTTGAAGAATAACTCAATAAATAGGATGTTAAATATTATTGATCAATGCCTGTTTTGAATTTTCGCGCCTTTGGTACCTGTCGGTTAACAAGATATCTGTTAAAAGCAATTGCAGATATTTACACACTGAATAGAATTTTCAAGGATTGAGAGGTTATAACTAGGTTCTGCAACATACTTTACTTTGATTGATAAGAAAACATTCTTTTAGTGTTGATCATGTCTAGAGTAATTTTTGTTTTCTTTCGTTATACTCATGAGAATTATTAAATTTTATATTTATTATATTTACTAGGATTTATTTTATATTTTTTAAATAAACCCGCAGTAATATGAGGGTCACCATGCTCCACGGAATGGGGTACGCTGACTGAAATGCAAGATCAAGGAATTAATTAAATATCAAATCATGACGTAGTTAAAAAATATTTTTGAGTAATGACATATGTAACCTGATAATGTGAGGTTCTCACCAAAAAATACAGACATCAAAATCACATTTTCATTCTAATTTAAAGGACATTTCATTCAAAGTCCGACACCGTACTCCACTCTCCCTTATTTCGCATTAAGAAAAACGTACTATTCAATCACAGAAATATGTGAATTTAATGCAAATAAGAGCATATTTACTATCATTCAACTTATTGTACGAGGGCTGTTTGATAAGTCAGTGACTTTTCGACTAACAGATTTTTTTTCGGCAAATGAGTATTTTACTTCTCAACATAATCTCCTTTTAGCTCGATACATTTAGTCAAGCGTTTTTCCAATTTTTTTATTCCTTCCAAATAATAGGTTTTCTCAAGGCCCTCTAGAGAATATGCTGGATGAGGTAGCAGTTCGTAGCCCAATTCATGGATTTTTGCCATCGTGACTACACACGTGTGAAGATTCCGGCTTGCCAGCGTCAGGCTCACTCCATCGCGAACCGGATGCAAAAGGCTGTTCTTCTGGGATCACTTCACCTGGTCCGACAACACTGTTCCTCATAACATTCTACAAAGATTTGTAGCTCGAAATAAGTATCCAGAGGTGAAATTTTCATCTCTAACTGTCCCGTCTGCCGCGTACGATCATCCGCGGCTAGAGACCTGACTCCAAGGAAAAATGTTAAACGATGTTTTCTCGCGTAAATTTCCCGATCTTGCTTACCTTCTGGGACAGAAGGAGCAGAAGTGGATGACGTACACGTTCCAGTTGCGTCGGGATTGGTTGCTTCAGGAACCATAATCGTACCTTCCGGAGCCTAAAACTACTCTCATAATAATAAAATAGGGCGTTACATCTCGTAAGAACTGAATATTAAAAATTACGATTTTTATCATTTCTTCTATATTTTTATTATAATGTGATAACACATTAGGATCATTCAAGTTATTAAAAATAGAAAGACTATTTTTTATATTATCATTTCAGAACACTTAGTATATTTGTTTTAAACCTTAAAGACGTAATATTTATATTTTGCCACTATACTCTACTTGAAAATTGAAAACCTGAAAAACTGACATTTCTAGTGTATGTAAGGTCTATTGTTTAATCCTAGATATTTTTGAATTCTAGAAACAGTTAATCCTTGCTTAATTAAAGCTCAATGTTTTTAAATTACTCAAAAAAGTCCAAAATATTACAAAAACTGCAAACGATACTAAATCTTCCATGATTCTAATCAAAGAATCTCTTTCCAAAAAACCTCTGAATTCTTTAATAAAAAGCATCTGATTTATTTACAAATACTTTATCTTAAGACCAAATAAGGATAGGAAGCCGTTTAATGGCACCAAATGTGCAGTTTTTCGATACGAGTGCATTGCAATAATTAAATTTATGATAAAATCATTGTTACGCAAGAAATATCATTTTGAATGTCTAAATTTAATCAGTGTTGGCACGTGGTCGGCTCTGCTAACTATTGACACATTTTTTTAGGATAAAAGTGATATTATCGTTAAATACGGAAGACTTTAAGCTTTTAGTTTCTTTTTATTAAACAATTCAGAGATTTTTTCAGCGAGTTGCAATCAAAAGAAGTGAGGAGCCTCGACTTTTGGCCCCGACTTTAAATCAGCTAGGAAACTGTCGTTATTTTTTGGACTTTTATTTAGTTCCAGGATCATTATTTTTCAAAGCAAACACTTAATTATATTTTTCTTTTTCTTTCAGAAAAAAATCTCGATAAGGACTATCTACTCCTAAAGATTTAATACGGCTTTAAAATCTATTCGTGCAGATAGTTCGTCTCAAAACAAAGCATCAAAAGAGTGTAAAGTGCGTAGGTCCACTATTAAATATCACTTACAAGGAGAGGACGCGAGATGGGCAGCGCCGATTCGACCAGGACTTTTAAGGATGAAAGTACATCAAAATCCATTGGGGGCGTATTTTTTCTTTCGATCATTGGGCCTTAGTTTTCGAGATATCGAGGTTTGAGTATTTGCGCTCGAGCACTCGACTCGCCACTGCAGAGCGGGGAGGACCCGGGCTTGGCGGCCTTGGGCGCTTACTCACAGTCCGACACTAATGCTGTGATAAACGGAAAGTCCACATGGTTATTATATCATCAGATATCATTACTATAGAGTTTTTTCACGTAGATTGCGAATCTTAAAACGAAAATAATCCATCACGTCAAATTTAAAAAAACGGGCTCAGAAAGTAAAAAAAAAAAAAATCGTTTTTTTTCGATTTTTCGAAAAGTTGTTAAACACTATAGTCCAGCGGATAGTGACTATTTTTCAAGTGAATTATGCAAATTATGTCACAAGCAATTCTATATTTTTTTAAATGTATAAAACCTCAAAAATCATCAATCATGTAACTTCTTTATAATTTTCACCTTATTTTAGTTCAATTACATTGATTAAGATTATCAATATACACTTCAATTGAATAGGAATTCATATTTTTCACTTTCGTTTAGCAACTATAACAAAGTTCATGTAAGTTTGTTAATAGGGCCTAGGTGCAGTAAATCCATTATCTTGATTTTCTCCGTTTGTGATACGTAATGTTCTAGGAGAGAAGAATATGAATAATATAAATTAAATTACTAATGATTTTTAAGACAAATTTTTATCCAGAAACAAATTTTTGATAAAAATACTTTTTCTAATTTATTATATAATGCCTTTGATTATGATTATTTGTTATGATATAATATATTTACAAATTACATTCAATAAAACTAAAACTTCAAGTCTATTTTTTTTTTGCACAACAAAATTGGGAAACTATTGATAAGTCCAAAAAATTGCTTCCACATTATTTGTTTGAAAGGATGTAACTTTTCGTAAGTGCTGCAGCAGCGGCATTGTCATTTTCTCGGAATACCGATATTCCAAAATTTCTCCGTATGATGTTTTCCGCGAAATGCGTCCTATACGCACTATACGCAGGGCCGAAACTCATATGTGTACAAAATATTAATCTATTTATGACACTGGGAATACGGATATCATGTCTAAAAAAGCGTCGTAGCTGGTTATTTTCTATTTGAATAGTTGCTAGATCAAGCTAAGCTGTTATTTTAGCTGGCTTGCAAAATATTTTGCATTGTCATTAGTAGTCCTGCAGATAACGTGAACAATAGTGTATTTCGTATCACAAACGGAGGCATTTTTCAGACGCTTTTGGAACTGAAAATATTTCGACAGATTTTCTGGGACATTATCTTATTATTATGAAAAAATCGGCCCACTGTATGGACATATTCGCATAATTTTTACATTTAAATGTTTTTTTCACAATCAAAGAAAATATGCATCCTATTAAAAAATGATCTGAAGAAAACTCGTAGATCTTTATCAGGTGAATAATTTTGCAATATGCAGATGAATCCCATCTTCAAAATTTTTTGCATGATTCACTTGAAAAATAGTCACTATCCGCTGGACTATAGTCTTTTTCGACTTGTGTATGTTTTCAGTACTTGTCGAAAAAGCCCCTCTTCTCCCCCTAGGTGCATAATATACTATTTTATTAACTTTTTGTAAATTGAATTTGTCACTTTTTAAGAAATATTTAAGAAATTATTTCCATTCAATGAAGTTTATATTTTACCCCTCAAGCATTTTGTATAGTGCTCGGGAAAATCACTGAAAATGCAAAATACCAGTTTGATATGAAACTGATGACAGGACGATCTTTTTTAAACAAATTTCAGTACGCACTTTTCATATTTCATGAGCGATTATTATTTAAACAATTATTATTTGTTACGAAATTTTAATTTTTCATATAAATCGTAAAAAGTTAGTATGTTTTGGTGAATGCTGAGAATAATGTATTTTAATTGAGTTATTTTCCAATTATTTAAACAATTTATATTTGTTTCAATTTTCGTTTTCCTACCAAATCATGAAAAGTTTGTATTTTCTGGAATTAATGACACACTTAATGAATGTTAGAAGGAATATTTATTGTTAAAGATATTTTGTGATTGTTTAACCAATTTCCATTTGTTTACAATTTTAATTTCATTCCAAATCATGAAAAGTTTTAATAACACACTTAATGAATTTAAGAGTAATATGTTTTTTGAAAACGTTCTGCAATGGTTTGAACAATTTCCATTTGTTTACATTTTCGCCATCCCAAATCATGAAAAATTAGGACTTCATTGAAATCATTACACACTGTATGTATATTAGAAATAATATTTTCTGTTTAAGATATCACTAAATTGTTTATTAAATCATTATTAATCATTTACTTCTATTTTTTTATGGGAAAGATGAAAAAAAAATTCTTTCTTTCAATTACCTTACACTATGTGGGTTATTATTAAGATATTTTTGTTTTTTTCAGAAGTTACAACTCAATTTTTCGATCAATTATTTTTTGCTTGAACAATTTAATTTGTTTCATTATATTATGAATAATTCCTTTTTTCTTGTGGCAATCATGAGGCAGTTAATCCGTTCATTCATAACGTAATGAAAAGAAATTGTTCAAGCAAATAGTTATATTATTTAAACATTTCAGGTATAACTTCTTTGCCATGAGCGACATGGTGTAAATAGATTTAAAAAACTCGAATTTTCTTTACCTTTCCACTAAAAGTATGAAGTGAATGATTATTAAATGTTTAAACATTTAATCATGTCTTAAACAAAAAATATGACTCCTATTATTCATTAAGTGTGTAATTAGTTCAAGAAAATACTGAATTTTCAAGTTTCGGTGGGGTAAATTTTTTAACAAATTAAAATTTCTTAAACAATTTCAAAACGTTTAAAAATATATACTACTCCTAAAATTCATTGTTTAGAATAAAAACGAAAATTGAAACAAATATAAATTGTTTAGACAATTGAAAAATGCCTAAAATTAAAAATAGTATTCCCAACTTTCACTTACTGTGTCATTTATCCCAAAAATACTAACTCATCATGATTTAAAGGGAAAATAAAAAGTAAAATCGTTGAGTAAATTAAAATTAGTTCCAGAATATTTGAAAAACTTGTCATTTATGTAAAAAAAATTATTCTTGACACAATTACAAAAAATCCCGCTTTTATCATGAATTTTACATAAAACTGCTATTTTGCATTGTTCGGGGCATTTTCCGAGGTAGCTGGGGCGTTAAATTCAGAAGTTAGGGTGCTACAAATTATTCTTTGTACATTTCTTAAGTAGTAACTGAAATTAAAGGTTCAAAAAGCTAACAACACAGCCCCTCACAAAAAGTTAGGAGTTCCGACGGACCAGACTAGTCAATCCTATGGATTTCGAGTCGCTGAGTACGAATCCATGGTCATAATAAGAATATAAAACATGTGACTAAAAAATACTCGCTTGTTATGCAATTCTGACTGAGGATTCATATTCAGCAGTTCAAATACATGAAAATTGTTTATTTTGGTCAACTGGACAGAAAATTTTGCGGAATCATGTATACGAACTTGGAGAAAAAAAACACACACAAAAAAAACAACGTTTTTTAGTAAAACTGTGTCCAACATCAGAAAACCGGCTTTTCGCATGATTTTCTGCAAAACGACCGGCCACCGGCCTTACACGGAAGAAATAGGTCTTGAAAAATTTCCTAGATTAGTGCTGGACTTTGGATGGGCCATCATTTTTATAAAGCCTCGTATACTTTCTATAAAGGGGTTATAAATTTTCATGGAAAAATTAAAAAATGTCATGAAACTTTTGAAGCACAGTCAAGGAACAACAGTCTTGGAATTTTTATCAGAAAGATTACAAAAAAAATGTCTACAGTCATGAAATGGTTATAAAAAAATCTTCATATTTGCGAAAACTTGAATTGAGTAAGTGCGTGATTCAGAAACGTAGAACTCGAATAGGAGTCAGGGCAACACTCCATGACTGTCTGCGAGAATTTGCAGCGACGCGCTTAGTGACAAATTAACATTGGCATGAACGTAGTAGACACTGAACGAAGACTCAGTGCTCCCAAAACTCGGATCTTTTCGCACTGTGCATGCGTTAAATCGGCAACCAGATTGGTTACCATTGGCTTGCTCATTTAAAATGATTAAATTTGCAAATAAATTGTTTACAGCAAAAATTAATAGTAAAACGCATAAAGCTATTAGGAATGATTTAAAATTAATTATTATTCATGATGAAAAAGGTATGCCTTCCTTTGAATTAAAAATCGGTCATTTATTTTTACATCTGGTCGCATGAAGGATTTAAATCTCCAAGATTTAGATGAGGTCAAAAATTTGATTCACTTGCTACCTTATTCTGCTATACGGAAAAAATAAGTTGTCGAAACTTTACTTGAACAGTCACCCATTCTAGGATAGGCCACTCTTTTTAGAATCTAACATAATTTTTATTAAAGAACAGCAGACTTTATCGAAAAATTGAAAAAAGTCATAGAATTATTGGAATACAATCTAGGAACATCAGTTCTCGAATTTGTATTCAGCAGATTTTAAGTACTGTAGTATCGTAAATTAATCAGGTTATACATTGTAATTTGAAAATACACTGCACGTATAATTACTAGCTGCATGTAAATATCACCAAAGCTTTTTTTACAGTGTATATCATAATATTCTCAGAACCCTCTGCCGAAACAAAATTACTGGAGAATCTCTAAGAAATTTCAGAGCCAGTTTTTCTATATTAAATTTGCCTAATGTTTATTTATCATTTATTTATGAAAAGGATGCAAAGATTTTATGGTTTTTAAAGGACTCTTTTTGGCAATTGTAGATTTGGAACCCGTATAAGGATATAAACGACCCTAAAAAGGACCAAACATTCTCGAGATATATAATCATTCCAAAAATACCTTGAAAATGACTGAATTTGCTGACATTTTTGCCTGAAATTTTCCTGACATTTTGTTTCGACAGGACTAATGAACAGTTCTATTTCAATTTTCTTTGAAGATTATAAAGTTGGAATTATGTATTTTTTACTAACATATTTGGTTATTTCAGATTTCTCGGGTGAAGTGGTTTTTGAAAATAGTGTTTTGATTCACTTGATTTCATAACATGTCAATTCTGTTCAACTGGAATGTAAACAATAACATTGCCCACGTGCTTTATGAAAAAATTGCGCTTTTTTCCTGTCGATGGCGCTACTATCCAGTGGTAGAAATCTACTTTATCGACCATTAGAAAATTTCTTTAATACCGACTTCATATTTTATCTATTGTCGGTAACATATAGTGAATATGTATATCCCGCGGAGAAAATAGTATTTCATAGTTCAAGAGAAAAATACAGATAACTCTGACACCCATTTTCAATTTGAAAAAATGGTTAGGTTCTATTCTATTATTTTTCTAAATGTATTTCTTCTTGGGATTGATTAAAAAGGAAAAGAAAAAATATTTTGTTTAAAGTAAGAAACTAATATTTAAAAAATTGTAATATTAAGAAAGTCGGAATTTGTTCTAAAGGATTCAAAATTCTTATCTATTAAAAGTATGGACCAATTCATTTTGTTTTTCTTAATAAAAGTTGCCTAATACTTTAAATATATATTACATTCCAAAAACGAGGAAAATTGTTTTAAAAAGTTATTTCTCTCGCAAGCAATAGTTAAAAAAAAGATTGTCTCCGTTTCTAAATATGAAATAATGATACATAAATAAGCAAATTTAATATTTATGCTATTAAGATTTTTTGATGATTCAATTTCTTATTCATCTTTCTTTAATTTATGGCCTTGGCTAGGGGTACAGAAATTTTCGTACAAATAGCCGGATTTTTTGGACACAAATAAAGCTGGAAAAGGGGCTACTTGTACCGAAATTTCATTACAAATAGTCCGATTTTTTAGGAATGTGGAGGAACTCAATTGGTCCAAAAAATCGACTTTCTGTTTTTCGTGATCGATCCCCCAAATTTATTCGTTTTCCGGAAAAAGAAATTCACTATTTTTTTCAAATCGGTCAATATTAACCTGTTTTTCTCGCGCTTTTAAAATTAACATGCGGTTTTAAATCGGAAGGCCTTGGTTTTCGAAAAAAGGGGAAGAAAAAAGAACTATATATTATTCACTTTTTAGAAATTAAAGTTTGGTCACATCTTAAGGAGTTTTAGAAATATTAGGAATTTTAATTTTGAAGCTCACAACCCCCTTGTATTGTGCCCGCGAAATTCCACAAAAAATGCATTTAATGTAAAATTCATGCTAAAGACGGTATATTTTTTTTTTCTAAATAAATTATTTTTACTTGACAATTATTATTTGTATAAAGAATTTTTATCTCGCCTGTAAATCATGAAAAGTTATATATTTGGAAATTATTTATACAATTTGCATCTTTTTAAACAATTTTTGATCCTGTAAATCGTGAAAAGTGATTATTTTCTGAAATTAATGTCGCAGGTAATAAATTAAAGAGTGACATCGTTTGTGAAAGACTGTTCGCAATTACTTAAACAATTAATATCATTTGCTCCTTTTCATAGAAAACATGGAGAAAATTGTAGTGTAAAACAATTATTTATGTTTAAACAATTGGAGTATAGGTTCTGAAATAAGAAAATACTGAATAATTTGCGACATACTGTAAGAGGTTTAAAAAAACACAAGAATTTTCTACATCTTTTCTATGAAAAGACACCATTAAATGATTATTAATTGTTTAAGTAATAGCAAAACTGTTTTCCATAATAAATATAACTTTTAGCATTCAGTAACTGTATCATGAATTCCATAAAATAGTAACTTTTCGAGATTTACAGGGAAAGAACATTGTTTAAACAAATGAAAATTGTAGGAATAATTGTAAAATATCTTTTACACAAAATATCACTCTTAGCATTCATTAACTGCGTTATTCGTTTCAGAGAGTATAGTAACTTTTCAAGATTTACAGGGGGAAACATTGTTTAAACGACTGAAAATGATTTAAATGATTGCCGAATATCGTTAAAAAGTATATTACTCTGCTAATACTTTCTCAACTTTTCACGATTTAAAGGCGAAACAAATAATAATTGTTTAAACACTATCTCGGGACCTCTTTGTACTGTATCTCGGGAACCACTATAGCGCACCGAGAGAACATACTTACGTTTTATGTATGAGAAATCCATGAATTTTTTTCGTGACCTATTCATGCTAAGTCTGTATGAATTTCGAGCATTAATAGCTTAAAGTTCGTAATGAAATTCAAAACAATATCCATGGAAAATTATCACTGCGCTCCTACTTCTTCTGCATGAATATTTACAGCTGACATGCTTTTAATGTACAATAGCGTAGAATTTAACGTATCACAGGTCTCATGCTCGAAACTGTAAAACTCCATACTATGGAATGATGTGTGTAATGAGCGTTGTAATCCATACTGAAATAGTATGGTCCCCATGCCTTTAAGGCATTAGCTCGTTTGTACATTAAACGCGTGTCGTTGTTACTCTCAGAGCATACAGTTTAGACTTCAAATGCATGGTATTATACGTATTTTGTATAGCGCAAAATGTAAGAATATGCTTCCAAATTATATATTCTTTTGTAACAGATTTGGCATTTTCCGAAAATTTCGGCTTTGTAGCATCATACTATACAAGAAGAATTTTTTACCATTTTCTTTCCAAAACACCACCAATTTTATTTTAAAACAATTACAAAACTTGAATCCTGTCTTCTACCTTTAATATTTATTTCAATCACAATAATATAATTAACATTTAATAATATGAGAAACTTAACCTGCAAACCTGTTTACAAGTTCAGCTTTTTTTACCACTATTGGGTTGGTTCCGACAACTTAACCACCGTCTCAATTGATCAAAACTACGTTTTTCCATTTCACACTTGCCCAATTTTGTACCCAAACATCATTTTCATTTCATTTCACTCCGCCAAAAGGTACAATTGTATAGATTTTTACAAAATATGATCGCAACTTTCATACTACGCGGGATGCACATGGCAGCCGCACATGCGCAAATAAAAAATTTAAAAATGCATATTCATTGTATATACATTTCAATTTCATATAAAAAGTATATTGAACTTCATATCGCCTTGCATATTAAAATTGCAAACATTTCTAACATTGTTGACTCCGTCGAAAGAACCAAGTTTATACATCCAAAAGTAGCAAAATAGAGCATTTGTTAATTAGTATTGTTTAAATAATCATAAATTCTCATTGGATGAACAAATATGATACTTAGGTTTCATTTTCAGGTAATATATGACCGATTTCGTAAAAAAACTTTATTCATTCCATCATACATACCTGATATGAATAATCCATATCTATAAAAGTGAATGTGCGTCTGTTCGTTAGCAATAGAAATCTTAATGGCTTCCCTGAACGGTCCCAAAATTTGCACACATTTAGGGTTGAGCCCGCGGATAGCAGCTAGTTGTTTATAAAATAAGAAATTATTTAAGAACTTTGATTAATTTATTTTAAAAACTATATTTTTATCCATGAATTGATCAGATTTAGTGTGAATTAAGTAACGAATCGCTGCACTGAAAAAAAAATTTTTGAATCCAATGAAATGCATTTCTTTGATTCCATTTATTTGAGCTATGAAAACCGTTTACTTAATTGTACTGAATATTGTTTAAAAGCAACACACTCGTGCATTGATTAAAAGAAATCATTTCTTTGGGCGTTATTTCTTTAAAATAAAGAAATATTTCTTGGTCTCAGAATATGAGATAATTAACTAAAGTAATTGATATCTTTAAAACTAAGAACCTAGTTTCCTTGAATCTCGCTTTCGCATCCAAAGAAATATTTCTTTAGTGCAATGATTTTGAACTTTTGAATTAAAAAAACATTCTATTTTAAATAAGTAATTCGCTGATGCGTGAATCAAATATTTTGGTTCCTTTGAATCAAAGAAATATTGAGATAAATGAAGGCAATATTAATTAAGTGAAAGCGATATTTCTTTCATATCAGGGGATTGATACTGTTGTTCTAATAGAACACGTCATTAGTCGAATAAAGGAATTTGTTCACTTAAGAAATAATGTATTCACTTCGAAGATATGTTTCTTTTAATAAATAGAGTTAAGCGACTTATGCCCAATAAAAATTTCCTTCAAGTGAAGAAATATATTTTTGAAATAACTTCATACACCAGTCGCTCGAAAAAATATTTTTGTAAAATTCTTTATTTGTACCGAGTAGTTCAGAAGTATGCCGCCAGCGGCTCAGAGTTTATGGTCTCACAATTGAAATGGATTCTCCAGTCTTTAAGATAGCCATAAATTTTCATCATAGATATAACCTGAAAAAATGTGGTGATAGGTGTTTACAGGCCTTCCTAAGCATTAGTCAGTTGGTCTTGCTTAAAATTCTTTTTTCTACTCTGCGAAAATGTAAATAAATATATTATTATGAATTATAATCATCATAATTGCATTAAATATTTTTTCAAGAAATGGGCCTGCTTAATTTTTGTACTTTAGCAATTCAAAATTGTTAAACGATAGAAGAACTTTTTCTGTTTGAGTAAATTGTTCTTTGAATCAATTAATATTTTATCAACTCTGTGTTACATGTTTTATTTAAACAATATACCGCATCTTAGAAACAAATAAATATTTATTTCCGTTGCAAAAAATTTCTTTGCTGCAAAGAAATGTTTACTTTACCAAAAAATACGCTTATTTGAATCAAAGAATCATATACTTGGTTAAGAAAAAACTTTTACTCAGTCCGAGTTACATTTATTTGTATGTAATCATTATCTTATTGAACTTAGGCCATACTTCTTTACATTGCGGAACTCACCTAATCCTATCAAATACTTATTATTACGGTCAATAACAAATCTATTTCACTCATCGAGTATTTCACAGTGTCAAGTAAATATTTCGATGCCTTAAGCATAGCGTTCCTTAGACACAAACAAAACATGTCTTTAAAGTAAAGAAATATTTCTTCGGCCACATTGTGCTCTACCATTTCTTTGTTTCAAAGAAATTTTCTTTGATTCAAATAAGTTTTTTTTCTCAGTGTGGTATGAATTTCTACTATGCACAGGAATTAAGTGCTTATTTAGTGCTAATATATGCCACAGAAAAATAAATTTTGTGCCCGGTAATTTTAGTCAAAAACATGTAATGCTGGCTTCAGGTGACTTTGGAATGTGAAACGCGGAAACTATTAGTGGTATCAAACTATACTTTGCACAGGAATGTTGTGCTTTTTTAGTGCTAATAAATCTCGCCTAAATTTTGTGCCCAGTAATTTTAGTCAAAAACATGTAATGCTGTCTTCAGGTGTCTTTTGTATGTGAAACTCATAAACTATTAGTTGTATCAAATTCTACTATGAACAGGAATTTAGTGCTTATTTAGTGCTAATATATGCCGCAAAAACTAAATTTCGTACCCGGAAATTTTTGCCAAAAACATGTAATGCTGGCTTCAGGTGGCTATGGTATGTGAAACTCGGAAACTATTAGTGGTATAAAATTTTACTTTGCACAGGAATTTAGTGCTTATTTAGTGCTTACCACCGAGCAATTCACGCCTACCCCGAAAGGGAAACGGCTTAATGATATAATAATAATAATAATAATAATAATATAATTGAAAACTCTTCAGTTTTAAAGATGAAAAAACAAAAGTAATTAGTAGAAAATAATATAAAATAATGTCATTTTGAATGTCTTTTTTTGGTATAATTTAATTTTGAAAGGCAAACATAATTCAGTTTTGCAGATTTAAAATTGAAATTCATTCAAATTTATAGATTTCCATTTGAAAATTATTCAATTGTGAATGAAGGAATTTTAAGATTATTATTATTGATTTTATTTATGTTACTTTCATAAGCATAATTTGCAAAATAAAGAAATCTAATAAACCCTTTTTTCTTTCGGTTCTCAGATGCTGCAGAAAGATTATTAACATTACTAGGAGTGGATGAAAACGACGACGACTTTTCATCTGAGGACGAAGGGGTTGAGGTCGACCTGGACGAATCCGATGACGAGGATGAACCTCGAAATACAAGATTACTTCAACAGTTAGCAGCCTCCCTAGCACAAGAATTGAAATTTGCTCAGAGGAAAAATGTAATTTCTTCGTCAAGAACGCCCCAAAGTCGATCGACTTTTGAACCCCGGGATTTCCAGAAGGAAATTCAGTGCATGGATCTTGGTCAGGATTCCACTTTACTGAACCAGCAGGATCGTCAGAATGAAAAATATAGTGGCTTCTCTAGTGAGAGTTCTAAAGGGAAATCGCTGGAAAGTCAAGGGAGCTATTCTTGTCCACCTTATGAGTTTAAGACCTTTGGGACCCAATGTTTTGAGTCTTCAAATCTCGAAACTTCCAGGCCAACATGTCTTTATTCTCGAGTTGATGTAGATGAACTCGAAAATTTGAAAGACGAAAAATTATCGAATCAGGAGACGAATTCAAGTACTTGGAATATTGGTTGGGATGCCTGTGCATCTGAAGCTTTGCGGTACCTTGTTGAAGATGAAGGTCTTCCACCTCATCATCCGACGATTGTGGCTATGAAAAATCATCTGGATCTGCAGAGGGAACAAGCCTTCGTGAGGTACATGGTGTAATAAGAAGAATTTTAAGATTTGTAAGTTTTATATTTTCACATTTTTTATAGTTTTACATAGTTTATATTTTTAATTAATTTTAATTTATTTTTAAGATAAGAAATAATAATTAATTAATAAGCAATTAATTTCTATTGTTATTAATTGCTTAATAATTGTAATATAATTATTTTAATTAATAATTTTTTTAATTAACTTTTTTATATTTGAAGTGCACAATACAAATAGTCCAAATAAAAAAATCAGACCTCACAGTCTGTTCAATGTATTTCCTTATTACCTTTATATTTTTTGTTTATTCTATGGCTTATAGTGTTTATTCTATACGTATAGTATAAAATTTTTAAAATTTGGTCCCGGTTTCCTCCATGTTCAGTTCTTAGATTGTTTTAAATTTAATTAAAATTACTTTTTTTTAGTTTGTTGTGGCCAGTGGTAGTGGTTGTCCTTTTTGAAAAATGTGCAAAATATTATTGGTGGCCATTTTGTGAAAATTGATGGGACAAAGATTTAAAAATATAAATGTTAAACTTTTTTTGTTAGTTTGTCGATGGAATTACGGTTTTTGATTACTAGTCATTATTAAAATGTTTATTGAAAAACGAGCTTTCGCTTTTGTTAAACCTTTGTTCAAAATATATAATGTTAATATTGAACGTTTAAATGTAAAAATTTTCAATTTTGAAGACTTCATATTTAAAGTACTTCAATTTAAAATCATTAAAACACCTAAAACTCTTCCAATTTCTATTTGATTTTATATTGTTAAATTTTGTAAGTTTCAAATGTCAAACAATAATTATACAACTTCCAAACCACAATTTTTAAATATAATTTCTACAATTTTTAAAGAGTAAATCTTCATATTTTTAATTGAAACTTATTAAATTTGAAGATTCTTTAGTTATAAATATTTGAATCCTGAACACATAATATCAAATTATGTAATCTTTAGTTTTGCTCTGTTCCACGTTTCAACACATTTATTTTTAAATAGAAATTTATTCCTTTTCTAACAAGTCAATTTTAAGTAGCTCAAAATTTTGAAAGCTTCTAATTTGAAACTCATAATTTTTAAATTGTGAAATCTTTCTTTTGGCTCATTTTCTTTTTTATCCACTTAGTCGCATGTAGTACATTATATATACAATATAAATATACATAAAGACTTCTCCTATCTTCTCACCTCGCATACATCCCAAATTTTATTGCTTTATTTCACTTAGAAATACCATGTTGCAAGTTTTTTTATAAAATTCATAAATTACATAATTAATTTGTTCGTCTCTTGTTGACTGCAATGGCACCAGATACTTGTAATAATTAGAGATCCTCAAGGGAGAGTTGAGACACGGGATACTCCAATTCTGATTGGTGTCGCTGTACCGGAACTAGTTGATCTTTTATTGAATTTGATTGGCTTGAGTTGGCGCAATTTTCAAATCACAATTTTAATTGCAAGAGGATTTATTACAGAATAGAGACAACACGAATCATATAAAGATTGTAAATTATTGAGAATGTATATCATATTCAGTTTCAAATAAATATACTATAAAAGTATCATAAACAAAGGAAATAATAAAAAATTAGTTCAAACTTTTCGCGCCCCATGAAAATATAAAGGTTCCGGTACAGCGGCGACCATTGGAGGGGGAGACATGTCTCAACTCTCCCTGGAGGATCTCTAGTAATATTAATAAGTATTTTAAAAGCTAGTAACTCACTCTGGCAAGCCCACCATGCACAAAAATATATTCTATCAATTTAAAAAAAAAATCATTCCGATATCTTGATTTGTCTAATTTTAAGTTGGGGGGGGGGGGATGAAAGGTCGGTAATAAAAATATTTTAGCAATATGTTATTTTAAAAGCTAGTAACTCACTCTGGCAAGCCCACCATGCACAAAAATATATTCTATCAATTTAAAAAAAAAATCAGCAATTCACGCCTACCCCGAAAGGGAAACGGCTTAATGATATAATAATAATAATAATAATAATAATAATAATAACCTTCAATATTGAGAATATTGACCCATTTTCCTAATCCTTTTTTTTTTAATTATATCAAAATCGCTACGAAAATGAATGTCGAAGTATCAAAAAAAAAATAATAATAATTTACAGGATATAGAATGTAATTGTTGTAAACAAATTATATAAACCAAATGTCAAGATATTTGAAATTTTACTTGCAAACTATATTTTTAAGTTGAAATTGCCTGATTTTATCAACATGATCATGTTTCGACATGAAAATTTCTTGAATGGTATATTTTGTTATTTTTATAAACAAATGTATAAACAAATGCACAGTTCCGTCATTTATAGGCAGAAAGTAATCGTTTTTTTTTAATCATGTTCAAATTACATAAGTGGTGATTTTTAGTGACGAAGACTTGTCAATCGATATCATTTTTTCATGTCATACACAAATGTGATAGACAAATGCATTGTTTGACCATTTATAATTAGAAAGTGTTCGTTTTTCTTTCTAATCGTATTCAAATTACATAAGCGGTGATACTTAGTGACGAAGAATTGTCAATCGATATTATTTGCTTCTGTCATAAACAAATTTAATTAAAAAATGCATAGTTTGACCATTTATAATTAGAAATTGATCGTTTTTACATTCTCATCATATTGAAAGGGTATTGGTTTTATGTCAAAAATGACTTTCGTGGATTTCATCAAATTTCGACGTTTTGAGGCCCCCTGACTCAGAAAAAATAGATTTTACGTCAGTGTCTGTCCGTCTGTCGTTGTCGCTGTCGTCGTCGTCGTCAGCGTCGTCGTCGTCTGTATATCGGATAACTTTTGAAAGACTCATCGGATTGGATTGTGATCTGGCACACAGTTTCAGGGACGAAAAAGAAAAATCAAGTTTGTTAACCAGCTATTTTGGATAGAAATTCAAAAAGTTTGGGCATTTTCAAAAATTTTTAGACCATTTTTTTTTTAATTTAGAAATTCCATGGACGGCCGCCCATAGTACTCGAAAATTAAAACAATTTATTTTCACGACTCTTTTCGTTACAAAAAAAATTAACAGAGTTGTAGAATCTTCAAAATCCCCCAAAAAAGCAAAAATTAACATTTTAAGCCAAATAAAGCACGATATAAAAAAAAGTTGGGACAAGAAAAACGTTACCTTTTCTAAGCCCAACAAGATTATCACAACAACTTTTGGACTTTTCTTAAAAAATCGAAAATTCAAATTTTGTTGGCACAAAAAATAATTAATTATTACATTCTCATCATAATGAGAAGGTATTGGTTTTACGTGAAACATGACTTTTGTGGATTCCATCAAATGTTAACATTTTGAGGCCCCCTGAGTCAGAAAAAATAGTTCTTACGTCGGTGTTTGTCCGTCTGTTGTATTTGTCGTCGTCGTCGTCGTTGCGGCGTCGTCGTCGCCTGTATATCGGATAACTTTTGAAAGACTAGTCGGATTAAACTGTGCTTTGGCACAAAGTTTCAGTGACGAAAAAGAAAGATCGATTTCGTTAACCTGCTATTTTGGATAGAAATAAAAAAATTAGGGCATTTTCAAAAATTTTCAATTATTTTTTTCTTCAAAATTCTGAAATTCCGTGGACGGCCGCCCGTAGTACTCAAAAATTAAAACAATTCATTTCACGACTTTTTTCGTTACAAAGCAAATTGAGTGAGTTATAGCATTTTCAAAATCCCCCCAAAAAAGAGAAAATTCACATTTTAAGCTAAATAAAGCACGATATGAAAAAAGTCAAGAGAAGAAAAACGTTACCTTCGAAAGCCCTACAATATTATTAAAACGTCTTTTCGAGTTTTTTTAAAGAATCGAAAATTCAAATTTTGTTGGCACAAAAAATAATGAATTATTACATTCTCATCATAATAAGAAGGAATTGGTTTTATGTGAAAAATGAACTTTGTGGAATCAACCAAATGTCAACGTTTTGAGGCCCCCTGAGTCAGAAAAAATAGTTTTTACGTCGGTGTCGGTCCGTCTGTCGTCGTCGCCTGTATATCGGATAACTTTTGAAAGACTAGTCGGATTAGATTGTGTTATGCAACACAGTTTCAGGAACGAAAAAGAAAGATCGAGTTCGTTATCCCGCTATTTTGGATAGAAATTAAAAAAGTTAGTGCATTTTCAAAAATTTTCAATTATTTTTTTTTTCAGAATTCTGAAATTCCGTGGACGGCCGCCCGTAGTACTCGAAAATTAGAACAATTCATTTCACGACTCTTTTTGTTACAAAGCAAATTGAGTGAGTTATGGCATTTTAGAAATCCCCTCAAAAAAGAGAAAATTCACATTTTAAGCTAAATAAAGCACGATATGAAAAAAGTCAAGAGAAGAAAAACGTTAACTTCGAAAGCCCTACAATATTATCAAAACGTCTTTTCGAGTTTTCTTAAAGAATCGAAAATTCAAATTTTGTTGGCACAAAAAGTAATGAATTATTACATTCTCATCGTAACGAGAAGGTATTGGTTTTATGTTAAATACGACTTTCGTGGATTCCATCAAATGTCGACGTTTTGAGGCCCTCTGAGTCAGAAAAAATAGTTTTTACGTCGGTGTCTGTCCGTCTGTCGTTGTCGTCGTCGTTTGTATATCGGATAACTTTCGAAAGACGGCCACCCGTAGAACTCGAAAATTAAAAGAAATTATTTTCACGACTTTTTTTAATATAAAAAAATCTGCCCGCCCTGCGGGCACATTCTCATCGCGCGCTTAACGCGCGGCTCGCTTCGCTCGCAAGTTTGAGCGCGCCTAGGGCGCGCACCTGCTGGATCTCGCGCTTCGCGCCCGATTTGATATTCATCTCGCGCTTCGCGCTCGATAATGTATACCCCTCGCGCTACGCGCTCGGGCACATTTACCTGACGCTTGAAGCTCGGTTCCTCTAGGTTTTCGCACTTCGTGTACTCGCTATTACGCGCTTCGCCGGAAAATAGCGAAAAAGTCGACTTTTTTCGATTTTTTGAAACTCCAAAGTCAATTAGGGAGGGTAAAAAATATTTTAATGGAATTATCGCTATACAAGTATAAATCGGCTTGCTTTGAACTATTTTTGTTGATAATTCAAACCTCAAAAAAAATTTTTTACCCTTCAAATTTGCAGAAGTGCTTCGTTTTTTGTGATTTTTAGCTATATCTACGATGCGGAGACTACGATGCTGATGACCTCAGTATAAAAAAGCAAACAACTATGAATCTCTCGGTACCAGATCTGTCCTCACACGCTCTCTTAATTAACCGAAGTTTGGTGGGACTGACGTTATAACTAGACTCTCCACCCTATAACGACTAACTACTTAACTTGGATATGATTTCGACTCGCAAAATAAATTTCTCGCATAAAGGTAGTAGTTGCGCGTACGCTTTAAACAATGAATAATACAAACAATAAAATATGGACTCAAACTGATTTACGAATGGCAATCGTATGGAAAAGGTGAAGGTCAAGTTTCAGGCGATGACAAATATAATATACTTTTAATATAATAGTGTTGAACCTAATGTAGAAAAGTTCGAATTTTTTAAAAAATCGAGTACTATGCACGAGATACGTTAGAAGAATGTGTTCGCTGAAGCCGAAGAAGCTTTAACAAAAGAGATTTACAATCACCAAATGACAGTTGTCGATGCTTTGACGTTTAATTTTGAAAGGTATGTGCACATATGTGGGGGAAATACAAAGACCGATCGCGTAGCGCGACATAAATTTATTATCGATCACGAAGCGCGAGAGAAATGTATAATCGAGCACGAGAACCAACAGTCGCGCGCCGTACGTGCGCTCAAACTTGCGAGTGATGCAAACCGCGCGCGATGAGAATGTGCCTGCACAGCGAGCAGATTTTGTTTTCTTGTAAACCACTGGCGGTCCCAAGATAAAACTCACAGGACTAGTTTTTGGCTTTCTTTGACAAAAAAATTTTTAAAAAAATGAACGCGTATTTTCAAAAACACTATTTTAGTTTTTTGAGTTTTCAAAAAAATGTCAAAAACTTTTTTTCCTAATGGACATTTCCTTGTTCCAATTTAAATGCCATTACAAACCATTTCAGTGCTTAAAAAGTCTTAAAAAGTTTCAAACTCCCATATCTCCTCCATTTTTTCAAATTTTTGCAAAATACTTGGGTGTAGGGGAAAGTGGAGTATAGTGTCAGTGCGGGGCACGGTGACTTTTGCAAATAAGGCTCGTATTTCTTCAGTTTCATATTAATTTTTTTCACATTAAATAGCTTTCTTGAGTACCAACGAAAGCTATTTTACTTAAAAGGGGAGGAAAATTTTCGATCCGCTTGACATGGACTCCACCCGCTGTATCCAGAATGTTCTTTGATTCCTCGCAGAAGGAACTCCAATCTTCCTGTTTCTAAATTCTTATATTTTTATTGTATTCATGCTGAGCCGTCTTATATATGTCCCAGTCTGAAGGCAATTTAGTTTTGTATGCCCTATTGCACAACGCTCTATTCTTTTTACGGAGTTTCTCCAGGTGGATATTCTACCATTCTGCTCCTTTCCTAGACTTAATTCTATTTGTAGGGCAATTTTTCTCATATTATGTAGTCATAGCCCATCGCGGAAAATCCTCGGCAGGCTTTAACTCAGCTACGATACCGTAGCTTGTGGGGAATTCCACAAGCCTATCTTCGAGTTCCTCTTTATATGAGTCTCAAAGTGTATTCCTGGGGTTTCTGATCTTTGAAAACCGCCGGTTTTCCTAGACCAAAGCGGAACAAGATAATATGTTTGTGGTCCGAAAGACTCCTCATCGGAGACCCTACAGCCTTTTGTCTCACTCCTAAGTCATGCCAAGTATAGAGTCAAATCGAGAACCTCACTCCTGTTTTCAATCTGGAATGTGGGGGTATCACTACAATTTAGAATCCCCAGCTCGGTGCCCGCTAGGTATTCAATTACACCAAACTCTCGGTTTCAGTCCAGTGTCGGGAGTTGTCTTCGGTCCCAAATCGGGGAAATCCAAACGTAAAAAACCGTTGGCGAGAGATGTTGCGACCAACGTCGAAACCATTATCTCGCCTCAGACAGCAGTTGTAGGAAGGCGGAAACCGGGTGGGGGGGTTTGGGCTGAAACCGAGAGTTTGATAACGTTTGGCCGGTAATGTAGATATTTGCTTACTCGTTGGAACTTTTTCTGCTGCATAGAATGACTTCAATTTTTAATAATTTGTACATTAAATTCCCCTAAGTGCACTATCTCGAAATCTATGAATAAAAAATCTTTGCGAATATGGGTCGATGATTTCAAAATATCTCCAAAGGTTTGCAGATTTTGATATTTTCAATAAAAAATTTACATTTCTCTTTCAAGATATTCAAATCATAATTTTCTCTCTATCATACTGGTCAACTTTTGTACTTTTCCTTTGATGAAAAATATAGAAAATTACTTAGAAGTCGTGCCTTTCTGAGAGCGCATAGATTCTAGGAATTCCATTAATATTATTGTTCTATAAAGCGAAAATAGGGTGTTTAATACTTACCTTATTTATACAATTCTACGTAATGAGCCATTTTCCTTATACGTTGCAACATAACAAATGTGTACAACGACAAGTCTATAATTTTATATGATATAATAATGAGTTGTGCAATAATTATAATTTACGTCGAGACAACATTTCTTAATAATTCAATAAATAATTTCAAGGTAAATTTCAAAATTTTTATCGAATTTTGAAGTATCAAAATAAATAGTTTTAGTAACTAATTGAGAAGTCTCCCTAGGGATCGCGGGACCTTGTAGTTGGTGGGAGGGCTTATGGGTATCATAGGGCTATAGACCTGGATATGTGAACCAGAGAGGCTGCATCGCGAGGTGTAGCTACTCTGGGGAACTGACGGACTCTTAGTCAGTGGGACTTAAACTAAGAAGCGATCCTTCCAGGGGGTAATGGCAAAGTCTCCTGGAATATCGAGGGCGCGACACGTCGTCGATCCGAGCCAAAATTCACGGGTGAACGCCATTACACACGGCAAGAACAGCTGATCCAAAACGCGCATTCGCGTTTGCGATCTCAATCTACTCGCACTACCAGTCTGCAGCGGTCGGGCAAGTCGCAGGCCCGTCGTTCCTCGCCGTTTGCAAGACCGACGGGCGTCTAATCTGCCGGACCGTTGTCCGCCCTTCGGTCACATTCCGACTCTGCCAGCCTGACGCGTGCATTTAGCAGGCAGGTTGGTCTCCAGCCCGTCGGGTCGATTACGTGCCGGTACGTATTGTTATCTGGGTCTGTACTACTACTTCCTTTCTTGTTTTTTTCATGCACTTGCGAGTAAAATAATTTCTTATTTCCTTCGAACGCGTTTTCGATTTTCTTTTCTTCTTCCCCTTTGATTTTATCCTTGCTTTCTTTAACCAGTATTTTTACTTTTCTGTTCTTGCCCTTATAAGTATTTTCTAGACTACTTCTCTCATCATCGCTAAGGCTTCTAATGTTCAACTTTCTCAGATACGCCTGTTTCTTTTCGTTCACGGCTACGCGGATTTCATCATTCCACCAAGCATCCCAGTCATTCTTCCTACAACCGCAATGCAACACACTTCAGTTGAATTCCTAACCGTTTTCGGAACCTTCCATAACCCATGTATCTCTTACCAGCCGTGTCAGCCTAAATCATTTTATGCCTAAACCAAGTTTTTGCAATAAACAAGCCCTTTTCTAAGCGCAAGCTAACCAATCTGTCTCCGTTACCGTTTGTTTTTGAATCTCCAATATTACAAAGCACCTTTTCCGTACCCTCTCGTCGGACTCTTACCCATCCATTTATATCTCTTACTAAAATGATTCTTCCTCCATGATCTCAAATGCCTATAGTATCATTTAAAGTGTCCCAGGAAGGCGTCTTTTATCACACTCGTTTCATCATTAACTAAAGCGTTACACGCTATGATAAATAGTCTTCCAATTCCCACTTTCATTCCAGCCCACAACAATATGGGGGATACAAATCAATGCTCCTTGACATTCTCCACTACTGTCTCATTGATAATCAAACTGAATCCTTGACAGCCATGTGATTCTCTAACTACTCCTGATCATAGTTCGAGTCCATTCTCTAATTTACCATTTTCTATTAATGTACTGTCGCTTTCGTGCATTGTTTCTCGTAACTGTCTTTCCTTAGAACCATTCAACCCTCTAGCATTCTAAACACCCAGTCTCCATTCATTGCCTAAAATATGACCTTTACCATGAGCATCCTTTCGTCAACCAAAGTTTTAATCCATTCCAAAGCTACTCTATTGTTTGTATTGTTCATTGTTTAAATTATACGCCCAACTCCCAACTGGATGCGAGAAATGTATTTTGCAAGTAAAAATCATGTCTAAAATAATTAGCCAGTCGTCGTAAGGTAAGAATTTCGCAACAATGAGAAATTTCCTATCAAAATCATGAACAACAAATTAATTACCTTAAAGACGTTTTGAAGGAATATAAAAATGTTTAGGCTAATCGTTGGATACGTAATATGGAACAAAAAAATCAGTTGAAAATCTGCAAGATGACGGATGCCAATTTTATGAGATATATGGAAGCCTGTATTAGATTAGGAGCGCCCATTTTGCTTGAGGAAATTGGAGAAACTTTAGATCCCAGTTTAGAGCCAGTTCTCTTGAAGCAAACATACGTTCACGTAAACTTTAATTACAATTATTAATTATGCAATATAATTATATCGTTTTTTTATAAACAGTGATTTTACCAAATACCTCTGCTTCATTTTTCAGGGAGGAAGGAAGCTGATAAGACTAGGCGAAAATGATGTCGAATATGACGACAATTTTCGATTGTACATCACTACAAAAATGGCCAATCCTCATTATTTGCCAGAAATTTGTATTAAAGTCACTATCGTCAATTTTACTGTCACGCCTACTGGTTTAGAGGAACAACTTCTAGCGTACAGAATAATATTTTGACCTAATTTTAATTAATTTTAATATAAAAATATTTTTAATAGCGAAATCATTTTTCAGAGATGTAGTACGTTTGGAGAGATCAGAATTAGAAAAATTGAGGAACGAGTTAATTGCGAAGATCAATGCTGATAAGAATCAACTTCAGAATATAGAGGATAAAATTCTATCGCTTCTTTTTAATTCTGGCGAGAATATCCTGGATAATGAGGAACTCATCGAAACCCTTAATAACAGTAAAGAAACTTCAGCTATAATCGCAACCAGATTGATCGAAACAGAGGCTACTGAAGAAAAAATTTCTATCACCCGAGACAAGTATCGATCTGTTGCTACACGAGGCTCTGTTTTATATTTTGTTGTAGCCAATCTAGCAGAAATTGACCCTATGTATCAATTTTCATTGAAGTATTTTAATCAGGCAAGTAATAATATGAAGAAAATTGTAACTATAAATAATTATTTATAAAAAAAAACCTACTGACAGATAGTATCGGACCACTAATCGGGTGATCTACAGAATATAGATAAAAATATTTTTAAAAACCTGTTTGAAAGCTTATTAAATTGTGCAATAAATGAACCCTAGTTGAAATAATTTGCCATAGTGAGTAATAAATTATCACCTGAGAAAGACAAAAATAAAATTTCGATTTTAAAGGAATTTTGTACTTCAAATTCAACTCTTGGCAGGAGCTAATAAACTGAATGAATTAATTTGATATTTTACCAAATTTATCTTCAGGATATTGCCTTTAATTAAATCAAGATCACTTTTGTAAAATATCAAATTAATAAATTCATTTTCCTACCTTCTTCCAAGAGTTGAATTTTAATTTTGTCTTTCTCAAGTGATTATTCAGTACCCACAAGGCCAAATAACTTCAACTAGGGTTTATTCATCGCAGAATTCAATAAGCTTTTCAACAGGCCTTTGACAATATTTGAGCGGTTGGGTGCAAGAACGGCCTACTTGCATTTTACGTAAGGTCGTAAGTCCAGTGCAGACTAGTCACGTATGAGAACGATGTTAAACATATCAAAATTGTGTATTTAACTAATTTTATTTTTTCTCAGACTTTTTTATATCACTGCGAATGGATTTCCAACGACCTAAGTATATCCAATTTTTTAAAATAAATTCTGGAATGGCAGAAATCATTGAAAATTATTTAAAAATATAACATTTCTTATAAAAAGGTTGTTTGCTCTTTTCGACATGTGAAAATAAATGTTTAATCTTTCCCCTATTTTCCCCTTTTTCGTGAGAAAATTAACCTATTTCCCCTTTTTTGAGCTCTTTTTGCGCTGTGATACCTGCAATATGAATCTTCAACTTTTGATATTTCCCTTGAATAAACATGCGAAATTTACGCTTATTAGAGTCAAAAAAGAAGGCTGGGGAGGGGGAGGGGCCGCAAAATTTTGTGCTCAGGGGGCCCTTGTCGGGATGTGGGGGCCATGCCGTGTACACTAAATATGTTATATTGAATATGTATTATGTATAGAATTTTTAACGTATAAAATGAAAATTGTGAAATTGACACACTACAGAAATCAGATCAATTTAGGGTTACATTTTTTTTCAAAACCGTATTAGTAAATTTCTCTCTTTCACATTACAGGCCAAATGATGTAGTCTCTGAGATTTATCCCATTTGAACCAAGTTCGTTGTGCTACAGATCTAAATCGTTCTCAAGACATCGACAAAAATATCGTTGACGAAAACAACAACGTCGAAAAGGATATAAATATGAGGAGTGCTTTTGATACGGCCTTAGGTGCAATTGTAAACATTATAATTTCTTTTAATATGGGATGGAGTAAGCGAGGAAATGGGAGAAGTTACGACAGTCTCAATGGTTATGGTGCTATAATTGGTTTTCTCAGTAGTAAAATTCTAGATTTCGGGTGCAGGAACAGAAAATGTAAAATGTGTGACCAGGGGAAACAAAAACCACATGATTGTCGTAAGAACTTCCAAGGAAGTGCCAAAGCTATGGAAGCAGATGTTGCTGCTCAGCTAATAAATAATAGCAAAATATTGAAAGAAACAGGTCTGAATGTCCGTGTGCTTATCGGTGATGAACATAGCTCAACTATAGCTAAAGTACGTCAAGGAAATTCGCAAACTGTCTTTAAACTAGCTGATAAAAATCATATTCAGAAGGGCTTTGGTAAAGAATTGTTCTCTCTTCAAACCAAATTTAAACATATGAAGAAGAAGGGTGTTATACTTCACTTGAAGAAGTGTTTTGGTTATGCTGTGGCTCAAAATGAAGAAGAAAGTAATAAGTTAGCGACTGCACTGCGAAACATTCCAGAACACGTTTTCGGCAAGCACGAAAACTGTGGAGAGTGGTGTAAAGAGCCTCACATAGTAGTCTTACGGGATGCAGAACCGCAGAAAACATTAAAAATAATTTTCGAGAAATACGCTAACAATGCGTTTAAGTTTTCAGTCGCAGCTTTTAGCCAGGCAAATGAGAGTCTGAACAATATTATGGCTCATAAGGCTCCAAAAAATCACTGTTACAGCCTGAGCGAATCAGCTTATTTCCGCTTCGCTAGCGCTGTATGTACAAAAAATGAAGGTGAACAACACTTATTGCGGGTTGAAGATAAATTATGCCTATCACCTGGTACACATAAAGCATCCTATACGACGCAAAAGGACAAAACCAGCTTAAAGGGGCAATGAAGGCTAAACTTCCTTCTACTAGGGGACGAAGAAATTTATTAGCTGTAAAAAGAGAGGCACTGAAGAAAAAAACAGAGCAAAGTGAAGGAATTCGATACGAATCAAATTGTGGCCTTGAGCTGTTTAAAGATGATATAGATATTCCGCTGGAATCTCTTACTGTTTCAGATACTTCACATGAAATACCCATCTCACCTGATAGTTTTGAAATTGTATACTTCGATTTGGAAACATCCAGACTCAGCAAATGTGCTGATATTCTACAAATCGCAGCAAAAAGCGGGAAGCATGTATTTTCAGCATATATAAATTAAGCCCAGATAATCACCTCCAGTGCAACTAAAGTCACAGGTTTGGAAAATATTGCTGGACAATTATTCTTGAATGAAAAAAGAATGCTAGCTATACGTTTAAGAGTTGCTTTGGATGGACTCCTTTAATATTTACAGTTTACGTCTCGGCAGTGCATTTTGATTTCTCACAACGAAGGATTCGACGTTCCTCGGTTGCTCAAAGCTATCAATCAGAATTCGATGATTGAAGATTTTAAAAGTGTAATTGCTGGGTTTTCGGACACTTTAGGTACTCTTAAAAAGCAATTCCCTGACAGAAAACGTCCCGGAATGTTTATGCTATCAACACTGGCTCGAGATTTTGCAAAAATAGATGAAAATGGGAATTTTTATGACGCAACATTCGATGTAGACGTATTAGAAAAGCTTGCTTCTTCTACTATTTCCAAAGAAAATTTGGTCACCGAAAGGAAATCATTTATGGAATCATTGATTGCCGGAAGTCGAAGGCAAAGTGCCGCAATTCAAGAAAAATCTTTGGAAAGTCTAAAGGTTTAAAATCTAAAGTCTCTCATATCAAAAATATCTGATGGAATGATAAAGAAAATTGCTAACGCGGGAATTAATTATAAGACGTTAAAGGATTTGTTCCAAAAAATGGAAAAGAAGGAATCATAGAATTGTCATGAAATCTGAACAATAATAAACCTTCTGTTACGAAAAATAAGAAGATTTTAAACAAAATTGTAGTCTTGTTTCGAAGCAGTGATAAAAACTAGTTTAAGGAGAATATTTTGCAGTATTTATTTTCAATTGTATGCGCAAAATGTAAAAACGCTGTATATTGTTTGTAAAAAGTAATGTACAAAAATATGCACACAAATAGTTTTCTACTTGATGATAGATTTAATACTTTCACGATGATTCATGATGATAAATTTAAATTTAAAGCTTTTACGGGTTTAAATCGTGTGCAAAACTACGAAACTTGCCGACGTTTCGTGAACATTGCAGTTCACTTCTTCAGGGCTGACAATTGCATCGAACCGATTATTGTTAAAGACGATGATGTTCACAACAATTTTAGAAAGTGATGATGAAGATAGTGATTATGAGGTGAAAAGTGGAATTGTGATGGACATTTCAATGAAACTTTGAGGCCCCAAGGAAACACTAGATAGAATGAAAGGATTCACTATTATGGAATTTTGGTCTTCTCCCAAAATAACGGGGTATTCTCCGGGTGCAAATTCCATATCCATATACTTTTTTACACACTTCACAATTCATTCTTCTTTTTACTGCGGGTTTTGTACAAATTTCATTTCAAATATGGCCAGTTTTCCAACTTCTCGCTAATTTCTCCCGCCAATTTCAGTGTTCACCCGCATCCACCTATCTTTTTTCGACAGGTAAAATAGTCACCCATCGAGTGACCCCCACCCGTCACTCTGGTGATTTCTGAACGGTTCAACCGGGGGGATCCGTCCACTCACCTAGCACCGCTGAACGGTTCCGAGTGCACCCGAGTGCACTTGCTAAGAAACCGGAACTTCCAAATGTACTCCTAGACAAACCGTAGAGCTAGATTTAGTTGCTGTGCCTTTCTAGCATTGATATTGATATCATCCATGTAATATATATAGACATATGAGTGACTTTATGCTTTCGATATTCAGGTTTGCCGCAGAAGATCCCTTGGAAATCGCGAAGTGCGAGAGTGAAGCGTCGTGCGACTTTTCAGAAGTCGAACAACGCCATGTGGGCGCTAGAAATAAAATTAAATTCAAATTCAATAGAAGGAATGTTTCAATAAGAAAAATTGAAAGAATCATTCTAAACTGTTTCTAGAGGTTTATAAAATATAAATATTAATTATAATGAATATTAAAAATCATAAATTATATTAAATGAGTTAATTAAATTACGTATTGTCTAAAGCTAGAATAAAACAGTAGTTACACAATTTCTAGCAATTGTTATTTCACATTGTGCAATAATTACACATCACGCTCTATTTCTATCTAGAAGTTAAGGAGTAGGATCCGCATGAGTCATGTTAACTAGAAAATAAGGAAAACCCGAACTTGTCTATCAACGACTTCCGTTCGCCAAGCGGGCGCCCAGAATTGTGCGTGATATAGAGCTAGTGAGCATGATTCACAGTTTGCAATTTTGAATCGGTTCAAACTGGTTTCAACCCTACTATGCGTCTCCGAGGATGAAATCCTTCTTTAAGCTTATTGGTAGATGATGTCGACATCTAAATTGTAATTGGGTGAAAATGTCGTCATTATGCATAAGGCCCATCTAGGATCGCCAAAACAAAGGTTATAAATATAGGTTCGAGCGCAGGAAAGGTCAAATATATGTCGTAACTTTTTATACGAACGTAAAACTCCTCGGAATTTATCCGGAAGTGAATAATAACCTTAATCAAATACTCCATATTATATCTGGCGTGAACACGCGAGATCGGAAAACTAATATTATCTTGTAAACCATTGTGTACGATAGGATTACATGTGTTTTGTGAATAACAAGGAATATTCTGAATTATCAGAGACGTGCAAATATTGTAAAAATTGTTAAGAATTTGGAATTCTACTGTTTCAAGGAAACTGAAGTTAAAATGAAATAAGCATTCTACCCATAATTTTCAAAATTTAAATACTTCATGTTAATAATTTTAATCTACCTGACCTAACTTTCGCGGTTTTGGCTTTAGGCCAATCAAAGGCAGCAACGGACCACGGAGAAATCGCGTCTAATCATTGTTGGCTCCAAGGGACATTCATAACTGGATCGAGAGGTAGGACGTAAAAGAGAGATACTGGCAATAGTGTGAGGCAAAAGAGAAGCGGGCTCATGATGTTGCCCTGAAATACGCCTCTCTGAAAGGTGAAGTTGTTAGTTCTCACACGATGTTTTCGAGATGAGATAGTAAATCTGGTTTTCCAAAGGGGAATCAATCTCTCTATGCACTTCACTATGCGTGGATTAGCCTTTTAGACGTTTCAACATATGTATAGACAATAAGTTTATGGGAGGTTGAATCGAAAGCTTTCTGGTATTCAATCCAGGCCATCGGTAGGCAGTGTTGGTAGGCTGTTTGCCATAGAGGTCCGATTGTCAAAACAATCCTATTATTTAGAATAGCTGTGAAGATCTTTTACGTCGTTTTCAGACAAGTTCTAGGCCTATACTTTTTAGGACTCAGGGTCAGGCAAGATAGCCATTTTCGGTAGGAACACTGTGCGTCCTTCCACTGACCGCTCCGTAATAGGCTGTTCCGAATTCAGATAAGAGTTGAAAATGCAGGCCAGATGCTAGTGAGTTGAAGGAAACTTTTTCTGTCCGAGCAGATTGTAATCTGCCGACCTTGTAAGACCCATTAACGTTTCCAAGTGAACCCCTCTGACTAGGATTACAAAGTCATGTGCGTATCCCTGGGCATAATACCATTCCTTTTTTAGCCTACGAAGGAGACTGTCCACTACAATGCACCACAAGAGGGGAGACAGGACACCCCCTGGAGTTATGCTTGTAGCGCTATTCGTCTGACCATGCCTTCGCCCCATCTGGCTTCGAGACGCCTTCAGCGCAGCATGCTTTCTATTCAAATTACTAGCTGGTCTGGCACACCGCACCTCGTAGCCTCTCGACAGATGACTTCTGGCGGGGTATTGCTTAAGGAATCCTCTATTTTTAAGACGCTGCCTACAGCATACCCTCCCTGTTCCAGTTGCTGCTCCAATTTTGCCACGACAGCCTGGAGTAAAGTTTCTACCGAGCAGCCTGCCTGAAAGGCGTACCCTCTGTGCAGCGGGGAGGCTAAAAGTACGTTATCCCTGATGTATCTCTCGACCAGCTTCTCTAGCGTCTTCAGGATGAAGGACGTTAGGCTGTTCGGCCGGAAATACTTTGCAGCAGTGTAGCCCTCCTTCCCAGGTTCAGAAATGAAGACCACTCTGCTATTCTTTCATGCTGATGGCACGTGTGTTAGGGCAATGTTTACCCTAAGTAGGTTCGTCAGTGGACGGACGTTTGTTTCTTTACACCCGGCTTACACTATTGGCGCCGCCATTCGTAAAACTTGTATTTCAATGCTTTTCTGCAAGAGGCGCTGCGAACGATGCAAACTAACTAAATCCAAATCTATGCGTCAAAATTTTCCGAAGGCCGCATGGGAGTGGGGTCTCCTTATACTACTTCGTGTCTGACAGTTGATGTTATTTTTGTGTGGGGGTTGGTTGATCCACCCTACCACCCGAGTTGAATATGAAATAACAAACAAAAATACAAAGGAATTAGAATAATTACGGCGAATCGTTTAATTGGAACCCTGTGGTCTGCCAATCTGTAGTTCCGGTCAGATGACCTAACCTCCCTAGTTCATGACAGTTGATGCCGTATTTCTATTTTTAAAACTGGTTTACATTAATCAAATTCAAGGTGAGCTTACGACAATTATTAATGATAATAGAAAATGACTCATGACGTTGTGATGAGATATTAAGTTGTTATTGACGTTAGCAGTCTTTAAAAATTCAATACAATAATTGAAATCACACCAAAGACTAAGATTCTTTTGAATACTCGCTGTAGAACTGTTATGTTCTCGGCTAGTAAGGCGCTGTTCGCAGACAGCCCGTAGATTTGATTCATGATTTCAAACTCATATCCCCAGTAAAATGATTTTGAAGCTGAATTTTATTGTTTTTAGATTTATTTGTGCGGGGTACAGATTACCCCGTCACATTTCAGCATTTCAGATATTTCAGTCGTCCATAGTAGTACAGAAAATTTGCCGTAATTATACTTGGGACAATTGGATCTTGTCGATTTTTTCCTGCAGTATTTATTTTTTTTAAATTTATTGTATGAAAATTGTGGAAATTACAAGTTATAAGTATAATCTCATTAAATACCAAAATTAAAAATTAAAAAATTCGCTGAAAATCCAGTTTTTATTCCTGGGTCTTGGAGATTTTTTTCCTAGTGCATTTTGGTCACTGGTAAACGGAGGTGAATTTAATAGGAATTTTCTTTCAGAAGATAAGTTATTACAATTCGAAAAAATTTGGTAGACTTTTTTTACCTCTAGGCATGTAAAAAAGACACTAATTGTATTTTTTTATTTTTAAGGCCTTAATTTGACAAATTGAATTTTAACGTCAAAATTTGCCTCATTTTCAGAATGCAGGCTTATTGTTTGAATTTTCACCATTTTCGTTATAATGATAGATTGGGTCAAAAATAATAAATTCTGGTATAGAAAATTGCTACAACCTGAAAAAGTCAAAAGTTTAAATGTAAGCGTTAAAAGCGTGAAAATGTACCATTTTCAATGCTTATTGCAAGCCAGGCAGTCACTTTATTACTTTTAGTCGCTTCTTTTGAAAGTCGATCGTCTGTTTTCAGTTTTCTTTTCAAAATATATCTTGAATTCAACGCATTTTAAATTCAATATTTTCAGCTGAATTTAGATGGAAGTATACATATCTTTTTGGTTTAAAATATAAATTGATTACAATATTTTATTTATTTTTCACAATTGTAATTTATAACCTTTGAAATTGTATAATTGTAGTTCAAACATGAAAAAGTAGACTGATTTCAAATTTATACCGTTTCTATTAACCATTTAAACCTTTGACCTTGTAAGCTGTTTAAAACTTGTTTGAAAACTTTTTAATACTTGAATGATTATTACAGAACGACTAAAATCGTATAACTTCAGATAAATTTGAAAGTAGGACCGTTGAAAATTAGGAGTGCTTGAAAGAACTGAACAAATGATTGGTTTCAAAATCTCTTTAAAAGGGTTCTTTTTCAAGTTGTATTATTTTTTAATAATTTGGCACCCCCACAAATTATTTCTTGTTCTGAGGAAATAACGTCTGATTTTTGTCAAAAGTGAAAAATATATATTTAATGTTCGCTAAGATCAATTTTGTTCAAGGTGCTTGTTTCTGAATAAATTGACTCTATTATTGTTTCTGATTTCGTTCTGTCACTTATGGATTGTGTTTTTCATAATAAGCATTGAAAATATTGATTTATAAAGAATATTTGTCAAACTATAGAACGTATTTCTTCGCCCAAAGATACAAACCTAAATTATACTACAGTAAAAACAACTGAAAAAATGAGATGTAAGCCAAAGTTTGTAAAGAAAATTAACATTGGTCCACCTATAAATATTCATTTTATTCCTCGAGTGATTAAAAAAAATCTCTTCGAAACGCTTGTATTACAACAATGTTATTGAAGACAATTATTGATTATAAAAATAAAAATAGTATATTTGTTACATACATTTCTTAAAATAAAAAATTACCAACCAGATTTTAAAAAAATCTTTCAAGAAATAAAATGATTGTCCCAGAAATTAGAACCGAAAAATTAATATTTCAAAAAAATGAAAGTTGTGCTAAATTGAGCTAGATTCGCGATCGGGAAAATCGGGAAATAAAAGTCAATTTATTTCTTGGCTACGAAATAAAAAAACTTTAAATTGATCGGCTGTAAATATAAATTAACTCATGCTTTTGAAAACTGAACTGTAGTTCGAGTATTAAAAAGTGAACAGCAATTTATTTGACAAGAAGATTCTGGATCTGTTCAAAATTATATAATTGACATATTTTAATGTTAAAATTTGAACCAATTTAATTCGAAAGCCTTAACAGTTACATAAATGTAAACGTCCGATTAAGTCATTAAAAACAATGTTTAATTTAAAAAACACTTCCAATTAATAGATCCATAAATAAACGCCTTTATTCAATTTCAAATTCTTATGTAAGTATTGTTTCAGTATAGAAATTCCATTTTTAATACATTCAATTTGGAACTTTTAAATTGAAAAAAAAAAACAGAACAATTTTCAATATTAAGCCATTCGAAACTGAATTGTCATGTATTCAGAGTGATAAAGGAGGGTGCCAATGTCAAATAGGATTTTGGGCCCACAAGGTCCAGATCTGAAAAGTGTGTAAAGTTGTTATACTTGGTCCGGCAAACAAAAAAGTCAATAGGTGTAACCCCCAAAAATTCACGGAATTCATGTAGCTCACGGAATTCAAGGATTCGAGGGATTCATGGAATTAACGGAATTCATGGAATTCATTGAATTCAAGGAATTCACAAAATGCACAGAATCCACGGAATGTATTAAATAAATGGAATTCATGGAATTCTTGGAATTCACGGAATTCATGGAATTCATGAAATTCGCGTAATTCGTGAAATTTATAGAATTCATTGGGTTCACGGAATTCACGTAATTCACGTAATTCAAGGTATTTATGGAATTCACGGAATTCATGGATTTCAAGGAATTCGTGGAATTTGAAGAATTGATGGAATTCAATGAATTCATCGAAATCAGGGAGTTCAATGAATTCGTCGAAATCAGGGAATTCAATGAATTCATGGAAATCATGAAATTAAACGAATTCATGGAATTAACGGAATTCATTTACGGAAATCATGGAATTTACGAAATTCATTTACGGAAATCATGGAATTTACAATATTCATGGAATTTACGGAATTCATTTACGGAAATCATGGAATTCACGGAATTCATGGAATTCACGGAATTTACGAAATGCATGGAATTCAGGGAATTCAAGGGATTCGTGGAATTCATGGAATTCGTGAAATTCATGGAATTCAAGGAATTCAAGGAATTCAAGAAATTAATGAAATTCACGGAATTCAGGGAATTTGTGGAATTAATAGAGTTCACAGGATTAATAGAATTTTCGCAATTCATGGTATTTTTGACATTCATAGCATTCGCGGAATTCGTGGATTTCACGTAATTTTTGGAATTCACGTAATTGGTCGAATTCACGTAATTTGTGGTATTCACGTAATTCGTGGAATTCACGTAATTCACAGAATTCATGAAATTCGCGGAATTCATTGGTTTCACGGAATTCATGGTTTTCAAGGAATTTATGGAATTGGAGGAATTTGAGGAATTCATGGAATTCAAAGAATACAAGGAATTCAAGGAATTCCTGGAATTCAGGGAGTTCATGGAATTCAAGGAATTCATGGAATTCAAGGAATTCATGAAATTCATGAATTCATGGAATTAAAGGATTCACGGAATTCACGGAAATCACGGAATTTACGGAATTCATGGAATTTACGAAAATCATGGAATTCGAGGGATTCATGGAATTCACGGAATTCATGGAATTCACGGAATTGATGAAATTCACAGAATTCAGGGAATTTGTGGAATTAATAGAATTCACAGGATTAATAGAATATTCGCAATTCATGGAATTTTTTAAATTCATAGCATTCGCGGAATTCGTGGAATTCGTAGAATTCGTGGAATTCACGTAATTCGTGGAATTCACGTAATTGGTGGAATTCACTTAATTTATGGAAGTCACGTAATTCGTGGAATTCACGTAATTCACGGAATTCACAGAATTCATAGAATTCGCGGAATTCATTGGTTTCACGGAATTCATGTTTTTCAAGGAATTTATGAAATTTGAGGAATTTGAGGAATTCATGGAATTCAAAGAAGACAAGGAATTCAAGGAATTCCTGGAATTCAGGGAGTTCATGGAATTCAAAGAAATCATGGAATTCAAGGAATTCATGGAATTCAAGGAATTCATCGATTTCATGGAATTAATGGGATTCGAGGAATTCACGAAATTCATTAAATTCACAGAATTCGCGGAATGTATGGAATTAATAGAATTAATGCAATTCACAGAATTCATGTAATTCACGGAATTCACGAAATTCACAAAATTCACAGAATTCACGGAATTTAAGAAATTAATAAAATTCATGGAATGAATAGAACACACTAAATTCATGGAATTCTTGAAATTCATGGATTTCGTGGAATTGGTGGAATTCACGGAGTTCATGGAATTCGCGTTATTCATGAAATTTACAGAATTCATGGAATTCACGAAATTCATGGAATTCAAGGAATTCACGAAATGCTTGAGAAGAGGAAGGTCATGTCTCCTAGAATTCGGGAAGGAAACAAAATATAAAATGCTAAAGTTTGATTACAGAATTCATGGAATTCATAGAATCCATGGAATTCACGGAATTCATGTAGCTCACGGAATTCAAGGATTCGAGGGATTCATGGAATTAACGGAATTCATGGAATTCATGGAATTCAAAGAATTCACGTAATGCACAGAATCCACGGAATGTATTAAATAAATGGAATTCATGGAATTCTTGGAATTCACTGAATTCATGGAATTCTCGGAATTCATGAAATTCGCGTAATTCATGAAATTTATAGAATTCATGGGGTTCACGGAATTCACGAAATTCACGTAATTCAAGGTATTTGTGGAATTCACGGAATTCATGGATTTGAATGAATTCATGGAATTCAAGGAATTCATGGAATTCACGAAATTAATGAAATTCACAGAATTCAGGGAATTTGTGGAATTAATAGAGTTCACAGGATTAATAGAATTTTCGCAATTCATGGAATTTTTGTAATTCACAGAATTCATGGAATTCGCGGAATTCATTGGTTTCACGGAATTCATGGTTTTCAAGGAATTTATGGAATTTGAGGAATTTGAGGAATTCATGGAATTCAAAGAATACACGGAATTCAAGGAATTCAGGGAGTTCATGGAATTCAAGGAGTTCATGGAATTCAAGGAATTCATGAAATTCAAGAAATTCATGGAATTCAAGGAATTCGTGAAATTCATGAATTCACGGAATTAAAGGATTCACGGAATTCAAGGATTTCACGGAAATCACAGAATTAACGGAATTCATGGAATGTACGAAAATCATGGAATTCGAGGGATTCGCGTTATTCATGAAATTTACAGAATTCATGGAATTCAAGGAATTCACGAAATGCTTGAGAAGAGGAAGGTCGTGTCTCCCAGAATTTGGGAAGGAAATAAAATATAAAATGCTAAAGTTTGATTATTTGTAACAGTGTAACCTAAGAATCGGAAAGAAAATAGAAAATGTTGGAGTCTACTTTGCCAGATGAGTAGATCATACCAATTTATATTTGTGAATTGCAGCTTGAATCTTCTTTGGATCGGGTTGCACTCCATCACTACTAATTATGTGACCAAGATAAGCAATTTCTTTGAATAAAAATTCGCTCTTTTCCAATTGAATTAAAAGGTTTGCTATTCTTATCCTGTTCAAAAGGCGTTTTACTTTCTTTCCATGTTCTTCCAGAGTTTCTGCATGGGATACTATGTCATCGAGGTAAACGAATGACTCGCTTTCTTGCAATCCTAAACGCACTTGATCAATTAATCATTCAAAAGTTGCCGGCGAATTTTATAGACCCATGTTCAATAATTCTACAGTCAAGTGAAATACTTCTGGATATTATTGAATAATTTCTATCACATAAGTTTTTTCCTTTCGGTTTAGATGCTTTATTTAGAATATCTAGAATTGCTTTCACTTTATCTTCCGGGGGTGCATAGTTTTTGTCGGTAGAATATTCGTCTAGATCATCTCTTGGAAGTTGGTCATATTTGAAAGTGATGAGTTCTTAAGGGTCGATTTCTATTTCTATATTCTCTGCTGTGGTGTTTATGGCATAAATGTGACAGATTTTACGGGAATTTGACACTAGAGGCTTCTCCCATAAATAACCCTTCTTTTGGTTTTATCAAAAGTAAATATCTTTCCCTTTCTTCGTTATTATATATTTCTGCAGGAGTTGCCTGCCTCGATTAGTGACTCTTTATTTGAAGAGTTTAATTTTAATATATTGACATCGGCTCCGGTGTCAACTAGAAATAGGGCTTTCTTTTCTATGAAATCTTCTGATAAGAACTCTACTACTGGGGACTCTGCTGAGTTTTGTGTGGTAGATTTTCCTCGCGTCATTAAGATTCTTATGCTTGTTTGACGCTTGTCCTTTGTCTCGCCCGTCGCTGCGTCCGAACGGCAAGTGGAGTTGTAGTTTGAAGCCTCCTTATTCATGGAGACTGGAGATTGAGAACAGGGTGGTGTATTTGATCCTCCATAAGAATGATTAGGATTAGGATATCCATTACCTTGTGAGGGTGCATTTGGATGATACAGATACGGATGATAGGGCACATTAGGTTATTGATAAGGAGGGATGTAATTACTTTGATAATAGGATGCTTCAGGCGAAAATGAACGCTTTATTATTACAGCGGTGTACGGCCTTGAGTCGGAATTCTTGTATGAATCTGAATTAGTTGCAAAACAAACATTTGAACTAAGACTGCGATCTGGTGTTCCTGAATAACTTGGTTGAGAATATCTTGATTCGCGATAAGAATTAACAGGTTATTGAGGGTAAAGTTGCTGTCTCGCTTCATATTCAAGCGCGACTTTTAAAGCTGAATCTAAATTTTCAGGATTTCCTGCTTCTACCAAGCCTGACATGCTATCTGGTAAACCTCCTTTGAATGGCTCGAGGGCACAGTCATTAAGGGGAGCTAATAATTGCTCAACATTAGGATATGTATACTTGAGAGCTGTTCGTGCTCCTGATTTAAGAAGGATAACTCCATCGAAGTATTCAGTAACGTTTTTCTCTTGATTCATTCGAATGGTCTTAATTCCATGTAAATATGATGAATAAGTTTTCCGGGGTGCAAGTCGCCATTTCAAATCTTCAAATAAATCTTCAGAAGTCGAATTGAGTTGAATTGAGAAGACTCTAGATAACCCAAAAAATGTGAAAAAACTTGAAATAAAAAAAAACTTCAAAACTGCAATAAATAATTTTTTTAAACGTATTTTTCTCGTGCTCGTTGCCTAGATTTAAATTTAATGATTCCACATTCAGTACACTTCATGTGGGTCCTAATCCACTACTTTAAGGCATGGTATTGTTTGCGATTTCCGACGTTTGGTTATTTTCGACCCACCCTAATCATTAGGCATTTTGTGATATATCTGTCCAAGAGTGAGATTGAATGAATAGAGAAATCCATATTTATTGCTTCAAAGAAATAATTGCAGTCAATAATAATTTTAAATATTTAGGAGTCCATTTGTTCATTGTTTTGAATGGTACGGCAGATATTCACTATTAACAATCGTTATAGTTTGAATATCTTATGAGAACTGCCTCTGTTGTAAGGGATGTATTTATATAAAGTTGAGAAATCCGTGAGAAGAACTCAAGTGTGGATCAGATATCTGTTAAAATTGTTGATGAGTAAGGAATCAATAACTACTTTCGAAAATCATTTTGTTTCAAAAGTGAATTCAAAATTGTGTTCATAGATACAATGGGCTTCGTTAAAATGAAGGATAAGTGCCTGACCGTATCTGTGCGTTTGTCACTAACAAGTTGTACGAATTCTGTGTAAAGTGGAGAAAGGCTGTAAAGGTTAGACAATTATACTTCGAAAAGAACAATGGATTGAGATTTGTTTTCGCTAAAATGTAAAAATTTTGATTGGAAGGGATGTATGCAATTATTAGGTGAAAATCCAGTATCTATAATTAAATGTTTGGCAAGTTTTATGGGCAGATACAGGCTTATAAATATTTCAAAATTATGTGTTGCGTGGGTTCATTAACGATCGCAGAGCTTGCAGGCACGCACAGTATACCAACGCCTATCTTGCACTTCGAACTTTGCCTTGCCCCGAAGGTGACTGTACAACGTATCTAAGAAGTACTTATAATCTTGAGTGCTGATGAGATAGCTATCTTAATGCTACACTGAAGTTAAGTTGTTAATAAAACACTGAATTCGACGGAAGTGACAATCCCACCGCTGCCACCAAATCAGCTGTTACGTCCCGAGCAAAAAGCGGGAATAGTTTGGAAAAGGTGATAAAGAGAGAGATCAGTGTGCTGATTATGTTAGGCTGGTAAGACCTGACCAAATATTTGTTTGTAAGTTTTTTGTCACTTGTCAGTTCTATGTTAACTGCGTTAGTTCGCAGTGTTTGAATAAATGATGTACTTAAAGTTTGAGAGATTTATTAAAGATAAGAACAGACAAATAGTTGACAGTAACAATATTATAAATTTACATTTACCTTTCTAAACAAGAAAGGGCGAGAGAGAGGGTTTTCTTGTTTTTTAAGCTTTAAAATATATATATATATATATATATATAATTGCTTACGCTGCTCCCATGGAAGAGAAGTCTCTCTTTGATTGGAAAGTGTATATAGTCAAGCTCAGTACCACGAGGAATGTAATAAAGAAGGCTTCTATCACCATTATCGCATCGTAAAACGACACGAAAATTCCGAGCATCAATGATTCTGACAGCGTCTGCAATATTGAAGTGTAAAAAATATTTATTATCATATTTTAAAATACTAAAAATCACTAATTAAAAGGCTAAAATAGACAACGATTGACAAAAATTTGCATTTTAATCAAATTTGTTGTACTTACAAAAGCGGTAAGTAGTAATAAATTAGTTGGGTGTTCCCTCCTTTTGAAGTGAAGAGCGATTAATATTCCCATCGTTACAAAGAACGAGACGAAAATCACCCAAATGCTGTAATTAAAAAAATATATATATTTATAAAGTATTGCAGTTAATTCCTGGTTTTATTTATAATTCTCGTAATAAAAAGCTGGCTTTAAAATTGACATACTTTCCTTTTTCGCCAACATACTCTTTGACAGGCTCCCCTGCTGAGGTCAAAAATATTGCTCCCACTCCGGTAGTAATGAGAAGCTGAATTGTTAAGAGTCCGTACACTTTTTTCAAAAAAGCTGTGAAAGAAAAAGAATGAATGCCCACTGGATTTTAAGGGATTTTAAATGTTCTCAAAGCATTTTAATCAATTTTCCATGAGTTCAGGAAATTTCAAAGAATTTTTATTCACAAGAATTGAGGGATTTTGTAGGATTTCAAAGATATTCAAATATTTCAACGTGTTACCAAAGATTTTAAACAATTTTTAAGATTTTGGGATATTTAAAAAGATTCCAAGGAATTTGTCATTGATTTCAATAATTTCAGGGGATTCCAAAGAAAATATTTTAGGGTATTTTTAAAAATTCCAATGAATTTTTAAGATATTAACAAAATTTTAATGGGGCTTAAAAGATTTTAAATATTTTAGGGTATTCTTAGTAGATTTCAATCAATTTAAAATACTCCAAAGGATTTTACAGATTTTAGAGTATTTTTTTAAAATTCGCAGGGATTTTTTGGAGCTTTAAAACGTTTCAAGGTATTTCAAAGGATTTCAAAGGGTTTGAAATATTGTAGGTTATTTTAAATGATTCCAAGGCATTTTCAAGAGATTAAAACATTTTCAAGGAATTTACCAGGATATAAATGATTTTAAGGGCTTGAAAAAAATTTTGGTGTTTTAAAGAATGTACTTCCAAGGGTTTCAATAATTTTAAAGGGTTTTAAATACTCTCACGGTATTTTAATCAATTTTCCATGATTTCCGGAAATATAAGATTTTATGCAATTTCACTGGATTTTATAATATTTTAATGGATTTCAAAGAATTTTTATTCACAATAATTAAGGGAATTCGTAGGATTTCAAAGATAATCAAATATTTCAAAGTGTTACCAGATTTTAAAAAGCTTTTAAGATTTTAGGATTTTTTTAAAGATTTTAAGGTATTTTAAAAATTGTAAGGAATTTTTAAGAGATTAAACCATTTTTAAGGGATTTCAAAAGATTTTAAATATGTTAGGGTATTTTTAATAGATTTCAATCATTTAAAAAGATTCCAAAGAAGTTAAAAGATTTTAGGGTGTTTTTAAAAAATGCCACGGAATTTTCAATAACATTAAAAAATGCCCGGGGATTTCAAAAGATTTTAAACGATTTAAAATACTTTAGGGAATTTTAGAAGATTGCAAGGCATTTTTAATTCATTTCAATCATTTGAGGGGATATCAAAGATTTTAGGGCATTTTAAAAGATTCCAAGGCATTTTCAAGAGATTTAAAAATTGTCAAGGGATTTCTAAAGATTTTAAGGTATTTAAAAAAAATCACATGCGAATGTAAAGAATTTCGGAAGATGCGGAACAATTTTGCAGGACCTTATAAAGTTTTCAGATATTCCAAAAGATTCTAAGGGATTTTATAAGATTTCTGATTATTTCATTGATTTTATCGGATTTCAAAAGCTCTCATGGTATTTTAATCAATTTTCCATGATTTCAGAAAATATCATCAAATTTCGCGGGATTTTATCATATTTCAATGGATTTAAAATAATTTATTCACAGTAAGTAAGAAATTCAATAGAGTTCTCCTAAATTCACTTAATTCAATGGATTAAAAAAAATTGATTTAGCTTTGGTTCAATTCTTCTTGAAATCTTTTTAACTCACCCTGAATTCTTAGGCATTTCTTGAAATCCTTTTGAATTCCCTTGGAATTCATCTCATTTCCCATAAATTCCTCTAAATTTACCCCAATTTTACTAAAATTAATGAAATTTTTTCCAAATCATTTGAATTCTTTTAAAATGGAAAGAACATTAGTCACTTTTTCAGTTTTTTCAAATAAATTAGGCTGTGGCAGGTCCTAAGAATAATAAATGAAAAATTTATAAATTCAAATTTAACATTGTTTTTTTTCATTTATAAAAGATTCTATATTAAAAATGTTAGAAGAGTAGAATTCTAAAAACTATTCAAAACTATTCATCGTACGACCGTGTATAAAATGGTGTAGGTGAGCGAAATCAATATGAAAATTACCTAATCTAATGTTCACGTTGGCAGAATGAACATTGTTGTTGTAAGTGAAATCTCCTTGAATTCCATGATTTGTGAAATCGTGTTTATCACCTCCTGCTTCGATGTCATCCTGAGCTAATATTAAAGGTGTTGACATTTTGTCTTCAAGTTTTACAACACCTTCAACTACGTTCAAAATCAAAAATGTAGGTTTATTAATTTTATTTAAAAAAGAATAAAATGCGCTCGAAGAATACATAAACCTATTATAAAAAATATGCCCGCTGCGCGGGCACATTCTCATAGCTCGCTATGTGCGCGGCACTCAATTTTGTCCAAAATGTGAACTTTTCTACATTATGTTCAACACTATCATATCTAACGTATATTATATTTATTTCTGTACTATATATACTATATATATACCATATATATATATACTATATATATACTATATATTATATAAACATAATAACCACACTCATATGCCCTGCAACTGTAGATAAAGTATAAATCGCTTTTCTAAATTCACCAAAATCATGAAAATAATGAAAACTTAAATGTTGCTACGATCAGAAGTAAATTCCTGGTTTTTAAATTAAATTCCCGATCATTTCCCGATTAATAAAATTTCCGGTCATTTCACGGTTAAGTCGACACTCTGAAAATGCCACCCACCACACCAGACTCACACGATTAATAAGATCTAAAGAGCACCTCGTTACTGTACAATTGTGCATTCATGAAAGATCGCTTTGACTTGTCACGTTGATTGTATCACACTGAGTCTAAAAGTTCCCTCAGCTGTCAAAGAAAGTTTGCACTGTCATCTAGTGATTCGAGAATTGCATAATAAGTTACTTGTTCTCAGTCTTTTTTATCTTTTGAAATGTTATTTCGAATTTTCAGAGACAATGTGAGACTTATTGAAGTTAAAGGTTCAACAAAGTGAGAGAATTCTCTCAGCTTTCAATGCTTTAATCAAAGAACGACATGTTGTAATTTCCTCTTGGAAGGCTATAAGGTGGCCCTAATGAAGCTATCGAATACGTTCAACGAGTGGAACGCGCAGGCAATATTATCCAATGTGTACGATTGTATGTTACGTGATTCGAATTAATTTAGCAGTAGATGAGTACAAACTTCGTCCTCAATCTGAATAACATGAATGCATTCTCAAATTTCGGTATTTTGATACAGTGATGAAAAACTGGAAATCTTAATAGAAATATTTTCACAATGTTTTTTATATAATTATTATTGTTAATTGCAATTTTTGAACATACTATTGAAATCACTTTGAAGTTACTTTTTCCACAATTTGTTTATAGAACAATGGGAAAAGGAGAATTTGGAACTGTTTTATACTTGATGATCATGTTTAAAAACTTCTCTTTTTAAATATGCTGATGAGGAAACCTAAATGTTTTCGAAACGTGGATGAATTGGTATAAAGGATCCAACAAATGAATTCTTTTTGGTCTGAAGTATGTCATTTTTACTATCTCTAACTCTATATTTTTATAAATTATATCACTCAGACAAATAAGATCGTTTTCGAACATCTTTTCTAATCCAACTATTATAACGTTTTGACATAATTATTATATTTTATGGTCAAATTTAGAAGTTTATTCATGTTATTGATTCATGTCATCGCTTTCCAACATCTGTTCTAATCTAACTATTATAATTTTTTGAAACAGTGGTTATATTATATCTTATATTCAAATTTAGAAGTGTATTCGTGTTATTTATAAGGTGCTTGTATTTAAACTAATCATAACTAAGTTCATTCACTGTATACCATTTTTTTTAACAATATGTATCTTAACAATATCTAAAATAATTTTCCAAACTCTTTCACAGATGTAAGAAAGTTCACCAATTTGAACCAGAAGATAATTAATGTAAAAACTGGAGATTCATTTCTTGTTAATTGCGGCATTCATAATTTGTTCCCAAAGAATATCACTAATGCTACTAACCCAGGCGGAAATATGACATATATAGTTAAAAAAAATTTTGCAAGAAAGTACAACATTTCTACAACTGTAAGTTTTTGTTAAAACATGGACTAAAAAAGAATAAAAAAGAGGAAAGAAATAAAAAAGAGAAGGAAGGGGATTGGGTTCTTTGCCTTCTCATTTTTCTTTCCTCTATTTTATTTTTGTCGAAAGGAACAAATTTTTTGTTTATTGTTTTGTTTTTAGGAATTACAATAGAAGCACTTTGTGATGGTTGTCCAAATTTTATTATTGAATTCTTGTTTTATTTTCAGGAATTCTATACATGGACTTTTTTGTAAAAAATGAACAAAATTTAACAACAAAAATACAGTTAAATATAAATAGCTACTTTTTGCTTGTATTTTTTTGTAGCAAAGTAAAACAATTAACAAGAAAGTACAAGTTTCCACAATTCAAACATTTGTATAGCTTTTTATTATTTTTTTACCTTGTTGTAAAATTTTAATTTTACGTAAATTATTGTAGAAAATTACAAATTTACAAAAGAATACAAGATTCACTAAAGTTGAGATATTGGAAAACTGTACTTAAAATTGTTTTATTAACAAAATATATTATTCTTATTAAGAGTATATTATTGTATATACTTTATAAAATATTCCTAATTCAAAAATAATTTGGAAAACTAAACGCTCTTATTCAATTCCAAATCCTATACAAATATTGTTTCAATCTAAAATATTTCATTTTTAACCAATTTATTTTGAAATTTTTTAATTAAGGAAGGCATTTTTTTGAATATGTAGCAATATTCTACTTTTCATTTGAAATGAGCAAGTGTGAATCAAATATTAAAAACCAAACAATTTTGAACTGAAATATTTGAAATAGAAAGCCTTGAATCGTTAATATTTCAGAGTGTTAAATTAAAACTTTGAATGTCACAATTTTAATTGTTCTATTTAACAAATTTTTAATATGTAAGTAAAAATATTGGATTTTGATGCATAAATAACAATTAAACCATTATCAATTTGGAAAAAAATTAGTTAGCTTTCGAGATATTTATCAGTTTTGAGAAGATTCAAACTTGATTAAAAACTGGAAAAGATTTCGAAAAATAAAAAAATTAATTCAGATTCTTGAGGATTTTGAAATAAAATTGTACAGTTTTTCAAGGATCTTTAAATATTTTAAGAAAATAAAAAACAATTCTTAAGGTTGCCGCGAAAATTTGAAATGATTTATTATTTTAAAAAATTAATTTCAAGAGAATGTTTAAAAATATTTTAAAAAATTGTTGAATAATACACAGGCGGAAATTTTATATAGTTTATATATAGTGTAAAGTATTATATATAATATTCACATGTTTTATACATTTTTTATATAAAACAAATGAATATTATATATAATACTTCACACTATATATAAACTATATATAATAAGGATTTGAGAAACCGACGTAGCATTGACTTGACGTAGACTTGACATAGCAGTAGCGTGGATGCGATGCGCGCGCATTTATTGCCAACTGTTTATTTTTATGTGACTTACGCGTTCCGGAGAATCAAGATTAAAATTACCACTGGTAAGCAATTAATATTATCGGAAAATAGTCCAAAATTTTTTTGTCGAAACTTTCACACTGTAAGCACTACCACAAAACCGAGAATAAAGCTAACCTGCACGTCATAACCTCACTTTCGATGGAATCGAAGAAATCAAAAATGGGTCAGCTATTTTAATCTTGATTCTCTGGAACAAAGGAACGCTCCTTCACGAAAATCTCGAAAGCATTGTTGTCGCTTTTCCTCAATGCCGATTGGGTAATCTGAAAAACTCGAAGGAAGGAATATTGCCAAATTCAGACACATAATTAAGAATTGAGTTTCAGTTCAAGGACAGTGACAAAGAATGTCACATTTCTGTGCATAATACAACTGACAAAAATGTAAGATTTATTAATGTCAAATTCTATTACGTTTTTAGTTAAAATAATTAATTCTTGAACAAAAAAAAGAGCATTTTCAACAAAATAGTTAAATCTTCAACAAAACCGATGAATCTTTGACAAAAATATTAATTCTCAAAAAAAAGTGTAATAGTTAATATTTCAATCAAAAAACATTTTAATTTTCAATAAAAAACTGTTAAGTTAAACCAAAAAATACCAATTTTCATCAAAAGAGTTACATTTTTAACCAAGAAAGTTTTTTCAATCAATACAAACAAATCTCATACAAAATTTTGAGTTTTCAAGTCATAAAGACGAATTAAAAAAAATAATTTAATTTATAACACAAAAATATGCATTCTCTACCAAAATAATTGTATTTTCTACTAAAAAAGACGAGTTTTCAACAAAATAAGTGAACTTTCAACCGTAAGAGATATATTTTATAGAAAAAATAGAATAACTACATTTTTAGTAAAAAAATTAATTCTCATCAAGAAAAAAAAACGAATTTTCAATAAAATTTGTTAAATTTTCAACCCATCAAATAAACTTTTAAGTAAAATCTTCAATCAAAAAACTAAATTTTTAACCAAATAGTTGAATTTTTGACCAAAAAAGACAATTTTTCGATAAAGTAGATCAATTTTAAACTAAGAAAGATATAATGTTTCATCGAAATAGTTAAATTTTCAAGCAAACAGATGAAATTTCAACCCAAAATATATATTTTCTACAAAAAAAGAATAATTTTTAACAAAATACATGAATTTTCAAACAAATATTTTAAATTTTAATCGAATTTATAAGCTAATTGTTGAATTTTGAACTAAAAAATACTAATTTCCAACAAAACAGATGTATTTTCTACTGAAAGAGACAAATTTTCAACAAAAATTAGAATAGTTTAATTTTTAAAGTTTTTAAGTAGATAAAATGAATTTTCAATGAAGTAGTTAAATTTTCAACCAAACAAATTTCTTTTTACCAAAAAGATTAAATTTCCATAAAAAAAAATTCGAAACAAAATTTAGTTAAATTTTTAGTTAAAAAAAATTAAATCTCAACCAAAAAGTTTATTTTTGACAAAACATATGAATTTTCTGACAGAAATATTTCAATTTTTAATAGAATTTACAACCTAATAGTTGAATTTTGAACCCAAAAAAATACTACTTTTCAACGAAATAGATGAATTTTCATCTAAAAAAGATAAATTTTCAACAAAAAATAGAATAGTTCAATTTTCAGTCAGAGAAATAATTTTTTAATTGGAGAAAATGAATTTTTGATGAAATAGTTAAATTTTGATCTAAATAGATGAAATTTCAACCAAGAATATTAATTTTCTACCGAAAAAGAATAATTTTTAACGAAATGCATGAATTTTTAACTAAATATTTTAATTTTTAATAGAACTTACAGCCTAATAGTCAAATTTTGAACAAATTTGGAATATTGAAACAAAAAGGTAAATTAGTCACCAAGAAGATAAATATTCTACCAGAAAAGACAAAGTTTCAACAAAATACAGAAATTTGCAAACAAATAGTTGAATTTTCGCCTGAAGAAGATAAACGTTGAACCAAATATGAAATAGTTAAATTTTCAGTTAAAAAAAAATTGAAAAAAATGTTAACAAACTAGATAAATTTTGAAAAAAAAATTGTCCAACTAAAATGATGAATCATCAACCAAAAGCTGAGTAGTTGAATTTTGAACTATAAAAAGTTTTTCAGTCGCTATATTCACGATTAGCGAAAATCTTGAAAATGTAATCAAATAGTTATATTGGAATAAAAAGCCTGGGACAAAAAGTCAGATTTGCAGGATGATTCGAGCAAGAACTAATTTAAGTACCTTATAAATTCATATATACTCATCTACCTTATACCTGTATACCCATCCAAACACTACTACTTTTCCACCGAGCAACTCACGCGTACCCAATCGATCAATACCATTTTGAATGTATTTTTTCTATAAAAAAATTGTTCTGTAAAATCCATAGTAAAATGATGGAAAATAATCCGAGTTTTTCTTTAAAGAAAGGGTGAAGAGAAAAATAAAAAAAAATAAAGAAAAAAAAATATATATATATAAACTAATAATATATAATACGATTCGGTGTCTATAATATTATAGCACGTATTAATGGTGATGGTTAAATCCGACTTGGAATTTTTTTTATAGGTACGGCACTGACTCAATATATAATTTTTTTCAAGTATTTGAGAAAGAAAGAAAGAAAACTTGTCAAATATCCGGGGTTTTGCGAGATCCCCGGATCAATAAAATGTAGAGGAATGAAGTCTTTTGCTGAGACAATCATTATTTTCACTGAAATTATAAATTTTTTGAAATGGATCAATCTGCAGATAGCGGAAAATAGTATTTGAACGGCGAGAACCGTTCGCAAATTTAATTTTTTACTCACAATTCTGACATCACAGAAGCATTTTCAGGCGTCATCCTATATCCGAAGACCCACAACTTGATGATCTATAAGGTTTTAGAATATTTCAAAAGATATCAAGATTTCAATAGATCTCAAGAATTTAAAAGCATTTAAATGGTCTTTGAATATTTTAAGATATTTTAAAAGATTCCAAGGAATTTTCAAGAATCTTCAAGGAATTTCCAAGAATTTTAATGATTTTTAGGTATTTATAAAAATGCCAGAGCTTTAAATAAATTTCTAGAATTTCGGTCGATTTTGAATGATTTTATAAGATCTGTAAGGTTTTAGAATATTTCAAAAGATATCAAGATTTCAATAGATTTCAAGAACTTAAAATTATTTCAAGGGATTTTAAAGATTTTAGGATATTTTAATAGATTCTAAGGAATTTTCGAAATTATTAAAAAATCGACAAGGAATTTCGAAGAATTTTAATGATTTTTAGGTATTTATAAAATTTTTAGAGCTTTAAATAAGTTTCTAGAATTTCGGAAGATTTTGAATGATTTTATATGATCTATAACGCTTTTGAATATTCTAAAAGATATCAAGATTGCAATAGATTTCAAGATTTTAAAAGGATTTCAAGGTATTTTAAAGATATTAGGATATTTTACAAGATTCAATGGAATCTTCAAAATATTGAAAAATCGACAAGGAATTTCCAAGAATTTTCATGATATTTAGGTATTTATAGAAATGCCAGAGTTTCAAATAAGTTTCTAGAATTTCGGTAGACTTTAAATGATTTTATAAATGATCTATGATGTTTTTTAAAGGATTTTGAAGATTTTAGGGTATTTTAAAAGATTCCATGTATGTTAATCAATTTTCCGGGATTTCAGAGGGAATTTAGTCAGATTTAAGGGATTTTCATAGGATTTGCAAGATTTTAAGGGATTTAAAGCGGCCAGCCCGCCGCTGATGATAGTAAAGCAGTGCTGTCTAATTTTCGAGTCTACAAAAGCCATACCATTTTCGAAAATTTTAAAAACTGGTCTTTAAATACGAAAGAGATAGGATTCGTAAAATATTTATTAGGCAGCATTGATTTAAGGCACTATTTACAATAATAAATATTAAAAAAGCTCGGTTTGAAGTAGGTTATAAAAATGTACAGATAAAATCTTAGTATAGAAAATGAGGATGAAATTTATAATTATATGTACAATACTCGTTAAAGTGGTTTCAAGATTTGTAAACACAATATTGTAGGAAAATTAATTAATATTTATTGAATTTATTAACCTGTAATTCAACCACTCTAACGATCGTGAAAACACGACTCATTATTGTTTTATAAAAACGATTTGAAAGATATAAACATCTCAAAAGATTAATTTTATGTAATCTCCACAAGAAATTACTGTCCTAGATTACTGATTTTTCTCCATTCGATTTAAAAATCCGAAAGGTTTACAAATGGTCATGAACATGAAACAAAACTTTCACCTCATTTTGCATGAATTTCAATATAAAGGGATTTATCAAACATTTATCAAATTATAAAGGGCATTTCTGAATTTTTTAACTATTCAGTAGGGTCGGTCGGAAATAAAAAATTATAATTTATCTGGAATCGATAGATATACAAATTGGCTACCCCCGCTCGAAAAAAATGTTTAAAAATTTTCTTCTTTGCAGAGTTTTTAAAAAAAATGTTGAATTTCAATTTTTTTTTTCATTCCTGGGAGTCAAAAAATCATCCCAATTTTTCACGGATTTTGATCAATCATTTTCTAAAAGATAATTCCTATTTAATGTATCCCTGTTTTGAAAAAAAATCGGAACAATTGCAATAGGAAAAAAATCCCCAAGAACCAGGACTTACACATGTATGAAAATTTTTTTTCCAAAAAGAAGGGTGATCAGATAGGAATTATCTCTGAGAAAATGATTTATAAAAGTCCGAAAAAAAATTGGAAAGGAATTTTTGACTTCCGTGAATGTAAGAAAAAAGAAACTTAAGAAAATTCAAAAACTCTGCAAAAAAAATTTTTTAAAATTCGAGTGTCAAATTAATTATATTTTTTTAGGATCCCAATACGCTACTTTTTTACGTAAAGACGATTTCGAAATACAGAATTTTTATTTTCGACCTATCCTACTGTTCAATTTAGATATCACAAAAATATTCTATTAATCATGATTTTTAAAGTTTAGAAAATTTTATGGTAAAAATATAAAAAAATACATTTATTATTATCTTATGTTTAATTAAATTATTAATTAGGTACACTTCGAGTCGTAGAATCTCTTGGCGACAAAATATGTGGTTTATAGAGGAAATTAAACAACACGTGATTTTCAAGTCTGAGAAAAAAAATTCTGCGAAGTTATAAATATTCGACCTTTGAAGTTTGTTTAAAAAAATATATAAACTCGAAAAATTTTAAAAAGGTTAAGAATTAAGAAATTGGTGCCAATTTTTTTGAAAACATAAAAAGGCTATTTTCTCGAAAACTCCACCTTTTTATTTTTGCCAATTTTTTGCGCCCAGGAGAATTTTTTTGTCGCAAATTTTTATTTTCGCGTTTTTCTTATAAACGACATCATACGAAAAAATATTTTTATACAATTTACTCATTTGAAGAGGTTCTACCTAGAATAAAAATTCTCGTCGGCACGAATTAAAAAAAAATACTGGATAAAATAAAAAAGTTGAGGTTTCCTATTAAATTAAGATTTATTTTGCATCCTCAACCAAAAAAGATTAAGTTTTAACCAGACTTAGATTTTCAACTAAAAAGTTGGATTTTCTATAAAAAAGTTGAAATTTCAAGCCAAATAGTTGAATTTTCTACCAAAATGTTGAAATTTCAAGCCAAAAAGACGAATTTTCTTCAGAAAAAAATCGAAACAAAACGAATGTTTAACAAACCAGTTAAATTTTGAACAAAAAAGTTCAATTTCAACTAGGAAAGATAAATTTTTAATCAAGAAAGATGACTTTTCTATCAAAAAAGATTATTTTTCTACCAAACAAGATAAATTTTCCATCAAGGAAGATGACTTCTCGAACAAAAAATATGATTTTTCGATCAAAGGGGGTGTAGTCGTAAAAACGAGGGTTCTTAATTGACAATTTTTGAAAAAATATCTGAGAAATTATTCAATACTTTTTGTTTGTCGGGCTCATTTTACAGAAAACATTTTTCAATTATTGCTAAATTAGCCTTTATTTGTGGTGATGCAAAATGTTGGTATAAAGTAAGACAGAAACTGCTTTTCAAAATGTTCAGGCTTTTTTTAATAGAGGTAAATCGAAGTTTCCGAATAAGTGATTATATTTATTAATAACTGAAGCACTATAATTTCAAACCTTTCCACCCACACAATTTGAAGTTTTCAGAAAATTTCACAAATAATTTAAAATTTGGAAAAATTACAAACAAATTGAAACAAAATGTAGGTTTAAAAATTGTTTCAAGCTCTTCAAGGATTTTACAGGGATTTAAAATGATACAATTTGTTTCAAGATTCCTGCCAAACTTCAAAATTAACATTTATTTTGACCAATTAATCTTAACAGAATATTTGTAAATTTTTTGGAACTTAAAAAAATTTCAAGACTCTGCAGGGGAAAAACGAAACTCTAATCAATCTGTCACGGCCTGTTTCCGTTATGTATACAAATTGAAAAAAAAAAAAAATGCTACCAGAAATTGAAGTAGAAGCGAATTTGGTTAAACTTCTTGCAAGTAAGCTTGCAGCGAAAGCTTGAAAATGTATTCACGGGACACTTATGATACAGTAGAGGAACCAATAAATAAATTAAAAGCAGTATACGCACCGTTAAAAACAGTATATCAGTTACAGGGAGAATTAGGTAATATTTGTCAATAGAAAAAAGGAAATGTACATTCCTATGCAAATCGTGTAAAAGAAATCTCTGATAAAATCACCGACGCGTACAGAACAGAAAATAAACACATTTCCTTAACAGAAGTCAATAAAATAAGATATGATTTTATAGAAGAATTAAAAAAGGATGCAGTCGATCATAAATTTCAATTGTTCAAAATCATAGGATATCAAATCAAAAATTTCATAATGGCACACTTTTCAGATTAAAAAATTTGCAATACCAATTTCTGAATATAGTAGACATCAAAATAGATAGAAATTGGAGTATCTAAAAGTTATAGTTCAGTAATTGAATAATTTCTTTAATTTTGCATGGTTACAATTGTAGAATTCTGAACCTTTATATTTTAAACTGAAATAATTTACGTTTCATTTCTTGAAGATTCAGACCAATTCATACGGATCTTTGCTGAACTGTTAAAGTCTCCGGACTCTCGAATACAAAAATTTGAAATTCTCAAATTTTAAAAGCTTTAACATTGAAAAATTCTATTTGCTTCTCAATTTCAAATTGCCAAATTTTTTCATTCAAATTAAAACTGATTTAAAATTAAATTTTTAATTATTTCATTTGAACAGTCCTAATTGAAAATAATGAAATTTGAATTCCTTCGAACTTGAATTTCAATCACTTTCCTCTCCAAATTATTCAATTTAAAACAGTTTCAATGATAATTTCCCGCACGGAATCAACATGTTCTTGATATCCTGATTTAGTTTTCGAATTTTGTTTAATATGGTCTTCTACAAAGAATTCTTAATTATTATATTTTTTGAGCATATTGAACCACGACGTAATTTATTATTATCATGATCTCATCTGAAAACTATTTCAAAGCCAGGGATACGTACGATGTCTGTTTCGGGCAATCGAGTTTCAGAAAATATTAATCCGTCAGCCTGAATGAATCATGGATCACACAAAACATGTTTTATATTTATTTTTGAAGAAGGAACGTTTTGACAAATTATTTTCAATTCGTAGGCAGGGTTTGTGATATAATATGATAATTTAAGTTTCTCCTTATTCCATAGTCTTTCTAATTCCTTTTTTATAAGAAGGTTTTTTGAAAAATTTTTTTAACATTTTAAATTTTCGAAGAACATATAAATCAGAAAAATGTCGAACTTTGCTGAGAGCGACATATAAAAGTGCTCTAGTGATTCTATAACTGTTCTAAAAATTTCTACAAACTTTGTCGTATGTTTGGCCTTGATACTTATTTTTTTGCAAATGTGTCTGTATGTATGTCTTTCAGCACGATAACTTCTAAAAAATTAATCTATTAGATTGACTTTTGGTCAATTCTTTTAGTTTCAGGAACTTAAGGTAGTGCTCCGAAAATAAAACAATTTATCGTTTCGACATTCTTGGATAAAAAGAAAATTATCAGGGTTATAGCAATTGCAAAATTAAAAAAAAAACGACAATGACAATTTTAAGCCAAGCAACGCACAATATGAAAAAAATCATTTGAAGAAAAACGTTGCTCTTTGAAAACCCTACAACATAATCATTAATATTTCTCAATTTTCTTGAAAACTTGAAAATTTAAATTTTGAACGTACAAAAAATAACTTAAAATAAAAATTCCATTTTTGCGTCAAAATGTGCTAGATGCGAAAAAGCATGAATTGGCGAAAATTACGAAACCAAAAAATATTTGAAAATTTGTTAGTATTTACTTTTTGATATGAAGTGTAGTTTTTTTTCGTAAAAATTAACATTAAGAACGAAAAAATAAAATGTTTGGACCAAAAGCACGAGCTACGAAAGAAATAAATTGACAGAAGATGTTTACCCAAAAAAGAGCTACAAATTTGATTTGATAAGTTTTTTGGATAGGACGAGTAGCTTTTGTTTTAATTGTAAAAAATAAGAATAAAAATAAATTATAACGACTGTCCCAGTCTGATGTTACAGAAACTGGAAGCATCGCTACAAAAAGGCATCGCAAGCGTAGGAAAAGAGAATAGCTGAAAGGTATATTTACCTGTTAGGCGCCAGACACCTCTTCGGCGTCTCTAAAATATTCACAAAAAAATTTATATAACGGAACTCTAATAAAAAGTCCCTAGCTCAGGAAGAGGGATTTTGTGGGGGCGAGAAAAGCACTCTAGAATCAAATTTGGTCAAAAATATAGTAAGAATCTGTAAAGTTTAATTAAATTTAGCAATAGTAGCCATATGAAATGTAAGCTGTATACGGCTGAACCAGAACTGGAGCTCTCTGCAGTGGAGACTAACATAAAAACTCAAAATCGAAAAAAATTACTTAGAACTGTATACGATCATTTCTAAAGGATTCTGTATCATCATTAGAGAATAACAGAAAATTTTTATCGTGTCTTTCAGACTAGATGGAGTTATGAATTAAAAATCATTTGTAATTGATTTTTTTTAAAAGATCTTCTCCTTTCAATCCGCTGGGAATGAAAGGAGATCTTTTTTCAGAAAAAAGTTAATTAAAAAAGTACACGAACAGAACGCAACTTGGAGCTGTATACGGACTGAACCAGAACTGGAGCTCTCTGCAGTGGAGCCGCCGCGTTTGTAAAACAATAAGCTAGAAAATTAAGATCCTAGTTTTTTTCCCATGCAGTAAAATTGATGTTTGTTGCAATACGTAATGTCAAAGGCGAAAGGTCAGCATTCTCACGAGAAAGAGTCGTGACCTCAGCTGATACAGTCCTTATCTGTACTATTGTGGATATAAAGAGAATCATTTCCGGATTTAAGGGTAGACGTTCCCATGAATCACGATCGAGCGTATATAAATATGTGTGACAAATAAAATGATGATGAGATCGATATCTGAGTGAGAGAGCCAAGCAGGGTGTTAATAAACCGCAAGGCTTAGTTCCGCGTGACAAAATGTCACGAGTCACGAGAACGAAACTTTACGGCAACTGGGCGCGATGGTGTATCTGTATCTGTATCTGTATCGCATATCCCGTATCACATAACACTGTCACGTTCCTGATTCGTGAAAATGTTCACGTCCCAAGATATTTTACTCTTGTGTTAGTACTGCTTCTTCAGGATCGTCCATAAACTACGTCCCTAATTTTTGACCCCCCCCCCCCCCAAAAAAAAAGGAAGATGGCACAACATTCTCTCAAAAAGAGGAAATATGATGATTTTTAACAAAAATAGGGAAATCAAATCTTTTTAATTAAATAATTCTAAATAGGTATCATATTACATTCAATATGAAGGATATTCAATTTCTAAGTTTTTCAGATTTTCTACCTAAGAGAAGAATTTTCGTCTCAAAAAGTTAATGGTGATTTTTAACAAACATAGGGGAATGATAGGGGAATATAATCTTTTAAATAAAATTACTCTGCACAGGTATCATATTACATTCAATATGAAGGACATTCAATTTCTAAGTTTTCAAGATTTTCTACCTAAGAGATGAATTTTCGACCCAAAATGTTAATGGTGCGAGTTAAAATTTTGTATAACAACTGATTTTTGTTTTTATTATATAGTTGAGCCTTTTTGTTCAAAAATAATTTTTTGGGAAAGTTTTCTTGTTAATATTGTGTCTCTAATTTTTCTCTAAAAAAATTTAATGTTCATTTTTAACAAAAATAGGGAAATGATAGGGGAATATAATCCTTTAAATAAAATTACTCTGAACAGGTATCATATTACATTCAATATGAAGGACACTCAATTTCTAAGTTTTCAAGATTTTCTACCTGAGAGATGAATTCTCGACCCAAAAAGTTAATGTTGCGACTTATTTTTTTTCCATTTTTTTTAATTTTTGGATTCATAATATGTTTGAGCCTTTTTGTTCAAAATAATGTTTTTCACAAATTTTCTTGTTAATATTGTGTCTCTAATTTTCCTCTAAAAAAAGTTAATGGTGATTTTTAACAAAAATAGGGGAACGATAGAGGAATATAATCTTTTAAATAAAATAACTGTAAACAGGTATCATATTACATTCAATATGAAATACATTAAATTTCTAAGATTTCAAGATTTTCTACCTAAGAGATGAATTTTCGACCCAAAAAGTTGATGTTGCGAGTTATGCTTTTTTAAACTGATTTTTGGATTCATAACAAGTTTGAGCCTATTTGTTCAAAAATAATGTTTTGCACAAATTGTCTTGTTAATATTTTGTCTCTAATTTTCCTCCAAAAAAAAATTTAATGGTGATTTTTAACAAAAATAGAGGAACCATAGAGGAAAATGATCTTTTAAATAAAATTACTGTAAACAGGTATCATATTACTGTAAACAGGTATCCTATTACATCCAAAATAAGGATACTGAATTTCTAAGATTTCAAGATTTTCTATCAAAGAGAAGATTTTGACCCAAAAAGTTCATTTTTTACCAAAAAGGCGAATTTTTTACAAAACAGTTGAAATATCGACGCGAAAATATGAATTTTCAACAGAAAAGTTCATTTTTATTCGAACAGTTTAATTTTCAAGTAAAATAGACTGTTTTCTGCAAAACAGTTGAATTTTCGATCCAAAAAAAATTATTTTTGACAAAATAGTTCAATTTTTAGCAATAAAATTAATAATCAACCATGAAAGATGACTTTTCTACATTGATGATGAATTTTCTACCAAAAAACGAATTAATTAATAATTTTCAACCAAATAGTTAAACTTTGACAAAAAGGATTTCAATTTTGATAAAAAAAAAAACAGTAAAATTAAATAAAAATAGAAAAATTTTTGACAAAATAGTGGAATCCTCCACCAGAACTGATTAATTTTTAACAAATCAGATTTTCAACACAGAAGATTTATTTTCGAAAATCAGGTAGCTGACATTATACAGGTAACTGATATTATACAGGTAACTGACATTACACAGGCAGCTGCCATTATGCAGGCAGCTGCCATTATGCAGGCAACTGCCATTATGCAGGTAGCTGACATTATACATACATTATACAGGTAGCTAATATTATACAGGTAGCTGATAGTATACAGGTAGCTGACATTATACAGGTAGCTGACATTATGCAGGTAGCTGATATTATACAGGTAGCTGATATTATACAGGTAGCTGATATTATACAGGTAGCTGATAGTATACAGGTAACTGATATTATACAGGTAACTGATATTATACAGGTAACTGACATTACACAGGCAGCTGCCATTATGCAGGCAACTGCCATTATGCAGGTAGCTGACATTATACATACATTATACAGGTAGCTAATTTAAAAATGCAATGTATTTTAAAAAATTAATCGCTTTTTGTTGAGGATTCAAGTATTTTGTACAAAATGTGTCTTTTCTGTTTATATTCAACTGTTTTTTATTTAAAATTATAACCTTTTGTGGTTTAAACATCAACTAATATATTTTCTGTTGAAAATTAGTATTTGCAGATTGAAGATGCAACTCTTTTGTTGAGAATTCGTCTTTTTGGCTTGCAAATTCAACTAATTGATTGAAAGTTGAACGACTTTGTTAAAAACTAATTTTTTGAATTGAAGATTCATCATTTTAGTTTAAAAATCATCTCTTCGTTTGAAAACTTTACTATTTTTGTTCAAAATTCATGTATTTTGTCGAAAATTCGTCTTTCTGGTAGATATTCAACTATTTTGTTAAAAATTCATATTTTTTGGTAGAACATAAATCTTCTAAGTTGAAAATTTAACTATTTGATGAAAAATTTATGTATTTGGTTTACAATTCGTATTTTTTGGTAGAAAATCAAATTTTTTGATTAAAAATGCAATGTATTTTAAAAAATTAATCGCTTTTTGTTGAGGATTCAAGTATTTTGTACAAAATGTGTCTTTTTTGTTTATATTCAACTGTTTTTTTATTTAAAATTATAACCTTTTTGGTTCAGAATTCATGTATTTTGTCGAAAATTCGTATTTTAGTCGAAAATTAATCCTCTTGGTTCAAAATTTAACTATTTGGTAGAAAATATACGTATTTTGTTAACAATTAGTATTTTTTCCTAGACAATTTTTTTTATTTTGATTAAAAATGTAACTGCATGGTTAAAAATTAATCAGTTTTAGTTGAAGATTTAAATAGTTTGCTGAAAATTCGTCTTTTTTTTAATTTAATTCAAGCTTCTCGTGAAAAATTCAAGATTTCCAGCTTTTCAAGGTTTAAAAAAAAAATCAAGGAGAATTCCAGGTTTTCAAGGTCGCTGGGCACCCTGGGCAAAATTAAGGACTTTTCCAGGGTTTTCCAGGTAAGAAAGAATTTTATAAAAAAATACAAACCTCTATTTAAACGATATTTGTGGTGCTTCTCCATAAGTTCAGCAGAGACAATAGTGGATATTTCCTTCAAAGAAAGAACTCCTTCCTGTTCGCATTTTGCATCCGGGCAACTTATCTCGTAAGCTCCCTCTTCTATCTCAAATTCGACGTATGCACACATGCACTGAAAAAAAAAAAAAAAAAAACAAAGTCAAGGAAGAGATTATAGTAATAAAGGAGAAAATCATATAACAAATAATAAGATTAATAGGCTTATCTTATCATTCCTCATCGAAAGGAGAAAACGGCAATTCCTACACAAATATATTGTTCTCTCCTTCACAAAATACTTTCTACGACGAATATTTTCTACACAGAATCAAATTATTTTTATATTTTTTTCCACAGATAATATTTTCTACACAGAATATATTTTACACAAAATATTTTCATATTTTGTAAATATTTTCTACACAAATTAGATGCTACATGCAATTAAATAATTATTATATTTATTTAAATATTGCTCCTGCTCTATGGAAAATATTCTGGGTAAAGATATTCAATACAAAAATATTTTGCACAAAAATATTAGGTGTAAAACTTTTTTCACGCAAAATAGATTTTACACAAATTCTTCACCACGGTGAATATAAAAGCTATTATATTTTTGGTTCAGAATTCGACTCTTTTGTTTAAAAATTTTACTATTTAGTTGAAAATTTAATTATTTTGTTGAAAATTGAACTAGTTTGTTAAAAAATTCAACTCTTTTATCAAAAATTCAACTATTGGTTAAAAATGTAACGAAAATTCATCGTTTTTTGTTTGAAAATTACTTTGCTTAACTGAATATTTACCGATCCCATTTTTAAATAAAAATAGATAATTTTTATTTATATTACATCATTATTACTATCATTGAGAATTCATATTTCTGGTTGAAAATTGTATTACTTTGTTAAAAATTCATTTTATTGGTTGAAAATTTAAATAATTTGTTGAAAATTGATAGTTTTTAGTTGAAAATTTAATTATTTGAAAGAAAATCAATTTGCTTTCTTGAAACTTATTATTTTTAGGTTGAAAATTCAACTGTTTTGTAGAAAATTCGTATTTTTGGCTTCAAAATTCAGCAATATGGTTGAAATTTTTTTTCTCAACTATTTTTGATTGAAAATTAAAATTTTCTTGCTAAAATATCAACTATTACATTTTTTGGAGAATTCACCTTGTTAGTTGAATTTATCTCTTGTTTATTTAGAAGTAAAATCTTTTTCGTTTGAAATATCAACTACAAATATTTTTTTTAAATAAAAATAATTTTTTTTTTAATTTGTTTTTAAATATAAAGAAATTTTATTTAAACTATTTCTTATGAAGTTAGATTAATTTTAATCATTTTAAGAAATTAATTATTCATTGAAAGTTTTGATTTAATTAATTTAATTAATTATCAATATTACATATTTATCGTTGAAAATTTATATTTTTTTCTTGAAAATTCAAGTACTTCATTGAAACTTGAATTTCTTTGTTTAAAATTGATTTGTTTGCTGAAAATTCATCTATTTGGTTGAAATATTAACTATTTTGTTGAAAACCCTTTTTGTTTTAAATTAATTTTTTTAAACTGAAAATTTAACTATTCCATTTTTGGTTGAATACTCATCTTTTTTATTCGTAAAGTCAATAATTTGGTTAAAAATTAATTTTTTTTTTTAGTTGAAAATTAAATTATTTGAAAGAAAATTAATTTGTTTTGTTGAAACTTATTATTTTTATGTTGAAAATTCAATTGTTTTGTAGAAAATTCGTCTTTTTGGCTTACAAATTCAGCAATATGGTTGAAATTTTTTTTCTCAACTATTTTTGATTGAAAATTAAAATTTTCTTGTTAAAATATCAACTATTACATTTTTTTGAGAATTCACCTTGTTATTTGAATTTATCTCTTGTTTATTTAAAATTAAAATCTTTTTCGATTGAAATATCAACTACTCCATTTTCGGTTGGAAGTTATTATTTTTTTAGTTCAAAATTCAACTGTTTGGTTGAAAATTTGTCTTCTTTAATTACAAATTCAACTATTTCGTTAAAAATTCATTCATTGTGTTGAAAAATGGTATTTTTTGGTAAAAAATTAATCTTTTTATTTGAAAATTAATCTTCTTACTTAAAAATTCTTCTTTTTGGTTCAAAATTCAAGTTTTAGAGTTAAATATTCATCATTTTAGTTGAAAATTCATCTTTTTGGTTTAAAATTTAACTATTCCAGTTAAAGATGCATCATTTTAGTTAAAAATTTATCACTTTATTTGAAAGTGTAACTATTTTTTAGAAAGTTATTATTTTTTGGTTGAATTTCATTTTTTTAACCAAAAATGTAACGATTCCACAATTTTAGTTGAGAATTAGTCTCTTTGGTTGAAAATGTAACTATTTTTTTTAAATTAGTTTTTCTTGTTGAAAGTAATTTTTTTAACTGGAAATTTAACTTATTCCAAATGTTAATTTTATAGTTGTAGTTCAAAAAATTCATCCGTTTGGTTAAAAATTTAGTGGAAAAGTCGTCTTTTGTGATAAAAATTAATCTGTTTGGTTGAAAATTTAATTATTCTATTTAAAGATTCGTCATTTTAGTTTGAAAATTAATTTTTTTGGTTGAAAATTCAACTATTCCAGTTGAAGATTCATAATTTTAGTTGAAAACCCATCTCTTTCTTTAAAAATGTAACTATTTTTCATTTTAGTTGAAAATTCATCTCTTTGGTTGAACATTAATTTTTTGAACTAAAAATTTAACCAGCCAATTTTTGGTTGACAATTTATCTTGCAACTATTCCATTTTTGGTTGAAAAGTAATATTTTTTATTTTAAATTCAACTATTTGGTTGAAAATTTGTCCTTTTAGTTGAAAATTCATCTTGTTCGTCGAAGATTCAACTATTTGGTTCAAAATTATATTTTTTTAAATTGAACTATTTTATTTTTGGTCGAAAACTGAGCTTTTTTATTTAAAGATTTAACTATTTGGTTGAAAATTGATATTTTTTGGTTCAAAATTGAAAGATTTGGTTGAAAGTTGATTTTTTTAATTTGAAAATTCATCATGTTGATTGAAAATTATTTTTTCAATCTTAAAATTCAACTATTTCATTTTTTGTTGAAAATTAATTCTTTTTGGTTCAAAATTTAACCATTTGGTTGAAAATTTGATTTTTTTAGTTGAAAATATAAGCATCTCGTTGAAAATTCATCTTTTTGGTTTAAAATTAAACTATTGCAGTTGAAGATTCATCATTTTAGTCGAAAATTCATCTTCTTGGTTTAAAATTCAACTATTCTAGTTGAAGATTCATCATTTTACTTGAAAACTCATAATTTTGATGGAAGATTTTTTTTTCAGCTGAAAATTTAATTATTTTATTTTTTCTTGAATATTAATTCTTTTTCCCTTCCAAATTTAACTATTTGGTTAAAATTTGGACTTTTTTAGTTGAAAATTCAT